>CAUYUJ010014444.1:85000-262500 GCA_963575745.1 Prorocentrum cordatum | reverse complement strand
CGCTCCCACATGAGACCCTACTTTGCGGGGTCGAAGTTTGCGTCAGCCTGCGACGTGGGGTGGCGACAAGCCCTGCGATCCGAGGTTCAAACGTCGAGAGGCGAAGTGTCGGCGACAGTCCTGTGGGATATGGCGAAGTTCTACGAAGCATCTCAGTTGGACAGGTTTCTGGAGCAGTGCAGGCTGTTCGGTTTCCCCATGTCCACTGCGCAGCTACGTGTCAACACCTGCCGCAGCGTGCGATGTCTCTGCCTGTCTTCGATGGTCTCTGGACCACACCGTCCGCTGCTCGGCGTCATCGCGGGCTGCAGCTTTGCGACCACAGTTGCGCATTTGTTTGATTGGTCCTTTGGACCTGATGCTCGGCCAAGATGCACAGGAGTGCGAGTACTGACCAGTACATCGATTATTCGGGATTAAGCTATACGGGGAAGGCTAGGGATGTGATCAAAACTATCAATTCTGCATCGGCTGCCCTGTATCAAGTGTGTGTCTCGGAGCTTGGCTGCGGGATTTTGCGCGAGAACGCCAACGTTGTTTGTTCCAACAGAGTGGTTGCCAAGAAGCTGCGACATTTCCTTGGGGATTTGGCTGGGCCTGTGGTGGAGAGTGCCACTAACCTGGGGATCGACGACACGGTTGGGCGTCCGAGGAAAGCTAGGAGAAAGGCCACCAAGTTCGCCATCCG
The DNA here is from genome assembly GCA_963575745.1 of Prorocentrum cordatum. NCBI lineage: Eukaryota > Dinophyceae > Prorocentrales > Prorocentraceae > Prorocentrum > Prorocentrum cordatum. The sequence goes on along the minus strand of CAUYUJ010014444.1, from coordinate 261,812 downwards.
TCTCCAGAAGTTCCAGAAGCAATCCAGAATAATCAGAGCGATAGGGAAGTCTTTGGGGAGATTATCCAAACGTATCCTCGTGTCGGGCACGCTGCCTTCTATTGAGTATGGCGTGTCTGTGCACGGGGTGTCCGACAGGGAAATTCCTTTGATTAGGCAGTCCGCAAATAAGATCACACGTCCGCAAACTTCTGGCAGATCTCCCACCTCGCTCATGATTTTTGAGGACGTCCCGTCCTGGAGATGCGAAGTCGCCACAATCCCCAGGTATTCCAAAGAAATGTGGGCCGCTCATACCCACTCTTACCCGTACGGGCTTTCCTTTCAGGAGCTCAGGATGGCTTGGGAGGTGGGGTACCAGGATGAGGAAGTCAAGGATTGGAAGAAGGTCAAGGGCCTCCTTTCAGCTTTAAAGTTACAGCTGAAAAGAATATCCTGAGGTATGAAGGGTTTTGTTGCGTTGCTGAGCGACTTCGGAGAGGAGGTAGTGCTTACCGCTTACCTATGTCTCGCCGTCTCTTGGTGAAAAGGCATGCTGCGTGGTGATGTTTTAGGCCCTTAGAGCGCCTCGCCAGCAACAACGTGAATCTCGATTGTCCGAGATTGTGCTTCGATGTCGTTCGAGCGAAGATCCGATCGAAGCGTTCGACCCCACTCGGCAGACGCTGCGTGAACTCGCTGGTCGGCGGGGCGATCGATCTGGACTCCGAGTCGCGCCCTTGAGTGTGGGTACCAAGCTTAGTCAACTAAGTGTGCCTTATGCGGTGTCTGCGGCGACTCGGAGTTCCAGAGACTGTGGGAATGTACACAATGCCATGCACAACGGTTGGAGACCGTTGCGCCGGCAGGCATCAGCATGGCCCTTGCAGCGCAAGCCGATCCTATCGACAAGGTTCTGTTTATCCGAGGAGTGTTTCCACACCCAGGGGATGCTCACCCCCGTCCTGCGTCGCCTGGGACCACGGAACTAGGCTGGACCGATGAGCCCAGAGAAGATGTAGAGTTTCAGTGAAATGTTGTCATAGATGGGAGCTGTAGCTGTCATAGTAATTCAAAGCTTCAACGAGCTGGATGGGGAGTTGTTCAGATGTTGGATGGAAAAGGGGTGAAAGGTGGGCTGTTCGGACCCGTCGCCTTGCCCTGTGGTGGCCTCCCCCCAGGCTGGTGAGTTTCAGGGTCTTGCGATGGCTGATATACAGCTACATAGTAGGTGACAGCGCTAATTGCTCTGATTGTCTTAACGTAGTCAAGCAGAGCCAGCAGCCTCCCGAGCAGCAGCTTGGCTATGTTAGACCATATGCAGGCATGATGCAATATTTTGCGCAGGGGGCCAAATGGGTGAGGGAAACTGTCAAGGCGAAAACCCATTTGGACCCACCCAAGCAAAATCGGTGGCGGCGACTCGGAAACTCTGCAGCCGACGCTGCCGCTCGGGCTGGAGCTGCGATGCACCCTTCCTGGTCGGAGGACGACGAAGCTGAGCTCCAGCGCCGAATCATAATTGCCAAGCTTGTCTGCAACCTTGCCTCCTCGCTTCTCCCACTCGAGCCTAAGCTTGACCTGTCAGAGGTTGAACTCATCCGCTCTTCTCGTGTGGAGTCTGGTCCGTCGGTCCCGTCTCACCCCCAGGTCACGGGTGGCAGAAGTTGCGAGGATCTTTCTTACGCTTGACATGTAGCAGGGTGAAGCGAGGAGTGTCGGAGCCTGCTGCAGGAGAGTGTGCGGAGGTGCGCGGTCCAGCAGGATCTACCCTCAAAGCTCTGAGTCACAGCTATATCTCGCTAGAATGCAGTGGTAGCGCGCTGCTCACTGTATGTCTAAGGTGTAGGTGCGATTTGGACCACGGACGGATTCGAGGACTGTCCAAGCGCTGCAGCGATCGACCCACCCGTCACACCCAGGACATTTGGAAGCGATTGGCGAGGGGCGAGCACCCCAAGTGTCCTGTGGTTACAGTTGAAACTGGTCCGTGGTCGATCTTCTAACTCTTTCCTCGTCACCGTCCTCGTCGATCCTCCCTCCCCCTCCTCCTCCCTCCTCCTCCTCCTCCCTCCTCCTCCTCTTCCTTCTCCTCCTCCTGCTCCTCCTCTTTCCCCCTCTTCCTCCTCCTCTTCCTCCTCCTCCTCCTCCTCCTCCTCCTATTCCTCCTCCTCCTCCTTCCCCCTCGTCCTCCTCCTCCTCGAAGGGGGTGCGAGGGCCCGCGCCGCTCTGCAAAACAACGAATGGGAAAACGACGACCATACCAGGGCGGGCCGCCGCTGTCTCGACCGGGCCCTCCTCGGCTCGCCTGCAGAGGAGGAAGAGGAGGAAGGGGAGGAGGAGGAGGAGGAGGAGGAGGAGGAGGAGGAGGAGGAGGAGGAGGAGGAGGAGGAGGAGGAGGAGGAGGAGGAGGAGGGGGGAGAAGGAGGAGGAGGAGGAGGGGAGGAGAGGAGGGAGGCGGAGGGGGGATGAGGAGGAGGAAGGAGGAGGAGAAGGAGGAGGAGGAGTACCATGAGGAGGAGGAGGAAGACGAGGAGGAGGAGGAGGCGGAGGGGGGATGAGGAGGAGGAAGGAGGAGGAGAAGGAGGAGGACGCGACGGAGGACGATGAGGAGAGCAGAGCAGCACCAATGATCCGATGAACCAACTCGCTGAGAGGCTACGCCACCCTGCATGCCTTTCAGGGAACAAAAAACGGATCAGGCGTTCGAGAACCACTTAACGGGTTCGAGAATCTGCTGGGGCCCTGCAAGGGGATACCACAGGCACAAGCGAGACCCCCATCTGGGGACACCTCGGGGGCACGCCAATGCACTCTTTTGCAATGCAGGACCGAAGGCAAGCGACGCGAGAGCCTACCCCAGCACAACCCCAGTCAAGACCCACGGCGCGGCACCGCCCAGACGTCCGAGGGCCTCGAGGACCCGACGACTCGGCCCTCCTCCAGCTGGCTCTCGGTAAGGCGTAGCTGCCCAGGGGCCTCCGAAAGCGCCCGAAACCGCTCGGCGCCGAGGAAGGACTGAATGGGGGAGGCCCTGAAAAAAAGACACCAGCTGTGCCCAGCGCACCATCAGCGCGCTTAAGGATAGGAGAGGAGGTCCGAGCCTGGAGGGCGAGAAGGGGCTCGTCGGCGCGAGCCGTTGATCTCAACGAGACGGGCCCTCGCGGCTCCTCTGCCGCTATGTCCTTGAGGCCTAACTTCTGGACTAGCTTGGCCGCCTCCCTTTCGAGCCCTCCGCAGGAAGGCGACCCTGGGGGCCTTCGTGCTGGCGGCCTCGAGCGTGATCTGGATGGCCTCCATTAGCGCGTGCTGGCTCCCCCTCCACCTGTTGGCCTGCTGCTGAACTCCCATCATGGTCTGCACCTTGAAACGGTCTGGTTTGGTGGCCTTCTTCTTGTCGTACCAGCAGGCTTTCATCCCTTTGATCCGAAAGTGGCGGCAGTGCACTGCCATCTTCACCAGCGCGCCTGGGCCCAGAACCACCTGCTTCCAGTAGTCCTGGAAGATCGCCCGAGCTGGCTGCGGGGTCGTCTGCAGGCCGTCCGCGCATGCCCACTTGATGAAACCTTGCAGACGTGCGGCCACGGGGGGCCGAACTTGTGATCTTTGCCGTCGGCCTTGCAGCTCTCCGCGCATGCGCGCCCTGCCTCCTGTAGCGGCTTGAAGAACGGGGCCTCGGAGCCGGCCGCATAGCACGTAGAGCAGGCGCCAGTCACCTCGGCCAGCTCGCGCGCGTTGGCGGGAGCGAGCTTCGTGAGCACCAGCAGCAAGGCCTTGGGCGCTCCCCCTTGGCCGCCCTTCTGGTTTCCCGTCGCCTCCTCGCCAAGCTCTTGGAGCAAGCGGGCCTGCTTGGCAGACCTCGAGTCGGCCTCCTCCGTCGCTGCCGCGCCCTTGCGATTCGCCGCCCAACTGGGCTGGCCGAGCTCCATCAGTCAGCGCGAGTGGCAGTTCTTCACAGCGAAGCCGAGTGTGGATGTGGAGGTAAAACTCAGTAGGGGCTCGAGCATCGCAATGGCGGCAGGCGAGAGGGCCCTCGGGGGCCCCGAGCTCGAGGGTAGCGCTGAGCCGGTGCCTGCAGAACCCCGAGGCGAACGAGTCCAGCGTGTGGTTGTAGGCCGAATTCCGACTCTGAAACCTGCTGCAACAAACGAAGCACGAGGTCCCCTGGGCAGCTTCACCAGGCGGCGTCTCAAAGCCATGCGACGCCTGAACACGCACTAGCCATTGCCTTCTAATCAGGAACCAGTGTGTGCAACCCTATCGTACAGCGAAAGCCTTCAACTTGCTCTGCAGGTGCCTCGGGTGGAGCAGGTAGAGCCTGAGAAGGGGCGCCCTGGCGGGGGGGGGGGGGGGGCGAGAGCCGCGCGGCCCTGGCGACAGAGAGGTCCAGCTCCGTGAACCAGTCCCGCAAGCCCCCCTCCTCGAGGAACTCCGGCGGGGCGCCCGTCCAAGACCTAATATCCCCCTCGATGTCCGCGGAGACCTTCCGAAGCGCTTCAAGATCCCGAGCAAACTGGACGGCCCAGGGGTTTGCCGTCGACGTGAGGTAGCCCACGGAGGTCAGAGTACTGAGGCCCCGTAGTTTCTCGACTTTCATGTCGCCGCAGAGGGGGGCCCATTCGCTCGCGTGCCTGAGGGGGTCGATCGCCCACTGCCGGTGCCGCCGCAAGCGCCTGGCCCGAAACTCGACCTCCAGTGGGGGAGCCTTCCAGTACCTCAAAACGGCCTCTGAAGTGACGGAGCGGGCGTGGCCACTCCCAAGACGCCGCGGCCCCCTCATTGCTCTGCGCCCGAAGAACACCACCCTGGACGTGAGCTGGCCGGCCTGACTCGGAGTCGGCAGGAACGCCTCGCAAGCCGAGCATGTAGGCCCCGTAGCGCGCGCGAGCAAGACGGCGCGCCGCTCGGTGTAGACGACGCGCTGGGGGCACCAGCACTTACCCGTAGAATAGATACCCGGCGAGATCGCAGACAGTCTGGAGATCAGCTCGACCCGAAACGAACAATCCCCCATGACCTGCCCCCCAAGGTTGCGAGTGGAGTCAGCAGGGGCCCCACCGAGACGAGTCTATGTTTGATCGCCTCTCTGCGGCGAGCGTGCAATGCCACGCCCAGAAACGGAAGGAGGCTGACGTTCTTGCTGGGGTTGAGGGCGTCGCCATGGCGGCGAAGCTCCGCCGACGGCAGCAGGTCGCAAGCCCGGAACCATCTTGATACCTCAGATGCTGCAGGCACTGCCACGACTATCTTACGAATAGCGTCGTCGACGCACGAGTGGAACGCGAGGTCCAGTGCGGACTCGTCGCCACCATGGTGCAGGCTGATCTGGCACCATGTCGCGGACTCGGGGCCGAACTCCTCGAACTGCTCCTGCACCTTCGCGAACGCCGCGCTGATGTCCCTCGCGAAGACCTCCGCAGCCCAGGGGTCGCCAATGTGCGCGCCGACGCTGGGCCTCACGCATGTATCTTCGAACATTACTGCATCAAAGCGAAACCATTGCCTGCCGAACACCACGTGGTCCTCCTTCATGGTGATCTCTTTCGCGTCTGTCAAACTGCGCCAGTCGGTGGAGGCGAAAGCGTTAATAATATCTTTCAAGCCCGTAGTGTGGTTGATGCCGAGGTTGCGCAGCTTCTATGTGCAAAGCTGCTGTCCAAGAATGGCCGTCTCCCGCCGCCGATGAGGAATGCAGCCATGGGCGAAGAACGGCTCGTCTCGTAGTTCAGCAGGGTCCACGCCCGTTGCCATTAACCCTTTGCCGAGCGTGTCGCGGAGGCGGATTACTCGCATCCACGCGAGCGCGACACCCTGACTGAGATGCCACACGAGTGGTACCTGTCCAGATCTCCGAAGCCGGTGAATGAAGATGACAAGGCATCTGCGAGTGTATTCCTGGTCGATCTGACGGGTCCTGTAGCCGACACCGTAGTGGCGACGTGAAGCTCGACGGTCGGGGTGGAGGACCATCCACCAGAGCTCCAGCGGTGCTGACCAGGGCGGGCAAGCTCGTCTCTGAGGTGCTCGTCGTAACCAAGCGCGGATCTCCTGAATGCGACGCTCAGCCCAAACCAGCCCCTCCTCGGTCCATGGCGCCAGAAACTGTTGTGCCTCCTGGCCCGTGTCGCTGTTGTAGACGTAAAGGTTGGCGTCCTTGATCCAGTCGATGTTGGCCGTGGCCATGCCGCCGCGGCCCGCTGGTAAAGCCAAGCGCTCAGCAAGCTCCCCTCCCGTAGGTAGTGCAACTGGGGCGCGTCGGCAATCCCTCTTGCAGGGGGCACACTCCTGTGCCAGCCACAAGTCGAGGGAGTCGGGCAACCTCGGCACGTCGTCCCTGTTGTCGCGCCTCGTTCAGCTCATCCACCGTGTCGTGTCTCCACTGCTTGCAGTACTGGCGACGAGCAGCGCGCAACTTTTCTGTGTAGCATGTCAGCAGCCACCGAATCTTTTGCAAGGCCAGCAGTACGGTGTCATCATAATCGCATTGAAAACCAAAAGCCCGAAGTCGGCGTCGAAGCTCCCGCTGGTGGTCGAGCAACGGTTGGATCGTGCCAGCCAGCGTGCGGTATCCAGGCCAGTACTCGGGAGCTTGAGCAAAATACTTACTGTCATTCGTCATCATAGCGTCCATAAGGGAAGCCCATTCTTCGTTGGGCGTCTGCCCATGACGCTGTACATGTTTCCATTCATCAACATGTGTACGCAGATAAAGTTCCAGCTCAATCAGAACATCTGCCCGCCCCACACCACTGCGTAGAGCTGGCATCAACGACTCACGGTTCCACGGAATGCGGCGGGGAACGTAACCCAACCTGCGATGCTCCGCCATGTCGCAGTGGATGTGGGAGTCCGTGGTGTGCTCTATGCTGTAGCGAAGGCAAGCGTGCACAGGTACGTGATCGCGGGCCTGGCGGGTGCTGGTCACCTGAAACTCTCTGCCGAGCATTCGGAGCGGTCCCGCCAAGGTGACGTCGCCGAGCAGAGTCTTGGGCATAAAACGAAGTCAAACTGGGACGAACTCTGGCAATCAAAAAAATATTACCATGGCCGATATAAGTGCTGACTGCGACCAGGCCGAGCTCCTCCATCAGGGGAAGAATGTAGTTCGCGGCGTACCGCTGCTTGTCCTGGGCGCTTGGCCGGGGACATCGGTCTGCACGACACGCCACGTCGTGCCGCCGTCTAGCTGCTGGTCGCCGAACCCCGAGTTGAGGTCAACGCAGGAAATGGGCAGCTCTCGCTTGGTATAGAGGTAGGGCAGTGATCGTAGCCACCCAGCAAGAGCCTCACAGGTGCGGCGATACACGTCGGCGCTGCCCTTCGCGGGCGGCGGGGGGAAGTAGACCGAGCAAATGCCCACGTCGTCGGTGTATCAGCGAACCTGAAGAGCGAGTCCCCTCCCCGCCAACGCGGCGGGCGGTGCCCACGTGTGGGTGATCGAGCTCTTCCTGATCTTAGCGCCCACGATGGTGCTGCAGCCCGTACTCTTGTTGGTGTAGGGCCCGCGTGCCCGTCCGCCCTCCAGACACCAGTAATTATCTCCAGCGTTGCGCCAACGAGCCTCCCAAGCCTTCTCGCGGCCAAAACCCTTAGCCGTGGTGCCACTCAAGCAGACGAAGCCATAGGCCTTGCAGGCCTGCGCTCTGGAAGTGAGTCGCTCTCCGCTCGAGGCGTGCATCGAGTTGTACTGGAGCGCGCGAAGGCGGCGCCCAGCCATCTCGAAGGCGAGCAGGAGCCAGCAGCCCACACCTAAACATCTAGAAGCAAACGCAATGGGAGGAGGAGAAGGAGGAGGAGGAGGAGGAGGGGGATGAAGAGGAGGAGGAGGAGGAGAAACATGGTGGTGATGTCCCGTGACGGGGACATGTAGCGAGTGTGGGAGCTGGGCGCCCGCCGCCCTGGGCAACTGCGCGGGTGATCCTGACCCAGATGCCCTGACGAGGAGGAAGAGGACGACGAGGAGGAAGGAGGACGAGGACGAGGACGAGGACGAGGACGACGACGTCGACTTGCCCCTCCTCGGCCCGCCTGCCGCGCGGGCGGGCGCAGCGCGGGCCCCGCCTGGGTGCACTGCTCGACCACCGAGCGGCAGGCCCGCGAGAGCTCGTCCACGGGCGCGGGCCACGCCAGGCTGGGCGGCTGGCCGCGCTGCAGCTGCCGCCGCACCTGCTCGGCGTGGCGGCCCTCGAAGGGCAGGCAGCCGGTCACGATGAAGTACGTCACCTGCGCGGAAGGCATCGACACACCATAATCATCACCACCATCATCATCATCATCATCATCATCATCATCATCATCATCATCATCATCATCATCATCACGCAATCATCGACATCATCATTATTATCATCATCGTCATCATCATCATCATCATCATCATCAGCATCAGCATCAGCACCGTCACCATCAACACCATGTTCATCATCATCATCATCATCATCATCATCATCATCATCATCATCATCATCATCATCATCATTATCATCATCATCATCATCACCAAGATCATCTTTTACGCAATCATCCTCATCGTCACCATCATCTCCATCATCATCGTCATCATCATCACCATCATTATCATCAACATCAGCAACATCATCATCAGCAACATCATCATCATGGCCATCATCAACATCAATACCGCGTTCATCATCATCAACATCATCATCATGAGCATCATCATCACAATCAGCATCATCGTCATCATCTTTTACGCAATCATCATCATCATCATAAGCATCATCGTCATCAGCATCACCATCATCATTATCATCAACAACATCCGCATCATCACCATCACCATCATCATCACCATGTTCATCCTCATCAGCATCATCATTATCATCATCAGCATCATCACCACCATCATCATCATCTTTTACGCAATCATCTCCATCATCATCGTCATCATCATCACCACCATCATCGTCATCATCATCACCAGCATCGTCACCATCAACATCAGCATCAGCAACATCTTCATCATCAACACCATGTTCATCATCATCAACATCATCATCATTAGCATCATCATCATCATCATCATCATCATCATCGCTATCATCATCACATTCATCATCATCATTATCATCATCGTCATCATCATCAGCTTCGGCATCAGCACCAGCATCATCATCATCAGCATCGTCATCATCATCAGCGTTATCACCATCATCGTCACCATCATCACTATCATCATCATTAGCATCATCATCATCATCATGAGCATCATCAGCATCCGCATCATCAGTATCATCAGCATCAGCATCTGCATCAGCATCAGCATCAGCATCAGCATCAGCATCAGCATCATCATCATCATCATCATCATCATCATCATCATCATCATCATCATCATCGTCACCCTTGCAGGGCATCTATGCACCACCACCGTGGCCTGCAAGGGCCAGCCTGGGCCCCGGCATGGTGTGGACGCCCTCCCGGCCGATGCCAGGAGGGCGTGCACACAACAGTGGGGCCCCAGATGGCCCTGGCCAGACACGGTGGTGGTGTACCCAGACCCCCTCGAGTTATGAACAAATCACGACGGGCGGTTTTTCCCCACATGTTTCGTGGGTTTCTGGTTTTTCCCCATATGTTTCGTGGGGTTCTGGTTTTCTTCCCTGCCGCGCCGCACCCGCGTCTCACACACCTCCCGCCTCCTCACCCACACACTCGCACACAGCCGCACGCATGCACACATTCGCACATACAAGACGCATGTTCACTGCATCATACACCCAAGACGTCTGCACGACATACTGGGCAACACGTGAGATATGTCCCGATATGGCCGCACACGCATCATACACATACACACGGCAAGCCATGCGGCAGGCGAGCAGGCGTGGCACTTCCTCGACACCATAGGGGGTGCGCAGAGGGTGGTCCCTCAGCGGGGCCTCTATCCGTGACACGCTCGCAGAGCGTGGCAGGCGCGGCACTTTCTCGACACCACTGGGGGGGCGCAAAGGGTGGTCCCTCAGCGGGGCCTCTATCCGTGACACGCTCGCAGGGCGTGGCAGGCGTGGCACTTCCTCGACACCATAGGGGGTGCGCAGGGGGTGGTCTCTCACCGCGGCCGCTATGCACGACAGTCGTCCAGGCACAGCAGGCGTGGCACTTTCTCGACACCACAGGGGGTGCGCAGGGGGCGGCCCCTGAGCGCGGCCGCTATCCGTGACACGCTCGCAGGGCGTGGCAGGCGCGGCACATTCTCGACACCACAGGGGGGGCGCAGAGGGTGGTCCCTCAGCGGGGCCTCTATCCGTGACACGCTCGCAGGGCGTGGCAGGCGCGGCACATTCTCGACACCACATGGGGGTGCGCAGAGGGTGGTCCCTCAGTGCGGCCTCTATCCGTGACACGCTCGCAGAGCGTGGCAGGCGCGGCACTTTCTCGACACCGCTGAAGGGCGCGGAGGAGTTGGGAGGATGAGTTGGGAGGAGTGCGGAGGAGTTGAGGAAAGTGCGGAGGAATTGAGAGAAGTGCGGAGGAGTTGAGAGGATTGGGTGGGACGAGGAGGGGGAGGAGGAGGAGGAGGAGGAGGAGGAGGAGGAGGAGGAGGAGGAGGAGGAGGACGACGACGACGACCACGAGTGCGGCGACAAGTACGACGAGCACTACGAGCACAACGAGTGCGACGACGACGAGTGCGACGACGAGTGCGACGAGCACGACGACGAATGCGAAGACGAGTGCGACGGCGAGATACGACGACGAGTACGATGACGAGTAAGACGTAAGACGATAGAACGACAACGAGTACGACGACGGGTACGACGAGTAAGACGACGAGTACGACAAGTACGCCAACGATTCGCGACGCGGGGTTTAGAACGCAGGATTGCGCATAAGATTAAAAATAAGTATGTGGGGTTCCTCGGTAGCGTAATCTTCTCTGCCGCGTCGCACCCGCGTCTCCTCACACACACCTCCCCTCCCCCCACACACACAGCACAGCACAGCTCAGCACAGCTCAGCACAGCTCAGCACAACACAGCTCAGCACAGCTCAGCGCAGGAGTGGCACTTTCTCGACGCCACAGGGGGTGCGCAGAGGGTGGTCCCTCAGCGCGGCCTCTATCCGTGACACGCTCGCAGATCGTGGCAGGTGTGGCACTTTCTCGACACCACAGGGGGTGCGCAGAGGGTGGTCCCTCAGCGCGGCCTCTATCCGTGACACGCTCGCAGATCGTGGCAGGAGGTGCACTTTCTCGACACCACAAGGGGTGCGCAGAGGGTGGTCCCTCAGCGCGGCCTCTATCCGTGACACGCTCGCAGATCGTGGCAGGAGTGGCACTTTCTCGACGCCACAGGGGGTGCGCAGAGGGTGGTCCCTCAGCGCGGCCTCTATCCGTGACACGCTCGCAGATCGTGGCAGGAGTGGCACTTTCTCGACGCCACACGCGGGGTCAAGAGTGCGCACCCTCAGCGCGGCCTCTATCCGTGACACGCTCGCAGATCGTGGCAGGAGTGGCACTTTCTCGACACCACAGGGGGTGCGCAGAGGGTGGTCCCTCAGCGCGGCCTCTATCCGTGACACGCTCGCAGATCGTGGCAGGAGTGGCACTTTCTCGACACCACAGAGGGTGCGCAGGGGGTGGTCCCTCACCGCGGCCGCTATGCACGACGGTCGTCCAGGGCATAGCAGGCGCGGCATTTTCTCGACACCATAGAGGCTGCGCAGGGGGTGGTCCCTCACCGCGGCCGCCATGCACGACGGTCGTCCAGGGCATAGCAGGCGCGGCATTTTCTCGACACCATAGAGGCTGCGCAGGGGGTGGTCCCTCACCGCGGCCGCTGGCTGGCTCGAATCTGTCCTCGATGGAGGATAGAAGGCTAGGAAGAGGGAGGAGGTTCAAGCAATATGGCGTTGGATGACACAGAGGGGAACATTCGCGACGAGGGCTGAGAACGCAGAATTGCGCATAGATTATAAACTTAAGCAAGCACATAAGATTTAGATTAAGTATGTGGGGTTCCTCGGTAGCGTAGTTCATTATTCTTGGCCTTTGGGGGCCCTTACCGGCCCGCGGGACCGTCAAAAAACGGCTCAGGACGAAAAACCAGTCCCGGGGAATGGGTCGAGACCCCAGGGGGTCGACGCCATGCAAAAATCATGCCGTCGGGGGTCTGGGCATGCAGATGCCGTCGGCAGGTCACCAGCCCGAAGGAGTAGCAGTCGGCGGCGTCGTCGGGGGGTACCGGCTGGCGCGAGAGCAGCTCGGGCGCCATCCACCGCAGGGTGCCGCCCAGGGGCTTGGCGCTGCGGGTGAGGATGCGGGAGAGGCCGAAGTCGAGGAGCTTGGCGCGGTAGGAGCTCCGCCCGTGCCTGCTGCGCCGCTCCTCCACGAAGACGTTCGAGTCCTTCAGGTCGCCGTGGACCACGACGGGCTGCCTCGAGTGCAGGTAGCGCAGCGCGCTCAGGACGTCGAAGATGAGCAGGGACCGCACCGACGCGCTTCGGGAGGCTGCGGGGCGCGGCGTCGCGGAGGACTTCTGGCCACGGATGAACACGCCGAGGCTCACGCCGTCCACGAACTCGAGCACCAGGCACAGCTTCTGCAAGGCGGCGTCCATGCACGCCCCATACAGGAACGCAATGTTGGGGTGGCGGATGCGCCGGAGGATCCGCAGCTCGTTGCAGAGCGCGGGCAGGGACGCGGCCACGCCGCCCTGGTGCGCGATGTTCTCCCTCGGCGCCTTCACCTCGGAGCGGGGCGAGTCGAGACCACGGCGGCTGAAAAACAGCCCACAGACCACACCATGGGGTCCAAACACACACGTTGTCCGAGCTGCCCCCGGCCGTGGCGACGAGGGGCTCCCCAAAGGCCAGCCGCCGTTGTCCCAACTCGCCCTCCTCCGCTCACCGCCACCAGGGTGTTGTAGTAAAGCCCCATCACGACGACGCCGAAGCCGCCGCTGCCGAGGACCATGTCGGTCAGGAGCTCCACCTCCACGCCGGCGATTCGCCAATTGTTTCGCTGTCGAGTTGAAGTTGCTATTTGTTGTCTCTGTTTCAATGTTTAAGAGGGCGCGTTTCGCGGGCCCTTGCCATGGGAACATTCGGCGGCGCGTTTTGAACCGGGGGATGGGCCCCACCCCCCGAACACTCGGCGCCGTCGATCAAAACCAAGAGAATCCCTTCCCCCCAAACCCCTCCCCTCCCGAACCCCCCACCCCCTCGGCGCCGGCTCCGGCGCCGGCGCTGGCGGCCGCCAGCAGCGCTGACGGCGGGGACGCAGCGACGATGACCAGAGGCAGCCCACGGGGGGGATCCAACCTACCCCCCCCTGGCGCCGGCACCAGAGCTGGCGTTGGCGGCGGCCAGCAACGCCGGCGCTGGCGCCGGCGACGGCGGGGACGCAGCGACGATTACCACCACCACCACCACCACTACCACCACCACCGCCTCAACCCACCACCACCACCACCAACCACCACACAACCACCACCACCACAGCCACCACCACCACCACAACCACCACAACTCACCATCACCACCACCACCACCACAAAAACCCACGACCACTACCACCACCACGACAATCTACAACACCTCCAACACCACCGCCGCAACCACCACCACTACCAGCAGCACAACCCACCACCACCTCCACAATCCACCACACCACCACCACCACCGTCACCGCCATCACCAGCACCATCTCCACAAACCACCGCCACCACCACAAGCCACCACCACCACCACAAACCAGCACATCACCACCACTAAACCACCACCACCACAACCCACCACCGCCACCACCACCACCACCACCACCACAAACCACCACCACACCACCGCCAAACCACCACCACCACAAACCACCACCACCTTCCACCACCACAACGACCACCCCCACAACAAACCACCACACCACCACCACCAACACTGCCACCACCAGCACCACGACCACCACCATCGTCGACGCTCCCCGCCGCCGCCCGCCGCCGCAGGCGCCAGCGCCAGCCCAGAAAAGAAAATCGTCGTCCAAGCCGCCGCCGCCAGCCGCCGCCGCCGCCGCCAGCCGCCGCCGCCAGCCGCCGTCGCCGCCAGGAGGGGGGGTCCGGTTCCAACCCACCCTCCCTCCAAGCGACCACAGAATGCGCTCTTCCCACTGTTTTGATATTTGTTGCGTCCCACCTCCCCGCTGGCGATGAGCCACTGCTCCCGCTCCCCGACCGCGCGGATCTGGTACAGCGACGAGTGCTCGGCGTCGTTCTCGAACGCCGCCGCGCTCAGTGTCGTCTCCGGGCGGGTCAGCGCGGCGGATCGCTCGGAGCCGCAGCGCTGCTGGATCTCCTCCGAAGGGCACAGGGCGGCAGAAGCATCACTTCGCAGAGCACCAGGAGGAGATCTTGGATCTGCGCTGGAGCCCCACCCTGGCGGCGCCTCCGCCACCGCCCCCGGCGCGCTCCGCACGCCAGGGGCGGGGGTTTCAGCGCCGATCGAAGAAGTCCGCGCGGGGCTCCGCGAAGTTACGACTGTGCCGAGTTTTTGCTCCTCTGCTCCTGCCCGCTAGCCGCGGCCGCTGCGCTGTTGGACAGCTGGAACTCCGCCTCGAGGGGCCAGCGTTGGGAGGTAACCGACGGGGAGGGAAGGGGGGAACTTCGAACTGGAACCAGAGATACATCGCCCACAGCTCGGCGATAGGCCCCCGATAGCGGATTCCCGCGGTCCTGCGAGGGGCGGACCATCGGGTCCCTATCGGCGATGATTGGGCGATTGGGGATCGATGCATCCCCCCTGAGCCTGCCACCCCCCAAACGTTGCGTTGCCCCTGGTGCCTGAAACCGCAGCTGCTTCTCCGATAGGAGGCCAGCGAACATGAGGCGCTCCTGGCGCTCAGCGGCCCGCTTCCCGATGGCCGAGATGACCACGAGAGAGAGGATGCCGATGACATTGAAGGGGACCTGGTTCATGGCCGGGCTGCCGAGGGTCAGCGGTGGCGCGATGTAGGCCAGGACGGCGGCCACCTCCAAGGGGATGAGGACCACAAAGCGGATCGGCATCAGCAAATGCACAAAGGTGGTGGCCAGGTCGATCACCAATATTAGGTTACAGTCGGTGGCGCCCAGTTCCACGTCCCATATGGCCTCCGTGTCGTCATGGCCGAATGCTCGCGCAATGTAGTGCTTCGGAACGATCGCGAACAAGAACATATTGAGTGCGATTGTAGTCACAACAATGACCTCCAGAACCAAGGTGCTCACAACATTGCGCTTGGCGAGCAGTCTCCCGGAGCCGAAAGCAACGAGCATCCACCCGAGAATAATACAGTGGATCACAGACTGCCATCTGCTGAGATTCCTAGCCTCCTGTGCCTCGTGCTGGGCGTCGTCCCAGGACCGATGGACAGCCAGACTCATAAGGACCACGATGGTCAGGCTAACCATGGAGACGCCCATGCCCTTCAGCAGC
The DNA here is from genome assembly GCA_963575745.1 of Prorocentrum cordatum. Taxonomy (NCBI): domain Eukaryota; class Dinophyceae; order Prorocentrales; family Prorocentraceae; genus Prorocentrum; species Prorocentrum cordatum. The sequence goes on along the minus strand of CAUYUJ010014444.1, from coordinate 246,407 downwards.
TGCACCTTGTGGGTGCGCACGAAGCCCTCCTCTAGAGAAGCATGAACCAACTGCGCAAGCATAAGAATCCGACGGTTTGCGCGAAATTCTTGGGTCACTCGCTGGACCTCCGTATCCGGCGGAACGCGTCGAGGGCGGCGCCAGAGACGCATCCAGGGGGAATGCAGCGCAGACCCAACAAGCAATCGGCGCGAACTTCCGAAAATCCATGCTTACACATGTCGCGATACCATACGGAACGCTCAACCTGATCCGGCAAGAACACCGTGGTTGTTCAATGGGCCCCCAAGAAAAAACCGACTAGAAGGATGATGGCGACAACCGGCGGCGGATGACGAGGATGACAGCGATGGGGACGGGGAGGGCAGCGAGGGAGCATGAGGACAACGAGGAGGAAGACAAACACAAGGACGCGGAGGAACATATACAAAAATGTTGGATGGCAATGGTGGAAGATAAGAGACATACGTATATGCGATGGTAACATGAGAGAGAGAGAGAGAGAGAGAGACCATAGCGGCGGTCTTTGTCCCTTAACATTGTACAGAGCGCGGGACCGCTGTGAGCCAAACGGCAACGGACCTCTCCTATTCCAGCGGGGGCTACCCGACAATGGAGTTCCCCTCCGCAACACATCGACTACAGAGGGCCACCCACTTTAAGGTGCTAGAGCATTCGCCGCAAAACTTCAGCAGCGGACGCTCGGCGCAACTCACCCATGCCTCAAGAGCCTCAGCCCGCACGGAATCCTGTGAACCCTGGGAGCCCTGCCGGCTCGCTGTCACTTGTGATCAGCCCGTACGCGAGATGAGCTGACCTGGCCCGGGCCAGGGTTGTGGATCGTAACGATTCCTCACAGCCGGGAAAGCCCAGGGACAGGCTCTTTGCCCAACGCGACCAGCCCATGTTGCCTCACGGCCGGGAGCGCTTGCTCGTAGGGGCACAGCACAGATCGGGCTGGGCGTGCGCTCGAGCCGCAGCACCGATCGTGCCTTTGAGCCAGATTCGCTCTCTGGCTGCATTCCCTGCAGGCTACTGTTGTGGCCTCTCGCCTTCGGCACCCTTTTGTGAGAAGGTGCTAGCGGGCGTAGATGACCGTTGCGTCGCTTGCGCGGGTGCGAAGCGGGGGATCACCAGCGCGCCTTGTTTCGTGTGCGACCCGATGAAGCTCGTCCAGCTATTAGCGGCAGTGTGCCTCTCGTTGCCAACGCTTGCCAATCCCATCGGTTGGCTGGTGAGCGCTTTGGTCTCGTGATTTTTGAGCGGCACCGGCGCGGCGCGGTCTGTCTGGATGCGGCCAACAGCAGCGCGGTGTCGCAGGTGCCCCCCTCGGCTGCTCGTAGCTGCCCCATTGCCATAGCACGGCGTGGTCAACGTTCCAGGCCACCACGATGCATGACGGCCAGTCTGTAAGGAAGTGTGGCAGCGTGGCCAGTGATGCAGCACTGACCTCTGCGGCGCGCTGTCGAGCTGGCATCTCGCAGTAGTGCAGGCGGTCCTGAGATGCCAAAGCCAATAGGCACGCGCGCGTCACGCCTGTCAAGTGCCTGGCGCATTGTGCCCACCTGAGATTCGCGATGCGGACGTCCACGTTGTTCTCCGCGCGGCGCCAATCTCCCGCGACGCAGGACGCGTGACATCCCCTGCAATCGGTGGAGAGGCTGGCTGGCCACTGATGGAATGGAGCGGCTTCTCGATAGTGCTCGTGTCCAACGAGATCTGCTATGGGCGCGCGGTCGGGTCGCATTCGCAGTGCTCGTCGCAGCTCAGTCACGGGCTCGAGCGTGCTCAAGCCGATCGGCACGCGGCGGCGGCTGCCAAGACGCACGCGCATTTGTGCTGCACAGCGCGTTCTGGAAGACAGGGATGGTGCTGTGCCAATTAGAAGCACAAGCGCTTCCCATCGATCCGTTGCGGGGCCGGCGGGGTTCGCGCTGCTAGCAGCCATGCGAGGGGAGCTGGTTCGGCTAGCTGTCCTTGCCCAAGACATGGGGTCGCGCGCAACCACGACGACCGTGCGGTCCTGCATTTCGCTGCCGGGCTCCCGACGCCTGGTGGCCGATGCCATGTTTAGCGACTGTGGGCGTGCCTCGCCGGCAGAGCCCTGGGACAGGCGCTGCTGAGCGCGTCGACGCGCTCGCGTGCAACTGCCCTTTAGATGGTGACGTCATGACGTAGCACAGACAATTCGCACGCGCACGTTGGGCAGCGCAGCGCGGCCCCCCAGTCGCCGTTCCCGATAGGGGGCTATAGCGCCAGACCGCTGTCGGCGAGTAAGTGCCCACTGCAGGGACTGACGCGGGAGCGATGAGTGGGGAGTGCATGCGGGATGACCTCCAAGGCCCAGCACAGCTGCGCATTCGCGCTGCACTGGCGTACCAGACCCTCATCTTCGCGCTGGCGTCCGTGACGCGGCCCCTCCTGCACGAAAGGGTGCCCGTCGGCCTTCGTTCGCCACGTCGTCGTCCGCGGCCTCCTGGGGGGCGGCAACCTGATAGGTCGCCATTGGCATGAAGTCCTTAACGGCGGTGACCGCGACGAGCTGCGCGGGGTAGATCTGCCCGCGCTCGGCAGGATCAGCTCAGAATTCTGCCTGACGTCGTGCATTGAGGAGTGCATGTTGTTCAGACCATTGGTGTAGTTTCTGATGTTCGCCACGAACCTGGACATCTGGATGCAAGCGTCGGCGGTGATCGCCGCCGCATGGCTGGGGGCGTTCATGCTCAGCGGGGGCGCCTGGGCGCGCATGCCCCTGATGATGGGCCGGAAGGCCCGCCCCAGCTCCCCGGGCATCGCGACGTCGAGATCCCTGGCGATCCCCTCCCCGCCCGACTGCGTCGCCTTGGCGCGGATGGGGGCCTCGTGGAAATGACGCGCCAAGGGGGGCAATAATTCCGCGACGGGGGGGTGGGGGGGGCCGAGTCCGCCAGCCCCAACTTCGAGGTCTTGCGGCGCGAGATGTTGAGGAAATTATGTGGGCGGCGTTCCTCGCGTAGTCCATCTCCCTGTTCAGGCGTGTTGCGCGCGTTGGGTTCTCTCCCGCCGCCGGCAGGACCGCGGGCGCATTGGCCATGTTTTCCCGCGCGGCATTCCCCAGCATGACGTTCTCCCAATGGCCCTTTGACACCCATGCGGGCACGCGCCTTCAGAATCATCGCCTCCTTGCCGATGCGAACGGCCCCTTCCCTGGTGAACTAGCCGCGCGCGGTGCGGAGCGCTGCTCGCGGCCCCGGGGGCCCCGCCGAGTTCTTGTGGGGCGCCTTGCAAGTCTGCCACGTGCCCGCCCCCATGTGCCCGAGGCAGCCAGCCGCGGCGGCGCCGCCGCCGAAGGCCTCCTCGAGGGCGCCGGAGAATTTAGGCTCGACGTCCATGGTGAACGCCATGCGGTCGGACTGCCCTGCGCGCGGGCGGCCGCGCTGCCTCGCGCCCGGGCCGACGCGCTGGCGCGGCGTCGACGCGTCGTCGTCCACGGCGAGGCGACGCGGCAGGGTGCGCGACAGCTCGCGCAGGGAAGTGCGCGACTCGGGCCCAGGCTGCCGTTCGGGGCGATTCCTGCGCCCCAGAACTTCCTCGGCGGGGCGGCGGGGGGACGAGCGCAGGAGACTGCCTGGTGGTCGGGCAGCTCCTCAACATGCGCAGGGGCCTCCTATGGGCCACGACTGCGGCGCTGCTCGCTTGAGGTCGCCTGGGTTGTTGGCAACATTCTTCGCTCGACTCAAGAGCCGCCCGCCTGCCCTGCGCTGGCAGGGCGCCCGGACAGTCCAGGCTGTTACTGCGCAGACTCCAATGAGCAGACGGATGTATATTTTCGGCTGTTGCGCTGTGCGCGCGCGTGCCCGCGCCCGCGCGCGCGCGGGTGCATTCCTGGTCGCCCGGGCACTCAGGGCCTGGCTGCGCCGTGGCACTGGGCCAAGGTAATTAGAGTGGCGGTTGCGACGTCAGTCGCGCCGCGCGCACGAGGCCCAACAGCTTGGTCTCGCCAAATCCATTGCGCGCTGAAGCTGTTCGTGATCGTAACGGCTTAACTCGTGGCTCGCGGGAGGCCTCCAGAGGTCGAGGCTGCGCTCGCAAGCTTTTGATCGGCGCGCGAAACCGGTTGAGCAACTGCCGGACGGATGCATCATAAACAGAATTACATGCAACGCCGGAGTACGCGATAAGGAGAACGACGGCATATGCTGCGCGCGGTGTGAAACTAATATGCCGCACCCCAATGCAAGACGCAACGACCGTGTCACAAATGTCGCTGCTATGCTGTCGGATAGCGCCGGCACGCCAATCCAAATCCACACCATGTTCGCGTCCTAGTGGGACTCGCTTCCCAGCCCAGGTGGCGCATGACCGTGGCTGCGTGGGTTGGCCCCAGCAGCAGAACGCGGGCGTCGATAGCGAATGGGCCGGCACGCCCGCGCAAGCACCGGTAGCGCATGGGCCGGCGCACCGCGCCCGGCCGCGCACTGGCGGCTGCCGCGCACTAGGCTGAGCGCGTACGGAGATCAGCGCGCAAGTGGCGTCTCGCGCGCGCGCTCTCGCGTGCAGCTCGGTCACGTGCAAGCGCGGCGCGGAGCGCTCAATTGCGAGGGAGCCGCCGGGCCGTTGCCAGGATGACGGCGCGAGTCGGCGGTGCACAGGTGAAGGCAGCCGAGCTTGGTGAGGTCGCGGCTCGCTGACAGCGCCTGAAGACAGCGCTGGCGCCGTTGCCGGTGCACATGGGCCCCAGCAGCACCAAGAAGAGAGGAAGCTGGGGCATGAGACGGCGCGCCCCGCACCCGGCGCAAAGAAACTTCACCGTTGGCGCTGGTCAGTGCTCGGCCTTACTGAGTTGAAGCCAGGGGGTCTCGGGGTGGGAAGCCCCTCTGCTTTGGATTCGCCTGAGTCGTCACGCGTGCCGATGTGTCACCCCCGCTGAGTAGCGCAGCTCCAATATCGTTTAAACTTCGTCTTGACGGCGTTTCGGTTAGGTAACCTGACCGGACCTCACTCCGCGGTCCGCTCCATGATCCGCTGCCAGCTTCCCTCCAGGTGTGTGCGCGCGTGCGCGGACAGCCGCGCGCGTGTTTGCGCGTTTCTGCGCGCCTGGCTGTTCAGGCTAAGCATGCCGCGCGTGCCGGATGCACTGGGCTGTCGTCTCGGATCCTCTGCACCAGTTCCTCTCGTGGACCATGATTGGCTTTACCTGCTGGTGTACTTGTGAAAACTGCATCGTTTGAATTGTCCCAGCCGCGTGATTGATGATCCTTGAGATGGGCGCTGCGCCGGACTCGTCTGGAGTCGAGGCTGAACGCCCCTGTGGTAGCGATCGTCCTGCGTCGACGATCACGTAGATCATGTCGCCCGCAGGCTGCAGAACGGTCTGTGATTGAAATCGGTGTAGTCGGTGCCGATGCCACGGCTGTAGTGTCGGTCCATCGTGGCCGACAGCGTTGTCGTCGTCGTCGTGGCATCAGCCGTGGTCGGCGGCGTCGCCTACGTCGTGGTCGCAACTGCTGTTGACAGAGCTGGGCGGGCCGCGCACATGCGTGCAATGGCGTTTGGTGCGGGTGTAGTTTGCTGTGTGTGGCCGCGCGCAGGCAATCCGCTGGCGTGGCATCACCTGGCAGGCCGTCGTGGCAACGCGCGTTGCTGGCCTGGCCTGGGCGCCGGCGAGCTTTCGAAGGCCATGCGCCCGGTGCAGGCGCGCGCGTGTCCTGTCGCCACAGCGCCGCGCGCCCGCGCACCACGCTGCGCCGCGCGGTCAGGCGCAAGGCCGGGCAGCGCGGGCGCCACGCTTCGGCGCGCGCGTGGCCATGCCACGAAGGCGCGGCCAGGCAGCGCACGTTTTGCGGCCTTGATGTTTCCTGCTCGACGTGGCATTGTTGGGTCCACCTGCGCTGGAAACAACCCCGCGGCTGGCCGCAAGGGCGCCCTCGCTCGGCTGGTCGGCCGCGCGCTGGCCGACCCGCGTCCGCCTCCCGCTTGCGTTGTGCGGTGCTGTGCCGTGCCGTGCTTCTTCCGCCTGGTACTAGGGCGGGGTATAAAAACCGTGCCGCGTCTCGCTTCTCAGTCCATGACGGCCTGTGCCGCGTCTCGCGTTTCGGTCCACAGTGACCACGCGCGGTGGCCCATAGTCGCCCGCTGCGCACACTGGCCCAATGGGGCCATCTCTGTTGATCCGTGGTTACCACGTGCTGTCGTTGGCCCATTGTGATCACTGGCCCACTGGGGCCCTCTCTTCTGGCCCATGGTGTCTTCTGGTCCATAGTGACCACGTGTCGCGGTGCAAGGGCCCATGGGGCTTCTCCCCCTGGTCCATAGCGGCCAAGTGCTACTGGGGCCCCGAGTCTTGCGCGGCTCAAATGGGGCTCTTTGCGTTGTCTTCTGCGTGCCCGCTGGGGTCGCGAAGATTCTGTCTGGGCCGCCGGCTCGCCCCTGCTGGGATCCCCTGCGGCCCATAGTGGCTCGGGGCAGCGTCCTCGGTGACGGAGGGGGGGCTTCGCGCGGGCCCCTGTGTCCACCGTGCCCTCTGGCGTGTCCATTTGTCCTCTGCGCGTGGGCGCGCGTCAACTGACAGGCAGCTAGCGCCGTCGCGCGGGGTTCTCGCGTGCGCCCCGGGGCGCTGGGCTCGCAGTGGCGATGCTTGCCGCTTTGCAATATGACCCTCTTGCGGGCGCGAAGTGGACTGACGTCAAAGTCAAGGGCGCGGCCGATTGCCTGGCTGATGGGTTGACGGCGCCAGGAAGACAGGAAGACTTGGCGAATATTTAATTCGAGAACTTTCAAGAAGCCAGCGGCATGCCTGCGCTGTCATCAAAAAGCGCCCTGCGGCGCGCCCTGGATCGCGCGACGGTGGCGGGCGCCAAGGCGAGTTCGCCGGGGGCCGCGGGCCCCGCGCATGCTTCGGCGCGATGTTGCCGCTGGGTGCAGCAGAATTCCGGGCCTGCGCCGAAAGGGAAACATGTCGACATCGGCGCGGGCCTGGCCCAGATTACCCCGAAAGACCTTTCCGCAATCATTGTGGCCGAGGCAGCCGCGCGTCTCAGCCCCGGCGCGCTGGCGCGCAAGTTCGCCACGGTCGGCGAAGACCGATGCGCTGGCCACCGAGGTGCAGCGCGCTAAAGGCCACGGGTAGCGAGCGCCCGTTTATCTATACGGAGCTCGCGAAGTTTCAGCCTCTACGCGGGCGCGGCGCGGGCGGCTCTCCCGTCGATGGCGAGCCGGCATCAAAAGAGGCAGCCGCGCTGGCTGCGGCGCTCGGCCAGGGCGCCGCGGCGGAGAGCCAGCCGCCTCTGGCGCGGGCGTCATGCCACGGCGCCGGGCGCATGACGCGTGGAGCTTGGCGGTGGCGGTCACAGATCACATATCGCATGCAAGGGCCTTTGCTCATAAACGCGTCGTTCTCCAGGCGAGCCCGGGCCGGCCTCGTCTGCTGGTCGCCCGCGGGGGCGCGCCCGCCCGGGCTGCACTGGCTGCCCCTTCGCAGAGGCGGAGGGCCCAGGTTGTCTTGGCGCACGACCGCCACGCGCGGAGGACGTGGGCCGGGCGCGCCGCCGCCGGCGCGGCGGACTTCAAGGCCGCAGCTTTGCGCCATGTTTCAATGCGATGCTTTCGGGCGCGCGTCGGCGCGCATGTGAACGTAGCTGCGATGTCGCCTGAAAGCGGGCTGCTCTGCGAGGCAGAAGCAGAAAATGACCGGGCCCTGAAGGGCTCGTCGTCGAACCCCCCTTCGCGCGCTGCGCCGCCGCTGCCGCGCGGGCTGCCGCGCCAGTCGGCGAGGGCGCAGCAAGAGGTGCCGCGACGGCGCGCAGGCAGAGCGCGAGCGCCGCAAGCGCTGCGGGCGCCGCTGGCACCTCTTGGAAGAGCGCCCGCGAGCCGAGAGCCGACGGGCGGCATTCCCGCTCTTCTTACCGCGGGGAGTATTCTCACCGCGGGGAGTACAACAACACGCGGCCCTGGGATCCGCGGACGGCGAATCCACCTCGGAAGAAGCTGTCCGCCCGACGCGAGCCGGCGGCGCGCGCATCGCGCGGCGCGCGGCGATGTCTGGGAAGCGCGCCAATAAGGACATACACATCGCGCCGCGTCGGCATGCGAAGAGCGACGAATGGGCGCCGACCGCGGCCGCCGCCCCGCGGGGCCCGCAGGGGCGCGCGCGCCAGCGGCTGGGCGCCGCGATGGCGACGCGTACTCCAGGGCATGGGCGCCCGTCTACCATCGCGGCCCGTCTGCGACGCGAGGGCCGCCCGCCCGCTGGGCCAGGAGGCGCGCGAACGCCCTTGGCAGGCATGCGCGCTTACACTCGGAAGCGCAGAAAGCGACGGACTTTTGTGTCGATGCCGCGTGGAAATATCGGGCGCCGCGCCTTGGGGCGCGCGCGACGCTCGGCATAATGACGCCTCTAGTTGCAATTTCGCGGTCGCGCGCTGACAACAGACGGCTGCAGTCGCCTGCCGCCACCTTCGTCTGCTGAGGGGGCGCCTGAGATCGCCTTTTCTGGAAGAGGCCCTCTCCCGCCCTCATGCCCTCGAAAACAAGGAGGCCGTTGAAAAGGCCGTGGTGGTGCCCGGCGACGTTTCGGCGGCGATCCATTGGATTGCTGCGCGCCCGGCGCGGCGGGCGCGCCGCGGGCGGCGTGCGACTCGGGCGCATTCGGGCCAGAGACGCCGAGCTCCGCGCCTATGGAACGACGACGGCCTGGTTCGCTGGCTCCGATGCTAACGCGCACACCATCGCAGGGTCGATCAACGGCCCTCTTCTCGTCGAGCTGCTTGGCGAAATTGGTTGCGAGGGCGCGGCCTGCGTGGAGATTTCCCGGCGCGGCGCGCCCCTCGTGGGGGCGCTCCCGCGCGCAGGGAACGGGCGACCTGAGTCTTTCCCTGAACCGCTCAGCCAGTTGGAATTGACCGCGGGCGCTGCGCGCGGCGACGCCGCGCTGCCGGCGCGCTCAAAGAGTCCAGCGACTCGGTCGAGATTCCAGCCATAACTGTTGCCGAAGCGGAGCTTGGCGGCCGAATGAGCCGCCCCGCGCCGATCAGCGCGGTCGAGCTCGACGGCGCCGTTTTGTTGACGCCGCGGTTCGCCGCCGGGCAAATGAAGGAGGCGGGTCCGAAAAGCTACGGCTTGCACAAGAAAGCTACGGCTTGCACAAGAAATGTCGCGCTCTTCAATCAACGCGGCGTCTCAGCCGAAGGAGCGCCTCGGCCATGAAGCCGTCGGCGCTCTGTTCGGAACGTGCCGCGCCTGCGTGGCGCGCGCGGGCGCAGCGGCAGGGCTCTGGAAGGCAGACATAGACGCCGCGTTCCGGCGAGCCCCGCCGACGCCGGAACGTCGCGCCTTCGCGTGGATTGCTTTCCTCGCGGGCACATGCGTCTACGCGACTCAGCACTTCGCCGCCCCATTCGGAGCGACATCCTCCGTTCGCAGTTGGGGGCGCATCGGCGCTGTGCTGGCGGCGCTGGTCCGACGGCTCTTTTTCGCTCGCGCCCTTCGGTGCGCGGGCGATTTGCTGCGCTGAATGCATGAAAAGGCCGCGCGACGCAACGCGACAGTTCGCCGACCTTGTTGGGATTATTCTCGGTCCGTGCGCCGTGGCCGACGGTGAGCTGCAGTTCGGGCTTCTGTTGGGCTTTGCGGGGTCGGAATAACGGGGCCATTGCTTGGCACAAATCCGCCTGCGCTGGAAACGACGCCGCGGCCGGCCGCAAAGGCGCCCTCGCTCGGCTGGTCGGCCGCGCGCTGGCCGACCCGCGTCCGCCTCCCGCTTGCGTTGTGCGGTGCTGTGCCGCGCTGTGCTTCTTCCGCCTGGCACTAGGGCGGGGTATAAAAACCGTGCCGCGTCTCGCTTCTCAGTCCATGGCGGCCTGTGCCGCGTCTCGTGTTTCGGTCCATAGTGACCACGTGCGGTGGCCCATAGTGGCCTGCTGCGCTGACTGGCCCAATAGGGCCATCTCTTCTGGTTCATAGTGACCATGTGCTGTCGTCGGCCCGCCCGGCCCGCCCTGGGGGCGGGGGGGGCGCGCCCCCCCGTGGGCCCGACCGGCGTCTGACCGCTTGGCCGCGGAGAGGCCGCGCGCCGCGGGGGCAGATGGGTCGGGCCCGCGCCCCTGCCCCTGGGAGAAGCCCCCCCCCCCCCAGGGCCGCGCGAGGCGAGTGCATGCGCCAGGAATCGTGGCGCGGCGCGGCCGAGCAGGGGCGCCGCGGCGCCCCGGCGCGCAAAGGGGCGCGCCGCGCATGCGCTGCGCGGCCAAATAACAGCCGCGCAGCGTCGCGGCGCGCACAGCAGCCACGCGCCCACTTCCGGGCAACGCTGCTCGGAGGCGCGCCGGCGAGACCCGGCGCTTTGCCCATGGACGCAGTGGACAATGAGGTTCCTCGGTCGGCGCGCATTGTAGTCAACCCGCGCAGTGGCAGTGCCGCGCGTGCGCAAGCTGGGATGGCGGCCGACGGGCGCGCGGGCTCCTGTTCGAGCGCTGGCAGATCACGTCGATGTTGTGGTCGTCGTGTGGCTGGTGGCTGGCGGCGCGCAGAGAGGGGTCGGCCTCGCCCTCTTCTTTCAGTCGCAGACGCCGACCAGGCGCGCGACGCAACACCTGGGATCGCTACTCTATAATTCCTTGGAAGCGGTTCCAAGTGAATAGAGACAGCGATCCCACTGGGATCGCTTCTCTAGACCCCTGGGAATCTATTCCCAGGGTTTCCCTTCCTGCGCGCGTTCAGTGGCCGCCCTTGGTATGTGCTGTTTACTGGGCGCCCTTAGTGGTCGCCCTTAGTGGGCGCCCTTAGTGGTCGCCCTTAGTGGGCGCCCTTAGTGCGCGCCCTTAGTGGGCGCCATTAGTGGGCGCCCGTCCTGGGCGCCCCTAGTGGGCTTCTTCGGCAGGCGCCTTCAGTGAGCGCATACGTGGGCGCCTCGCCCTACGTGGGCGCCTTCAGTGAGCGCCCTCAGTGGGCGCCCGCAGTGGGCGCCTCCAGCAAGCGCCTGACGTGAGCGCCCTGCGTGAGTGCCCCACGTGGGCGCCCTAAGTGGGCGCCTTCAGCAGGCCCCCGCGGAATTCAAGTGAAATTGTGAATTCACTAGAAACCGATGTTTTTTTGGATTCCGTGGAGTTCCGTGGAATTTTGGAACTCTTCGGTCTTCCGCGGGTTTCCAATGCAATTCCGCGGGGTACGTGGGCGGGCACGAAAACGGACGGGAACGCGGTGGCGGCAGTCGCGCCTTGGGAAGGGGGAATTATTGCCTTTCAATAGTGTGCTTCAAGGTGTTCCTCCCTTTCCGTGGGGTGCGTGGGCGGGCGTGGGAAAGGGCACAGACACGGCGGCAGCAGCGGCGCGTTCCTTTTTCGTGGGGCGCGCGGGCAGGCGCGGGAACGGGCACGGACACGGCGACGGCAATGACGCGCTTGGGAAAAGGAGAACGATCGTGTTTCATAGGTTGTTCTGGTTTTATCCCCTTTTCGGGGGGTGCGCGGGCGGGCGCAGGAACGGGCGCGGACACGGTAGAGGTAATGACGCGCTTGGGAGAAGGAAACTACAGCCTGTCATTGACGTTTGGGATTTGACTTTCTGTTCGCGGGACGCGCGGGCGGGCGCCCGAACGGACGCGGACGCGGTAGCGGCAATTGCGCGCTCGGGAGGGGGAAACTTTTGTTATTCATTGATTTCTTTGGTTCTAATTGTTGACGCTTCGCGTATCCCCACCAGCTCATCCAGAAACGATGCCCAGGGGAGTTGAGGTGATCAGGGAAGTCGGGGAACATGCAGAATAACAAAGGGCGGGGGAAGCTGTCACGTACCCCAAGAGGGGGAGGATGGAGAAGGACTCCCAGTCGGATGGGGGGGGGGGAAGAAGAGGAGGAGGAGGAGGAGGAGGAGGAGGAGGAGGACAATGAGGAGGACGAGGAGGACGAGAAGAAGGAGAAGGAGCAGAGGAGAAGGACAGAGGGAGGACAATGAGGAGCAGGAGAAGGAGCAGAGGAGCAGAGGAGAAGGACAATGAGGAGGAGGAGAAAGAGCAGAGGGAGGAGAAGGAGGAGAAGGAGGAGAAGGAGGAGGAAGAGGGGGATGAGAAATTGAAGAGGACGGCGAACCGAAGAGCCAGAAGCGTCTTAACTGCATGTCGGAGATCTTCTTGAAGCTTCTTGGGGGTCTCTTGGGAGCCTCTTGGGAGCCTCTTGGAGGCCTCTTGGGCGCCTCTTGGGGCCGCCTGGGCGCCTCTTGGGGCGCTCTTGGGGCGCTCGTGAGGGCTGTAGGGGCGCTCTTGGGGCCATCTTGGAGGAGATCGATCAACGAAGTGGGGGGGGTCCCCAATTAGCCTCCCCCCTCAAGGGCTCCAAACATCGCCACTTGGGGCGCTCTTGGGGCGCTCTTGGAGCGCTCTTGGGGCCGTCTTGGGGCTCTCTTGGGCCTCTTGCGGGGCCCTCTTGGGCCATCTTGGAGCCATCCTGAGGCCTTGGATGGCCATCGGAAGCGAAACGGTGAGATCGCAAAAAACATTGATCTCCCTACGGCTTTGGGACGAGTTTGGCCTCTTCGGGGTCTCCTTGGGGGGCTCTTTGGCCACTTGGAGCCGTCTTGGGGCTGTCTTTGGGCCCCTTGGAACCATCTTAGGAGCCATCTCGAGCGATCTTGCGCTATCTTGAGCCATCTTGGAGCTCATCTTGGGCTCTCTGACGCGCTCTTGATGCCACCTTGGGGCCAAAAGAGCAGTCCGACCGCTCGGGGAACCCCCCGCCAAGGTCCAGGGGAGGGGGTAGGGGGAGGGGTAAACCCCTCCCCAAGGGGGAAGAGGGAGGGGTGGAAGAGGATCTCTTCTAGACCACCTACGCCCAGAGGGCTGGTGGGATTTGTTCGCGGGGTGCGCGGTCGGGCGCGGGGGCGGGCGAGGACGCGGCCGCATTCCACGGGAATTGCCCGAACAAAATAGTTTTCGGATTCCCTTCGGACCCCCTGGGAATCGATGCCCATGGTTTTCAGAAACAAGCCCGCTAACGATTCCCTGCAATCCCACCAGCCCTCTGGGCGTAGGTGGTCTAGCTCTTCCACCCCTCCCTCTTCCCCCTTGGGGAGGGGTTTACCCCTCCCCCTACCCCCTCCCCTGGACCTCGACGGAGGGTTTCGCGAGCGGTCGGACGGCTCTTTTGGGCCCAAGATGGCTCCAAGAACGCCTCAGCGAGCCCAAGATAACCTCCAAGATGGCTCAAGATAGCGCAAGATCGCCCGATATGGCTCCTAAGATGGTTCCAAGAAGCCCAAAGACGGCCCCAAGACGGCTCCAAGTGGCCAAAGAGCTCTCCGACGAGGCCCCGACGAGGCCCAACATCCTCCCAAAACCTGAAGAAAATCAATGTGTGTTGCTTTCTCCCCGTTTCTCTTCCGATGGCCATCCAAAGCCTCAGGATGGCTCCAAGATGGCCCAAGAGAGCCCCACAAGAGGCCCAAGAGAGCCCCAAGACGGCCCCAAGAGCGCCCAAGAGCGCTTCAAAAGCGCCCCAAGAGCGCCCCAAGAGGCGATGTTTGGAGCTCCTGAGGGGGGAGGCTAATTAGGGACCCCCCCCTTCGTTGATCGATCTCCTCCAAGATGGCCCCAAGAGCGCCCCAAGAGCGCCCCAAGAGGCGCCCAGACGGCCCCAAGAGGCGCCCAAGAGGCCTCCAAGAGGCTCCCAAGAGACCCCAAGAAGCCTCAAGAGGATCTCCGAAATGCGTTTAAGACGCTTCTGGCTCTTCGGTTCGCCGTCCTCTTCAATTTCTTGTCCCCCTCTTCCTCCTCCTCCTTCTCCTCCTTCTCCTCCTTCTCCTCCCTCTGCTCCTCCTCCTCCTCCTCCTCCTCCTCCTCCTCGTCCTCTCCCTACTCCACATCCTCCTCCTCATTCTCCTCCTCCTCCTCCTCCTCCTCCTCCTCTTCCTCCCCCTCCCCCTCCGACGAGGATTCCGTCTCCATCCTCCCCCTCTTGGGGTACGTGACAGCTTCCCCCGCCCCTTGTTATTCTGCATGCTCCCCGACTTCCCTGATCACCTCAACTCCCCTGGGCATCGTTTCTGGATGGGCTGGTGGGGATACTTCTTTTTTTACAGCCGCAGGCGGAGGCGCCGACGGCGAGCGGTCACGGTCGGGCTGCGGCCGCGACTAAATTCCCGGGCGCGCGCGGGTGCCGCGAATCAGGCGGCGGGGGGGGCAGCAACCCAGGGCGCCTGAGAGGCCAGGCGGGCGTGCAATCCCAGGGAGTCTGCAAGGACAGCCAAAGGAAACGTGCAGCGGCAAACCCAGGGAGTCTGAGAGATCAGCCACCGAGGGGTGCCAGCGCAGCCAAAATGGGGGCTGGTGGGGATACGCGAAGCGTCAACAATTTCTGCGTGTGCGACACCCATGACAATTCGAAACCTAGAATTTGGAGTGTTCCGAAAAAGCACCCTTGGGATCACCTTCGGAATCCCTGGGAATCGATTCCCAAGGATTGCACAAGCGATCCCGGGACCATTGTCGGATAATCCCTATCTATTCGACGCCCCAAAAAACTGAAAGCCATATAATTTTGGATGTTAAGAAAAATGGGAGCGCCTTCGGAATCCCTGGGAAGCGATTCCCAGGGATTCCAAAAGCAATCCTGGGATCATTGTCGGAATTCCTTGGAAGCGATTCCCAGGGATTCCAAAAGCGATCCTGGGATCATCTTCGGAATCCCTGGGAAGCGATTCCTATGGATTCTGGGGGTGATCCTGGGATCTCCCTGGAGGGCCCTGGGAAACGATTCCTAGGGATTCCGAGGGGTGATCCTGGGATCTCCCTGGAGGGCCCTGGGAAACGATTCCGATTCCCAGGGATTCTGGGGGTGATCCTGGGATCTCCCTGGAGGGCCCTGGGAAACGATTCCGAGGGATTCTGGGGGTGATCCTGGGATCTCCCTGGGGAATCGATTTGAAGGGATTCCGATGGTGGTGTGTGTGGTGTGGTGTGTCTCGTGGTGTCCCGTGGTGTGTCGGCGCCTCGTGGTGTCTCGTGGTCCTCGTGGTGGTTCGTGGCGTCTCCGCGCGTGTGGTGCGTGCGTGGTGTGGCGTGGTGTGTGTGTGTGTGTGTGTGGTGGGGTGCGGTGTGTGGTAGGCCTGGTGTCATGTGGTGTGGTGTCCCGTGGTGCCTCGTGGTGTTTCATGTCGGCTCGCGGTGTCTCGTGGTCCTATCGGTGTCTCGTGGTGTCTCTGCGCGCCTCGGTCCCAATGCCACGACGTGCCTTGGCATGCACTGCGATGCTCGGTTTGCTCCCCGCGATGCGATGCTATTCCTTGCGCTGCTATGCTATGGTATGCAGCGTTTGGTTGCGCAACTCTACAACATGCAAATGATACAATGGTGCGCGATTATCTTCAGCGCCATGTTACGCCATGGTATCATATTCATCGCGTATGATTCGGGATAACTGCTTCTTTCGGCATCTGCATGTGCGAACTCAGCGGGGCTCTATCACTACTACTATCACTACTACTATAACTACTACTACTACTACTACTACTACTACTACTACTACTACTACTACTACTACTACTACTACTACTACTACTACTACTACTACTACTACTACTACTACTACTACTACTACTACTACTACTACTACTACTACTACTACTACTGACTACTACTACTACTACTACTACTACTACTACTACTACTACTACTACTACTACTACTACTACTACTACTGCTACTACTACTACTACTACTACTACCTACTACTACTACTACTACTACTACTACTTACTACTACTACTACTACTACTACTACTACTACTACTACTACTACTACTACTACTACTACTACTACTACTACTACTACTACTACTACTACTACTACTACTACTACTACTACTACTACTACTACTACTACTACTACTACTACTACTACTACTACTACTACTACTACTACTACTACTACTACTACTACTACTACTACTACTACTCCACCACTACTACTACTACTACTACTACTGCTACTACTACTACTACTGCTGCTGCTGCGACTACTTGCCTCCGAGGGCAACGCGCACTGACTCCGCCCCGCCTGTCAGGTCCCCTTACACCTTCGTTGTCGCGCCGTAGCGACGTCGACCGCGGGAAAACGGCAGCATTCGGATCTAACCTCGCGCCCACTCTGGAGTCTGAATCGGTCCGTTCTTTTGCGGGACACGGGCCGAATCAAGCGGACGTGGTCGTTTGCGTTGAGTTTCGCCGCTTTTCCGCGGGGGAGCGGTCCCGTCATGTTTTCGCGCTGTCTTGGTTCCACTTTGGCGTCGGGGCGGGGGCGGCCCATTTCTGTCGATTTAGTCGCGTGTTTTTGTTTATCCGCTCTGGGTCTGGAGTCCGACCGATTTTTTGCAGAGACGGACAGAGCCAGGTTCAAGAATGGATGCGGTCTTGTTCGCGCCCATTTGGAGCCCGAAACGGGCCATTTGCTTGATGGGGGCGGACAGTTTCAGGATCCAGAATCCGCTTTGGACATTGAAGCGGTCCGTTCTCCTTGAGCAAATGCCCCGTTTCAGGTTCCAAATGGGCGTGAACAGGATCGCGCCTTTTCGCGCCTCTTTCGTAGATTCTTCGGGTTCCTTCCTTCCGCGGGGCACTTGCGCGGGCGGGCGCGGAAACGGGCGCGGGCGCGGCAGCTGCAATGGCGCGTTTGAGGGGGGGGCCGTGGCTGTTCATCGACCCGTTTGGTTTTATTCCTTTTCCGCGGGATGCGCGGGCGGGCGCGGAAACGAGCGCGGGCGCGGCAGCGGCAATGGCGCGTGTGGGAGGGGGGCGCGGGAAACCATCGCCTCTCATAGATGTTTCGCGTTTTGTTTTTTTTTTCCCGCGGGTCACGCGGGCGGGCGTGGGAACAGGCGCGGGCGCGGTCGTTATCCACGGGAATGCCCCCAAAGAACCTGAAACCGTGAACGCCGGACGTTCCGAAAACACCCGTGGGGTCACCCTCGAGAACCTTGGGAATCGATTCCTGGGGTTTTCCAAAACGACCCCGGGACCATTGTCAGAAAACCCCCGCCTACTCGCCACCCAGGAAAAATTGAAACCCGCGCTCCCGCGCGCACGCGCGCACCCTTGGGATCACCTTCGAAATCCCTGGGAATCGATTCCCAAGGATTTCAAAAGCGAGGCCGGGATCATTATCGGCATATTCCAAGTGTGAAACCCAGAAGTGGGAGTGCTCCGGGAAAATCACATGTGAAATCATTTTCGGGATTCATCGGCTTCTTCAGATTTCTTGGGCAATACCAGGGTAAGTTCCAAATCGTCTCCATCTGTGGGAAAGGCAAAGAAACCTGATATTCAGAGTATGGAAGAATCCGGGGGGGAAACCTTTTTGGAGTCACCTGTGACATCCCTGGGAATCGATTCCCAAGGATTCCTAAAGAATTGGTTTAGACGGGGCGCGCGGGGGGAAAGGTCTCTTACCTCCATTGGACTCGGATCCAAGGCTTCAAGAGTGGCGATCCCAGGCGATGCCAGGCGCGCGAGGTCGACGGGGTCGTGCCTTGCGCGGTGACCACCCGCACGCGCGCTCCCAGACGCCAGTTAGGGTACCTGAGAATACTGGTGGTCTTGGAAGTTGTCGCTGCCAAGGAGCGGCCGGTGGCGTTGGTTGCCTGTCATGCGGGTGATCTCGCGGCGATCACTGCCGAGCAGAACGATCTGGTTGATCCAGTAGCAGATGAAGAACAATAACGAACCGATGGCGTCGCCGCGGTATCACTTGTTCACATGACCAAAGTATGCTGGAAGCTGTCAAAACCCTGTGTTGGATCACTCCATGCATATAACGTTTAGGCCCGACAGCCTGTACCAGACTTTTGACGATATACTTGTGGTGGCTCTCGTCGATGCTGCTTGTCAAGGCCATGTGCATGATTGGCATGTACATGGCGGTGAATAGCGCATGCTTTTCTGACCGATGCCCTGCGCCATACGTTGGTGGCATGCGTGTACTAAGTCTCGTTGTGCATTCCAATATGCAAGAGCAAATTTACAGAAGTTGGACTCTCAATGCATGGGATCGAATGGCCATCGGCCCACATGGATCTTAAGGGATGGGAGTGTATGGTAGTAGCTCCATATATCCCAAGAAGTAGGCGTGAGTGGTCGTACTTCGCAATATCTCCCTGAAGCGGGGGCGAGTGGTCGCAGTTCGAAATATCTCCGAAGGACATGCGAGCGAGTAGTCGTACTTCACAATCGAGAGAGCGTGATCCACCGCCGCACTACTGTGGAAAATTCCCCCCCTCTTTCTCCGGAACCTGCCCCACCCCCTCCGAAAATCCCCCCCCCCTGCTGGAACCCCCCCCCCCCCCCCTTCCCCCTGCAACCCCCCCCTCCCCTAACCCCCCCCCTCCCCTTCCCCTCGAAAACCGGGGGGGGCACTACCCGTTCGACCCCCCCCCCCTCCCCCTCTCGAAAACCGGAGGGGGGTCACTACCGGTTCGAACCCCTCCCCCCCCTCCCCCCCCCTCGCCAGCAAACGACTCACGGTCCCTACCACCGTCCGCACCACATCCCCCGCTGTTGTTCCCAGCGCCACTGTCCTCACCACCACTATCCCCACTGGTTCCACCACCGTCCCTACTGTCCCCACCACTGCCCCCACCACTGTCGCACTGTCCCCACTGTTCCCACCACGGTTCCCACCACGGTTCCACTCTCCCCTCCAATGTCTTACTTTTTCTACCACATTCCCACTGTCCCCACACCACTGTCCCACCACCACCGTCCCCACCACTGTCCCACTGTCCCCACTGTCCCCAGCATTGTCCTCACCACTGTCCCCACCACTACCGTCCCCACCACTGTCCCACTGTCCCCACCACTGTCCCGCTGTCCCCTCACCACTGTCCCCACCACCACCGTCCCCACCACTGTCCGCCCCCCCCCCCCCGGTTTTCGAGGACGGGGAAGGGGGGGGGTTCGAACGGGTAGTGACCCCTCCCGGTTTCCGAGGGGGGGGGTTCGAACAGGTAATGACTCCCCCCCTTTTCATGACGGACTGGGGGGGGAGGGGGGGAGGGGTTCGAACCGGCAGTGACCCCCCCGGTTTTCCGGAGGGGGGGGGTTCGAACCGGTAGTGACCCCCCCCGGTTTTCCGCCAGCAGCGGTAGAGCACGCTCTTTCTCACAATTTCCCACAAAGAGCGGGGACGAGTGACCAGAATTCCAAATGTGTAAAAGGAAATGGGACCGAGCCGGGGTGCACGGGCGAGTGGCGTGCCCCCCCTTGCTCACCATCGGTAGACTGGCGATGTACGGGCAGGGTGCCGTTGGGCATGTGTTCACACAACCTCAGTCATGCCATGCTGCGGTTGGGCGAACCAGCGCTGCGCGCGAAGGCAGTCCTGCCCGGCGGGCATCAGCGCTTGGCCTGATCGCCCAACGTTGGCTGCTCATACAGCTGAGGCCGATGAAGCTCAGCCCCGTGCGCACAGGTCACGGCTGGGCCATCACGGTTGTTGCGCTGGGCGTCGGGTCTTGTTGACCGCGTGTGTTCAGGTGCGCGTGTGCACCAGCACAAAGCTAACACGATCGCGCAATCGTGCGTCAACTGTGTGAGCAGTCGCGTGTCTGGGGTCCTGGCCGGGTCGAGAAGGACTGGCCGTCGCACCGAGCGTTCAAGCAGCGCTGCGTTGGTGGGCGCGCTGTCACGCCAGCGGCCTGGCGCGAACGCGCACGATGTAGAAGCGTTCGGTTAAGTTTCCGGTTCAACCGTAAACACCCCATTTGACGTGCGAGTGCTCGTCGAGGTGCCTCACGTAGTACCGCAGGTTGTCGCACCAGTTTCCGCTGTCGTTGCTACGCTCGTTGTCGTGGTAGCTCTCGTCGTGCTCGTGTGTGTCGTGCTGGTGGCACATGTCGTGTGGTGCCAGAAGTAGTTGTAGAACCCTGAAGAACCCTGAAGAAACTCACCCTTCCAGATTTGACTACGTCTGCTGGGGCCCTGCCGCATGACGGCACAGACCCATGTGGTGGAATAGCCAATGGTGGCAGCTCTCACGCAGGGTGTGTCGAAGACCTGTGCTGAGCGGCGGCGCGGACCGTTTTGTTCCGTGGTCGATGGTAGCGGTCCCTGGGCAGAGCCTGCCGAAGGGCGCCGATCGGAGGCGCAACCCATATGGTAGCGTGGCCGCTGGTAGCGGCTCCCGGGCAGGACGTGCCAGGACCTCGTGCCCGACGACGGCATGGGCCCTTTTGTCGTGGAGCCGCCAGGCGAAGCGAGCCAGAAGCCCGGCACGTATCCCAGGCCTGGCCAGACTCACGCAAGCCATGAGCGACTGGCGTGCCAATGCGGGCACAGCTGGTCGCTCACACTGTCGGCGCTACGGGCCTGCAGTAGACCGCACCCACGGCTGGTGCGAAAAAACAATACAGGAAACAAACAGCCCGTTGGCAGCCTGATGCCTGCGCGCGCGTAGGGCCAAGGTGTAGACAATGGTCTCGTCGAAGACGTCTGGAAAGCACGGCCATGGGAAACGGTCGTCAGGCATGAGCTGGTAACCTTGCACTCTCCATCACAACGGTAACTGAATTTGAGTCATAACTACCAACTGCCGAATGTGAGCCACCGTGGATGTTCCAAAGTTGTCCTGGCCACGAGTTAGCCCAAATTCGTTGTTGACCCAAGGCGTGTTGTCGTTCCACTGCCAACTAAACGTGAGTAGTAACTGCCGTAATTTCCGCCCCACGATAATGGCCTTGCCTTCCGTCAAGTCATGTGGCGTTACCATATCGCTCGCCGGTTCCGCGTCGTTAGTTCATGAGGAGTTCAACCTTGAAGGCCTTAGTCGGCGACGCCGTCGCGCCATCGCCCCATGAAGCTACCGTGCCAAGACATCCGACGATTTGTTTTTTGTCCAGTGCGCAACTCCAAATGTCTCCATCCGCTCCCTGGAGGCAGCTCTCCGTCCCGTACCCATTTTCGAATATTGACAGAGCACCCTTCAGCAGAGCGTCCTCTGGTGAAGTCTGGCAGGGGCACTCCACGTGTGCACGGCACCGTCTTCCGACGGGCCCCAGCGGGGTACCTCCTCGAAGTCCAAGAACAACCGAATGCATCCAGCGAGACGCACGCCGGTTGGTCACACCGATGGTGGCTGCACGGGCACACACGAGTGCCAATGTTGAGTGAACTGGTGCACAGGTCCTCAGTCGGCTTGTCTGGGTGGGCGTTCTCTCAACGCCTGGTTTTTGATTGCCCCAGACCTGGTTGCGGGCCCCAGGGATGGGAAATCGGCCGAACAACTCTGCGATGGAACAGCGGCATACTCCCAGAGATCTGGACGAGACTCCCTTCTAGAACTCCGACTTCGTGCTCCTTCCAAGCGGGGACCCCCAAGGGACTGGACCCCTTCCCCGGAAACGCCCTGTCACCCCGAGCCGTTTTTTGACGATCCTGGGGCCAAGTGCGGGCCCCCGGAAAGGCCGAAAACTGCCCAAACGCCTCCCGTCGTGACTCTTCACAGCGAGAGGAGGCCCCCCCCGGAGGGGCGAAACGGCTCCGATCGGGGGTTGCTAAAGGGGCCCTGGGACACAAATAAATACACACAAATAGAAAGATTCCCAATATTTTTTCATATTTTCTGGGTCTCCCCCCCACTTCCCATATTTTCCCATATTCTTTGAGAATCGACGATTAATTGTGTCTGTGCGTTTTTTCCCCATCCTGAGTTGCCACAAGTGCCCCTGGCCCAGGGTGCCCCCAGCTTTTCGCCCCACCTTGGAGCACCTGGGGGCCCCTCTGGTCCTCGTGGTGGGGCGTTCTGGAAGCAGGGGGCGGCTCCCTGGAACTCCGGGGGGCACCCTGGGCTAGGGGCGCACCCCTGGCAGCACCTGGACCGATACTGCTACTCCTCGGGCCTCGCATGGAGCGCGCTCCGACCACGAGTCCGAAGCTGATCCAGCCGGGGCGACTGGGGCTCTCCAGGACGAGTAGCGGCATCGGCACCTGGCCCTACTCTGGACCACCTCCCCAGCCACGGCGTCAGAAAAGGAGGAGGAGGAGGAGGAGGAGGAGGAGGAAGAGGAGGGGAGAAGGGGAGGAGGAGGAGGAGAGGAGGGAGAGGAGGGAGGAGGGAGGAGGAGGAGGAGGAGAGAGGAGGAGGAGGAGGAGAGGAGGAGGAGGGAGGAGGAGGAGGAGGAGGAGGAGGAGGGAGGAGGAGGAGGAGGAGGAGGAGGAGGAGGAGGAGGAGGAGGAGAAGGAGGAGGAGGAGGAGGAGGAGGAGGACGAGGACGAGGAGGAGGTGGAGCGGGATATCATGCGCGAGGGTAGGGAGCGAGACCCAGGGAGCCCCAAGCGGTCCTCCTTCCGCGGGTCCGCGAACCGCAGCGTCAGGCGGTCCATGCCGCTCTCGGGGTCGAAGCGGGACCACCGCCCGCCGCAGCACGGCAGCGCCGCGCGCTCATGGCCGGGGGGAGGGGCCTCTCCGGGCGCCTCGCCCGGGCGGGGAGGGCGCTGCATGAACCCACGTGAGACTGGTACGAAGGAAAGGCCAGACCAGGGCTGAACCCAAGCGGTGCTTTTCGTTTTCGCTCTCTTTTCGGTTCCCTCGTTCTGTCTCCGGTCCGCCTGCAACGCAAAAACGAAAGCGAAACGAAAACGGCCCACGAAATCGCCCAAACACCGTTTGGGTCCACCCCTGAGCCAGACATCCAACGCCTCGGAAAAAAAGTCGAACCAAGAAAAAGCAGCAACTTCTGCTTGTGCCGTTTTTGCTCCCTCTACAGAGCGGCCCTCGCTGGGCGGGTCAAAGGCCGACCCTTGGGAAAGGGGCCGGGACTTCTGGGAGCCCCGCGGCCAAAAAAGGGAAGGCATCGGATTTCTGCGGCCCAGATCTGCGACGATGTGGTCTCTTCAGCCTGCAGTGGCAGCTTCTGGGAGGTCTCCGCCAGAACTGCTACAGCGCGACGAAACCCACCAACAAAAAGTTGTTGACAGTGTCGCCCGGATGGATCCCCGGAGCTCGCTGGGCTCAGTGGGATCTAGCCGCACCTGGGCGGGAGTGCGTCGCATCACACACGTTTTTGACCACAGATGTGCCAGCACGGGCGCTGAATTCGGCCTCCCAGCAGCTGCATCCTGGTCAACTCTGGCGCTCCTCCTTGATCTCAAGCTGGGCCCGGCAGCGCAGGGTTCGGGGCCTGTGTGGCCGCAGGCTGACATAAAAACGCACATCGTCGAGTATCTGGGAAGGGATCTGGAAGGAAAGGAGCCGGGGTGGCCCGTTTCCCTCAGGGTCCTTTTCCTTCGTGGTGATAAGCCCGAGTGGATAGAACCAACACGGCTATGGGATTGACCGTCGCATGCCTTGGTCTCGCTCTCGTCGCATCGGGGCGACACCCCGACTTACCAGGACCTCCTCCTCATCCACGTCTGCGCCTTCGGGGAGAGGCCCTCACTGTCAAAGCCCGATCCGCCCTGGAATCCTGGTCAGGACGCGCGTCGGGACAGATCCAGGGAATCAATTCTGCAGATTGCCAATGAGTAGGGAGGAGGAGAAGGATGAGGAGGAGGAAGAGGAATCATAATTGCGGGTTGCATGGGTGAGTGGTAGAAGACATGGCGGCAATGGTAAAAATAGCGGTGGTCCTTGTCCCTTCACAACACGTTATACCGTGTGCACGCTTGAGCCAGAATGGCAGCGAGCGCGTGCGGGGTCCTATGCGAGTCGGGGCTACCGGGCGATGGAGAATGTCCCTCCGCAACGCTTCGGCTAAATACAGAGGGCCATCCGCAATGAGGCGCCAAATCATTGAACGCGTGGCCTTAGCAGTAGACGCTCCGCACAAGTCACTCATGGCTCAGGAGCCTCAGCCCGAACAGGATGTCGTGGACCCAGGGGAGCCCTGTCGGCTCACTGGTGGTAAAGCGAGCGTGGGATGAGCTGACCATGCCCAGGGTCGTGAAACAGAACGGCACCCTGCAGCAGGGTGAACCTACAGACAGGCTCATAACCTGAGGTGGCGTCGACGGGCCGATCAGGGCACTGCTCGTGGGAGGGGCCAACACAGATCGTGCTCGGCGTGCGCACGGCCCGCAGCACTGACCGTGTCCTCTTGGTGTGACGCCTTGCCGGCGCTGCCATCCGCACTCGGCAATCCTCTGGTGTGTTGGTGCCGCCGGGCATGGCTGGCGGTTTGTGGAGCGTGGTGGGGACATCGCTGCTGTGCTGTTGGGGAAAACTCGCGCGCCTTGCTGCTTGAGTGCGCTGGCGTGTCTCATCCCGCTATTGCTGCGGTGTGCCATTGCAGGCTGGAGCACACCAATTGTGGCCGATGACTGGAAACGTCCTGACTTGGCGGGCGTCGTGTCTGCACGTGCACGTAAGCGGCCGAGTCCAAGACCCACCAAAGTATGAATATCGAGCTCCTCGCTGGCCTCGAACGTCGAACGTCCGTCTGAATCGATGGCTGGCCCTGTGTGCGACTGAAGTTGACGCCGTGATCGAAAGGCGGTCCATGTCAGACTCCAATAGAGCTGCATCCATCTGCTGGTACCTGTTGCTCGTAGGTCAGGGCCGAATACAGCTCACCCGTCCCGTAGTTCGTCGGCAACTCGATTCTGCGAAGGACATGGATGTCCTCTTCGACGCGACATCACTCCCTCGGCGCTCACCATCCTGGAGGTGATCTCACGCGGTGACAGGCGCAAGGTCGTCGAAGTGTCGTTGCCCACGCATGCTGCAGCCGTGCGCGGAGGCTGGGTGCCACGCGCTGCCCGGGGATGCAGCTGCTCTGCCGTGCTGCACGCTTCGGCGCACGGCTGAGCGCGCCGATGCCCAGTGCGCGCCACGAGGCAAGCAGCACGAGGGCTGACACGGCGCTGCTCGTCTGCAGGCACCACCGGGTACTGGCAGCGCCCCAGCGCGCCCAACACACCGCACGGGAGTGCCAAGCCGCTGCCCACCGTGCCGCCCGACAGGTACTGGACCTGGCGCCACGTAGCCCCCGACGAGGCTGATGATCAGCCGGGTACCTGTGCGAGGAGAGGTCAAAGACTTGGCCCAGCGCAGAGGTGTAGATGGACTGCGTGCCTGTCTGTGACAATGTGAGACCGAACCTGCAGAGATCTGGTCCAAAGTGCGGCTATGTATGTTGAGCAGCTTTGGTGGCAACATTGGGCCATGGACGGAGCGCACGGGAATCCCGCAGTGAGTCGCTGCAGGGCCCACGGTCGCTCAGACGCCTCGGTCAATGCCGCTGCCCATGTTTGGCTGATCACCCTCCCTGTCACAAGCTGCGGTTCAAGGCTTACCCCGTCAATCCCAACATGCACGGTCACATTTCACCCACGTTACCCCCCACATTTTCCTGATATGACAAGAGTGTTAGCACACACCGTCCACGGTGCTGTGCTCTAGTGGCGTGCAGGACTCGTTCGCGTGCTCGTCAAGCGGCACAGTGCTCTGGAGGGTCACTGGCGACTCTTGGATGTGCGGTCCACGGCGCTGCTGCACCTGGCTACGCCGAGTCGCAAGGGCAGGCGGACTGTCACCCTTGAAAGGGCGACCATCCGCGACCGCTTTGCATTGCTGCCGCAATGGAGTAGGTGAGCGGCAATGTCGTGCATGTCCTCGAAGTTTCCGCCGAGGTTGCCGCAGACTTGCGGCCTGGAGGACGTCGGTTGGGTACCGACGTGGTCGGCTCGCTGGAATCGGCAGTAGGTGTTGCCAAGTACCGTGTTCTGATGGTGTCCGTCACCGATGGTTGGCGGCGTCGGACAGGTCGCCCTGAGTGGCGTGCAAGTTCGAGTCATTTTTGTTGCACCTGATCGTGCGGCACGCTGCCATGATTGGACCGTGAATGCTGGTGCTGCGAGACGGTTATGAGCTCCGGCTCTGCTGCTCGAGATCGCGAGGATCCAGAAAGTCCCCAGCACGCGTCGGACAATCGGGTCGGTGGGCGAAGTGCCATCCAAGAGTGACTCGATGGCAGCCTGGGTGACTGCCAGACACCACAGGCTTCAACCTGAGGTTCATGCCTAACCTTGAGGTGCGACGGTCTGCCCAGAAACACCATCCTTCCACCCGTACAACCATGGGGGGCGCCACCGAGTGGCTCGTCGAGTCGCCGGACGTCTCTGATCCCTGCTTCTCGTGGCCTGTCGGCGGAATGTCCACGGTGTACCCGAAGTAGCCACAGCAGAGGAGGTGAAGACGTCACTGCGCAATCGCGGGCTGCACCTGCAGCTACGGCACGAGCCGTGCCAGTAGTATACGTACAAAGCTATACGCCCGCGGTTCTGGTCCAGCGCCATGAGGTTGGCGTGCGTTCTCTCGTTGAGGCTAGTGTTCCTTTCCGTCTCCTTTACGGTAGAGTTGGCGAAGCACGGCGGCGATCGTAACCCAGTGGCAGAGTGTTGCCGAGGCGGAGCTGGGATAGGTGGATGTTCACGAAGGCCAGCTGGCTAATGTGCAGGATCGCGAAGCTGAACTTGCTGGATGCGTTTGTGCAGTTGGTCGCAATATCCCGCTGCCCTGTAAGTCCACGTCCACGTGGAGCAGCGTAGCGGGCAAGACTTACTCCTCCACGGCGCTAGCGTGGAAACTGACGCTGGCTTAGTAGAAACAGGCACACACACATAACCATATCCGTTGGAGTCGTCCAGGTCGTCGAAGACGTGCAGGTTGCCTTTTTTTGTCCTGGCATGATGAAGGTGCTGAGAATGTCGTGGTCTGTGGCCGACTCGTTCGCGTCCTTGGCGAAGCGGTGCATCACAATGTTGGATGACTGAGTGATGTATGTGGTGGCCTCCATGGCCACGGACATGGTGCTGGTCGCTGGAGGTCGTCTCAGCGATCTCCCTCGTCCACTATCGAAACGTCATTTCCCAGCTGGCGACGGTCCTGGTCAGGATGACGTGTAGGTAGTTGGGCTGTGTGTGTGCGTGTGTGCGTGTGTGTGTGTGTGTGTGTGTGTGTGTGTGTGTGTGTGTGTGTGTGTGTGTGTGTGTGTATGTACGTGTACGTGTGTGTACGTGTACGTGTGTGATACGGCGTGCCTCCTGAGTGGAGCCGCGAGTCGCGTGGCTCGCGTCAGGGGCCGCGTGACCCTCGCATGGCGCGGCGCGCACGTGCGTGCACGCGGCTTTGCGGGGCGAGCCATGCCGTGCGAATGGGGCGCACGAGCCTGATCCATGAGACCCCCCCTGCAATCAGGACCCGGCCGCATCGAGACCAGAATAGGGCGACGCGGGGGCCTTATGCAAGAACGTGGTCCGTGATTGTGATGTTTTGGCCTTTGACTCGTGGGAGTTGTCCAAGAGTCGGCCTCGCACTCGAACGTGGCAGGGCGGTTCCATGCGGCGCATGGCGGTCACAGTAGCACTGGCTGCCGCGTAGATCGAAAACTACGAGAAGGCGATGCACACCTGGCGCACGACGTCGTGGGCCCACGTCCCCGCACTCGCGCTTGCCGCGCACTGCGCTCCGCGTGCACGGAGACGCGCGCGCAGGTGGTGCCTCGCGCGCTCGCTCGCCCGCAGGGCTCGGCTGCGCGTGTGCGCGGCGTGGGGGCGCTGGCGAGCGCAGTGCACCTGGGCCGCAGCAGCGCCCAGGGAAGCGCGGCGGGGCAGGAGGCGGTGCGCCCGACACCCGGCGCCGAGAAGCTTCACGCCCTGGCAGTGGCCGGTTCTCGGCATTGCTGAGCCAAGGCCGGGGCAACTCGGGCAGGAAACCCCGCTCTACCCTGGGTTCGCCTGGGCCGCCACGTGCGTCGATGTGTCATCCCAGTATGTGGCATTACTCCAGCGCCTTAGAGTGTATATGTGTGTGTGTGTGGACAGCCGCGCGCGTGTTTGTGTGGTTCTGCGCGCCTGGCAGTCCAGGTTGAACATTGCTGTGCTCGCTGGGTGCACCGGCCTGTCTCAGAGCCTCTTCGCTGGCACCTATCAGCAAGCAGGTCGTGTTCGCTTGGGCCAGGATTGGCGGTGCCCGGTAGTGGATCTGTGGAAGTCGCGTGTTTCAGGTGTCCCAGCCGCGTGATCGATGATCCTTGGGAGGGGCGCTGCCTCGAACTTGTCTGGAGTTGAAGCTGGGCGCCCCGTTGGCAACGATGGTGCTGGCGTCGATCTGTTGCATCCTGCGTGGTGCTGTCGCGACGGTGCCGACGAACATGGCGCCAGCTCGGTATGGCTTTTTTCTTCGGTCATGTCCGCAGGACTTGGGTTGTGCCTTGCCGGCGGCTCTGCCAAGGAATCCGAAATCGGTGCATTGCTCTCCCCTGGTGAGCTGTTCTGGCTGTCGTTGGTGAAGCTGGTGTCGAGGACGCCACGGCAACCTGAAGGCTGCAAAGGCGGCCGTGGTGGCACCGACGATCATGTAGCCCATGATATCCAGGATGGCTGAAGTCGGCGCGGTCAGAACCCATGCCTTGGCTGTGGAAGCGCCTATCGTGGTCGACAGTGTACTTGTCGTCGTTGTTGTACCAGCGGTGGTCGGCGATGTGGTCGGCGATGCGGTCGACGTGGTTGTCGCAGCAGCTGCGGTCGAGTTTCATGGGCCGTGCGCAGGCCTGCAATTGCGTTTGGTGTGGGTGTAGTTGCTGGGCGCGGCCGCGCAAAGCCACTGAGCTGGCGTGGTCGGATCTAGCAGGCCATCGCGGTAGCGCGCGTTGCTGACCTGGCCTGGGCGCCGGCGCGCTGCAGACGGTGACGTGCGCCCAGCGCGGGCGCGCGCGTGCAGTCGTCACAGCGTCGCGCGCCTGCGCGCTGCGCTGCGCCATGTGGCGCGGCGCAGCGTCGCGCAAGCGCGCGCGCCGCGTTTCGGCACGTGCGTGTCCATGCCGTGGCGGCGTGGCCATGCAGCGCAGGTTTTGCGGCCTTATTGCTCGACGTGCCGTTGTTGCGCGGCGCGGCCGTGCAACGGCGTCGCGGCGTCGCGGCGCGCAAGGGGGCGCGCCGCAAACGCGCCGCGCAGCCAGCGGCGCAACGGCATAGCGGCGCGCAAAGGGGCCCGCCACAAACGCGCTGCACAGCCAGTGGCCTTGTGGCGTCGCGGAGCTCGGGGGCGCGCCGCGTCGCGGCGCGCGCAAGAGCGCGCCGCAAACGCGTCGCGCAGTTATCTGCCCCGCCCCGGGCCATGCTTCTCGGGCGGAGGCGCAGGCGTGAACTGGCACCTTTCCCGCGATTGCAGTGGACTGTGAGGTCCCTTGGTCAGCGCGCGTTGTTGCTGATCTGCGCAGTGGCTGCGCCGCGCGCGCGCGAGCCGGGATGGCCGCCGACGGTCGCGCGGGCCCCTATTCGAGCGCTGGCAAGACGCGTCGCGGTGGTCATCGCGCGGACGGTGGTCGGCGGCGCGCAAAGACGGGCTGGCATCGCCTTTTTCTTTCCGTCGCAGGCGCCGCCCAGGCGCGCCGCGCGAGGTCGCAGAAGTCGCGCCCTGCGCGGTGATCACCCGCGCGCTCACTTCCAGGCTCCAATCATGGCACCAGAGACTAGTGGTACTTTTGGAAGTAGTCACTGCCAGGGTGTGGCTGGTGACGTTGGTGACCTGTCGCGTGGGCGCTGTCGCTGCGATCGCGGCTGAACAGATCGATCTGGATATTCCCTTGACGGATTAAGAGAAGAGCGAGGCGAAGGGGTCGACGCAGCAGCACGTATGCACATGATCAAATTCTGCTGGAAGCTGTCAAAACTTGCGCTTTGATCACTTCAGGCATATCATTTGAACACACAGCCTGTGCCAGACATTTGATCAGATGCCCGTGGCGGCTCTCGTCGATGTTGCTGGTCAAGAACGCGTGCGTGATAGGCGTGCGCACGGCGGTAAATGTCGCATTCTTTTCTGACTGATACCAGATGCGAGTCGTTGGTGGCATATGTGTTGTAAGTCTCGCTGTCCATTCCCATGAGTGTAAGCGACTAATCACACTCGCAGATATCTCCCAACACATGGGAGCGAATAGTCGCAATTCGCAAAATATCTCAATAACTGGGGGCGAGTGATCATCATTCCAACGAAACCAACAAATGAGGGTGAGAGGTAATAGCTCAATATTCTCATATATATATACATATAAATATATATATACAAAGAGATGGGGACGAGTCGGGGCCAACGTTGGCGGCCAACGAGCGAGTGGCGCGCCCCTCCTTGCTCAGCGTCGGTAGAGTGGCGAATGTCGGTCAGGGTCGTGCGTCCATGTGTTCACACTACCTCAGTCATGCCATCCTGCGGTTGGGCGAATCAGCGCTGCGCGCCCAAGCAGTCCTGCTTAGCGGCCGTCACGGCTGGGCCTGGTCGCCCCACGTTGGCTGCTCATACAGCTGAGGCTGGTGAAGCTCAGCCCCGTGCTCACAGGTCTCACTCGGGCCGACGCTCTCACATTCGCTTCGTGCGTTGAGTCTTGTTAGCCGCCTGCGCTCAGGCGCGAGCGCGCAAGCGCCGAGCTAAATAGATCGCACAGTCGTGCGTCAATTGTGCGAGCACTCACTTGGGGAGGAGGAGGAGGAGGAGGAGGAGGAGGAGGAGGAGGAGGAGGAGCAGGAGGAGGAGCAGGAGGAGGAGGAGGAGGAGCAGGAGGAGGAGCAGGAGGAGGAGGAGGAGGAGGACGAGGAGGAGGAAGAGGAGGAGGAGGGGTAGGAGGAACAGGAGAAGGAAGAGGAGCGAGGAGGAGAGAGCAGGGAACGTATGGAGGCGTTTTGGGGCGCCCTGAAGGATTGAAGCGGCTTCCCTTTGTGTTTGTTCGGGGGGCTCTATGGCGCACTGAAAGAGGATCAAGGGAGAAGGGAGTGAGGAGGAACAGAGAAAGCTGGGATGAGGCCTGTCAAGGCGTTCGTGAAACATATTGTTAAAAGGGGGGAGGGCTAAACCAAGCAAAAGGCCACGGATAAGGAGCAGGAGGGGGAAAAGGGAAGACGGGTGAACCATTCGACAATGTAAGAGCCAGGAGCGAGGAGGCTGGGAGGGGGCATAGAAGGGGACAGCAGGAAGAACTCTCCAGATATCGCGCGCACTCCTCCTTCTCCTCCAGCCTCCTCCTCCTCTTCCCCCCCTCTCTTCCTCCTCCAACCTCCTCATCCTCCGCCTCCTCCTCCTCTCCCTCCCCCCCCTCCTCCTCCCGCCCTCTCGCCAGGACCGCTGGGGGTGTGTCTGCTCGACTGTGGGGTGGCGCCGTCCGGATGCCAGCCCCCCCCCCGGGGGTGGAGGAGGAGGAGGAGGAGGAGGAGGAGGAGGAGGATGAGGAGGAGGAGGAGGAGGAAGAGGAGGAGGAACGTCGTCAGGGGGTGGGCTGGCACGCCAGGGGGACGATGGCGCCATTGAGAGGGCCGCCTCCGACGTCGGGCCCCCAGCTCCGACCCCCCCACACGTCTCGCCGACGACCCCACGATGTCCCGCTGCCACCGCTCGCACGAAGGATTGCAAAAAAAACGAAGGATTGCAAAAAAACGAAGGGTTTTTTTGCAATCCTTTGCAATCCTGGGTTATTTGCAATCCGTCCCTCGCGCTGTAGCTGACGACGACGGGCTCCACCTTCGCCTCCCGCCTTGGCGCCGAGACCTGCTGACACGGCCTGCCCTTCCCGCACTCGCCGATCACAGCGCCGTCGCTCGAAACGTCGGGGTGCCGGCTTCGCAACGTACATCTCGCCCGTCAGCGTAGCTGCCACTGCTCGGCCCTCTCGCAAGCGCTGATCACAGCGTCGTAGCTGCTGACGTCGCGCACCAACTTCGCCTCCCGCATCTCGTTCAGCAGCGCCACGGCCCGCTGCCACTGCTCGCCACTACCGCACGCGCTGATCGCAGCGCTGTGGCTGAAGACGTCGGCCACCAACTTCGCCTCCCACATCTCACTCAGCAGCGCCAAAGCTCGCTGCCACTGCTCGCCTTTTTCGCACGCGCTGATCCCGGCGTTGTAGCTGAAGATGTCGGCCACCAGCCTCGCCTCCCGAAGCTCGCGCAGGAGCGTCAGAGCCCGCTGCCACTGCCTGCCTTTCTCGCAGGCGCTGATCCCAGCGCTGTAGCTGATGACGACGGGCTCTAGCTTCGCCTCCCGCATCTCACTCAGCAGCGCCAAAGCCCGCTGCCACTGCTCGCCCCTCTCGCAAGCGCTGATCCCCGCGTTGTAGCTGATGACGACGAGCTTCAGCTTCGCCTCCCGCATCTCGCGCAACAGCGCCAAAGCTTGCTGCCACTCCTCCCCTTTCCCGCACGCGCTGGTCCCAGCGCTGTAGCTGACTAGTGTGTACCCGGGCTTGCTGCCCCTGGAGGACATGGCCCAAAGTGTGCCCAAATGGCATCGAAAACCTGCCCTTGGGCCTGATTCAGAAACGTCCCGAAGCTGTGAACCCCCCCCGAGGCGAGGCGATTCTGGGCCACCAGAAGAGCGAAACACGGCATGGCCTCAAGAGGCCGCGGAGAGGGCTCCAGACCAACAAAAAGGGCGAGGGATTTTAGGCCAAATCCGGCAGGGAGCGCCGAACAAGCATCAGAGCCCCATGCTGCGCTGGGAGCCGTTTTGGGACCGTCTGTGGCCGTCTTAGGCCGTCTTGGGCTGCTGTTGGTTCCGTCTTCGGTGCTTCTTGGGCCGTGATCTTGGGGCCTCTGGGGGTCGTTTAGGAGCCTCGCAACGCTTCTTTTCGGCCTCCTGGAAGCCTCCTGATGCCCTCTGGGGCTGTCTCGGGTGCCGCTTGGGCCTTGTGGAGGCGGTCCGGGACCGTCTGGGGGTTGTCTGGGGCCGTCTTGGGCGTCTCTGGAGCAGTCTGGGCACCGTCTGGGCCGCCTTGAGCATCTCTGGAGCAGTTTGGGCACCGGCGGGGGGTCGTGTTGGGCCGTCCTTGGCCGCTCTTGAGGCTGTCTTGGGTGCCCCGCGGGCCGCCAGGGACGCCTCAGGAGCCATCCTGGGGCCATCCTGGGATCTTGTATGGCCGTGGGCAAGCCCGGGAACTGCCAAAATGCACGTTTCCCCGAAGTAGTGCGACGATTTGTCGGGCTCTCTTGGGGCCCGTCGTGGAGCCCAAGCCTCTTGGACCTTCTTCGGCCGTCTGGGGGCCTCTTCGGTGCCTCCTCGTGCGTCTCGGAACGCTCTTGGGCCATCTTGGAAGCGCGCCGAGGCCTGCTGGGGCTCGCAGGGGCCGCCGGAGAGGGCCGGTCCGCTGCCACCGATCGGCAGCTTCGCGAGCGCCAGTCCGGCCATTGTAGGAGAGACTAGGGCTGACCCGTGGATTTCGGCCACGACATCTTTCTGGAATAGATGTTGGACGAACGGCGGATATTTTGCCGAAAACTGACGAGCACGGCGGCGGCCAGGCTGGCGGCAGCGAGACCGCGCCTTCGTGTCCGAGCTCTTGCAGCGCTCCAGCAGCTTGACCCCAGCGCGCGGCTCGTTCGCCCCCCTCCTAGTGGGGGCGGTTTTGAAATCTCTCGGGGATGTGGGTCAAAGTCGAAGCCCGTCTGCGGCGCCTCAGGGGCGACCGTGGAAGGGCTCGGGAGGCCGTCGGGGCAAGCCACCGGGAGCGCGGGGCAGGCGCGCAAAGATCTGTGCCGCCGCTGTTGACGTCTGCTTCGTGCCCATGGGGGGAGTCAATGCTGCCCCGGGGCACTCGGAATGTCGCACGGTGGACTGCGCATGGGGGCTGAGTATGGACGCGCAAGGAGCCACGTACTTTTGGGCGCCGCCTCAACGCCCCTCTGGGATCAGACTATGTTGGGGACTGCGCTGCCTGGAGGCCTCTGGTGTATCTCGCCCCACCTGGGCGGCAGCGGCGAAGGGCGCCCTGGAGCCAGGAGGCAACGGCCAAGGGAATTGGCGCCCATGCTGCTGTTCCCTCTTCGGCGCTCCGTCGCTGCGCAGACGTGTCCCCCCGGCTCGCGCCGTCGTCGTCGCCGCCGCCGCCGCCGCCGCCGTCATCGCCGCCGTCGGCGGCCGAGGCCTCGGGCAGCTCCGGCGCGCCGCGGCGCTGGGCCTCGCTCCCCGGCCCGCGCCGCGCGGCAGCCCCGGGCGGCGGCCCGCACGCGGCCTTCCCGCGCAGGCCCGTGGGAGGCGAGGCCGAAGAAAAGCTCCGACGTCGAGGGCCGAGGGCCGAGGGCTCCTCGGGAGCGGCGGGGAGGTCGGGCTCGAGAGGGGGGGCGACTTCGATGGCTGCTGGGGGCGCCTCCGGTCGAGCTGGGGGGGCTTCAGGTCGGGCCTGCGGGGGGGCCGCGGGCGTGCGCTGCCGCCTCTGCCTCCTCCGCCCTGCTGCCTCGATGCTGCATGCCCTGGATCTTGGATCGTCAGTCGTGGACCCTCGGGGCATGGAGCACGGCTGTGTGGGGCCTGCCTTCTGCCTCTCACCTTAACCTCTCGTCCGACCCCCTTGGTTGGAGGAACTGTGTAGCCACTGAGGGCCTCTTGGGGGCCGTGTGGGGTGGGAGCCTCTTGGGGCTTCTTTTCGGCTTCGAAGGGGGACCTCGAAGGCTCTCGTCGGTGCCGTTTGGGCCGTCTCGGAACCGTCCTGGGCCGTCTCTAGCGCCCCGTGGATTCTCTGAGGGCCGTCGTGGACCGTCTTGGGCGGCTCTTGGGACTGTCTTGGGTGCCTTCGGGGCCGTCTTGGGGCCGTCGTGGGCCGCCTTGGGCGCCTATTGGGCCGTCTTCGGGTCGTCTTGTGCCGTCTGGGACCGTCTTCGGGGCTGTCGTGAATGCCTCTGGGCCGTTCTTGGACTGGGCCGTCGTGGGCCCGTGTTGGGGCCCTGATGGGGGCACCTGGGTTCGATCTTGGGGGGCTCTGTGGCCGTCGTGGACGCATCGGAGACGAAAAGCACGAGAATACCACAATTGTCAGTTTTCCGACGGGGATGGAAGATTTTAGCGTCTCGGGGCTGTCCTGGGGAATCCTCGAGGGCCGTCTTTGGAGGCTCCTGGCCTGCCCTGGGGGCCCTGGGGGTTGTCGGAGCGGCCTCTTGAGCGGCTCGGAGCCGTCTTGGGGTCGTCGGGGCGCCCTCTTGAGCGGTTTGTCGGGGCCGTCTTGGGGCCATCGGGGCGGCCTCTGGAGCGTCTCGAAGCCATCATGCGGCCGTCGGGGCGCCCTCCTCAGCGGCTCGGGGCCGCCGGAGAGCACTCGGTGCAGAAACCCTTCTCGCACGCACTGTTCCCGGTATGGTAGTATCGACTAGGGCAGACTGGCCCGTGTACTACGTCCACGAACTCTGCACGAAATGATGGTGGACGTGCTGCCGAGAGGCAACAATCACAACGCGGGGCTGGACCCTCGCGTTCCGAGCACACAACTCTGTGCTGCTGCGTGCTGCGGTTGTGGGGTGCTGTTGGTAAGCTTGCTGCTGCTGCGTGTTGCCGCTGCTCGTGGCTGCAGGGTGCTGTTGATGGCCAACAATGTTTGGTGCATGAGCGAACCCTATGATCCCTTCAAACACGCGGATAAACATTGATTTTGGCATCCTGAGCCGTCTTCGGAGCCTCCTGGGCTGTCTTGGGAGCATCCTGGCTTCTGGCCGCCTGGGAGCACTTCTGACCCTTGTGAGGCCGTTTCGGCGACGTCTTGGGCCGTTTGGGGGCCAACTTGGGCCTGTCTGGAGCTGCGCCGGGGCCCGCCAGGGCCCGCCAGTGACGATTCTGTCTCCTTGGAGCTGAGGCCCTTCTGCCACGTGCTGCTCCCGACTGTACAGGGTAGACTAGAGCTGACACATAGATTACTTTCCACGGATCTGTCCGAGATGACAAGTTGGGTCAGGGCGGAGGTGTTGCTAGAAGTCTGGTATGATCATGTTGGGCTCAAGTTTCGCTTCTGCTGTTGTTGTTGTTTTTGTTGTTGTTGCTGTTGTTGTTGTTGTTGTTGTTGTTGCTGTTGTTGTGGTTGTTGTTGTTGTTGTTGTTGTTGAACATTATTACTTCTAAAGAATAATTATTGTTGGGGCCCCTGGTGCACGACCCCCCCGCCGCGCCTAGGCCGCAGCCTCATTTTCATCATTTTCGTGAGGAAGTCTCAGGCAAAACGGGGGAGTCCGGATCCGGTTGTGTTGTTACGATCGGTTTTCCCTTGCAAAAAATAAACTAAAGTGGACATTTCTTGTTCTAACATAACCAAACTTCAAGAATCCCTTGCAAAAAATAAGGTAAAGTGGACATTCGCGCGCGCAAGACGAAATCCTTCCAAAACCTTAGTTTTCGTAGCGATTTTAACATAAAAACATCAAAAAACCAATGGTTTTTCAACAAAAAATTGTCAAAATTCATCCCGCGCGCTCTTGCGGATTCGTAGGAAACCCAACACTTTTTAATCATTTCTGTCAAACGGGCTTTTGCGAGCAACTTTTTCGAACTTCTGCAACAACGGTTGCGCACCTGCCAGGGCCATCATCCCTGTCAAATAATACCATGCGGGACACATTCGTTTTTTCTTCGCGCGCGCACGCCGTCGTCGTCGGCCGCGGGGCCCTGAATAGTAGCCACGGTCGTCCGCATGCCACGAAGTGAAGTGTCCGAACGTCATAGGGCGGGAAGCTGGGTGTGGGTGGTGGCGAAGAGTCGTTTGGAAATTTGGTAGAGCTTGAACCGGCCCCCCCACAAAGTGGGGGTATTGCCCGCCTCCTATGAAAACCCTGGCACTGGTGAGAACGGAGTGTCCCCACGTGCTAGTAATTGTTGTTGTTGTTGTTGCCTGCGGTTGTTCCCTGCGGCTGCACGGTGCCCATGCCTGCTGCATGCTGGTGCCGATTGCCGTGTGCTGCCGCTGTTGCTGCTTGCCGCGGGCTGCGTGCTGCTGCTGCTCACTGTTGCTGCTTGAAGCGGTCTTGGGCCGGCTTGGGTAAGATGCGGGGATTTATCCGTATCCACCGCCTTGGAACCGACGTCCTGGTGAACCAGCGGGCGGTGGATATGGATATATTTCGGCCCCCTGGGGCCCGAATATGTCCATATCAACCGCCTGCCGAGGCTCCGAAAACTGACCCTCCAGGCGGTGGTCATGTATGAACTCCCGCCTCGGATTGGGACCCTCTCAGGGGTTGAGTCGGGCACTGATTCTGGAGATATTGTCGCAGTTCGAATGGAGGCCTCCTAGGTGAGGGCCGACCAGATGGGGTCGGGACACTGCACCGAATCGCCGATGTATCGCCGATGCATGACGTCGGCGACGTCGGCGTAGCGACATCGGGCTCCACATCGGCGCGATCCTCCGACCCCGTCCACTCCTCCTCCTCCTCCTCCTCCTCCTTCTTCTTCTCCTCCTCCTCCTCCTCCTCCTCCTCCTCCTCCTTCTCCTCCGCCTCCGCCTGCTCCTCCTCCTCCTCCTCCTCCTTCTCCTCCTCCTCCGCCTGCTCCTCCTCCTCCTCCTCCTCTCCTCCTCCTCCTCCTCCTCCTCCTCCTCCTCCTCCTCCTCCTCCTCCTCCTCCTCAAGGGCCGGAGCCCAGGCCCGCCGAGCCCCGCCGCGGGTGGTCCTGGGGCCCAAACGTGCCAGGCCCCGTCTGTCCAAGGGGCCGGCCCTCGCGGCGAGGGGGGCCTCCTGGCCTGCTTGGCCGTCCTTGGGCCCTCGTGGGCCGCGTGGGGGCGGACTCCCGCGCCATCCTGGGGCCTTGTGGGGGGGTCCCTCGGGCATGAGGCGCCGGGAGGCAGGGAGGCCAGGACCCCAGGCCAGGACGGCGGGGTCCCGAGGGCCTCGGGGCCTCCGGGTGCTGCTCGCGGGGGCAGGGGCGGGAGGGGGGGCGGTCGGGGGCGTCTTGGGGCCAGCTCGAGGCGGCCTCGGCCCGCGCTGGGGCCGTGTGACGGCCATGTTGGCTGCCTCTTGGGATGCCTGGGAGCACTGTAGGGGCTTCGGGGGCCCTCTTGGGGACCTCTCAGGCCGTCCAGGGACGATGTTGGGAGCTTATTTGGCCGCCTTAGGTGTTCTGCAGGCCGGCGCAGCAGGTGTGTAAAATCCCACCAGCCCTCTGGGCGCAGGTGGTCTAGCGCGCTTCCTTTTCCAACCTCCTTCCTTTCCCTGCTTGGGAGGTGTACCTCCCCCCCCCCTCCCTGGGTCAGGACGGGCTCCCCCGCGATGTGTCAGAGCGTCCTTCTTGGCTCAATGTAGCTCCAAGAGGGCCTTAGGGGTAGCCCAAGATGGCCTCCAAGATCGCCCAAGATACCTCAAGATGGCTCAGGATAGCCTCCGACACGCATCCAAGAGGTCTCAAGACGGCCCCAAGAGGGTTTCAAGTGCCTCCGAGCCCTCCAAGGACCCCCCAAGAGGCCCAAATCATTTGAAAACCTATGGAACATCAATGGTTTGTGCCTTCTCGCTTTTTCGCCTCCAATGGGCTCTTGAGGCCTCAAGATGGCCCTACGACGGCCTAAGGTAGCCCCAAGAGAGGCCCAAGAGGCCCCCCCAGACGGCCCCAAGAGCGCCCAAGAGCGCTCCAAGAGCAGGCCAAGAGGGCCCCCAAACAGCATTTCTATTACGAGTCTTCGAAGAACCTCTTGCCACGACATATCCCAAAGCCCGACTTCTCGTCCTCGTTGTCATCGTCCGTTCCTTCCTTGCTTCTTTCCTGCTGCCTCCCTGCCCCTCTTCATCCTCCGGAGATATGTTCTACCTCCACCTCCGCTTTCTCCACCTACCCCCAAATGGCCCCAGTAGCACCACCACCACCAGCAGGAGCGCCACAAGCATCAGCGCCAACAGCAGCAGCAGCAGCACCAGCACTAGCAACAGCAGGAACAACATCAACGCCACGAGCATCGGAAACAACATCAGCAGCAGCACCGGCAGCAGCACCAGCACCTGAGCAATGTCAAAATGCACGCGAGCTTAACATACAAATCAGTGCAAGAGGTAAGATCAATGATGTCCGTCGAAATGCAACTCTACGCTGCGCAGCACTGGCGTCGGATCGTAGATACAGCAACCTGCGCCAGACACGCTTCCCACAGGGAACACCATGGCGCATCTTTCACGGATTTCTTTCCTAACCTTGCAGTCTGGCTCCAGAGTACTGCCCATCCAGTTCGGACGCTTCCAAAACGGCTGCGCCAACCAATTCACCTGGTAATCGTTTCTGGATGGGCTGGTGGGGATACTGTTTTTGTTCGCGAGCGCATACGGAAAGGCCGCGCGCCGTCCAGAACTACAGCTAAGAAACCGGAGCCTAAAGCTGGTGGGGATACTTTTTTTTGGTCAACAAGCTCGCGAGGCGTGTCAAAAGCCGTCCAAACACTAGTCGGGCCGCGACTAGGCAGCAGGAAGAAAAAAACAAGCGAAGCGAGCGACCGGGCAGCCACTCAGGAAAAGAGGCAGAACCGACACTCCCAAACCCTGTGGCGTGGAAATCCCGGTGGCGAGATGGTGGGGATACGCGAAGCGTCAAACATGCAACTAAACACCTGGTGAATAATGACCCGAGCAAAGCACCATAAGAGCAGCTAAGGTGCTGTGGCGGATGGGCGCCTGAAACGTCGGCTTGCAAAAACGACCGCATCAAACTGCCGTACGAGTGCGGGGTTGGTTGGCCTTGCTGATGAAGGCGACGGTCGCGATGTCGACATGGTGGCATGAATGCGCTTGGTACAACAGTAGGGACCGAACGACCCCACTCCTAGCAGCTGGAACGGGGAGAGGCCGACAACCCTGCCACACTTTCTGGACCGAGGAAAGCTGAATTGGTGAGAATCATGCCTCTGGTGCAATTTTTGGACCTGCACGGCTGATCATGGTGAGTCGCATGTCTGGACCCGCGAGGGCTAAACTCGAGCCAGAAACCTTGCCCCACCCGATGGAAATTCTGGCGAGGAAAATGTTTGAACTGACATCGAACCAGAACACCATAGTGAGTGACATCGTGAACTGCATTTCTGGATCTGGGAGGGCTGAAACAAAGCCAGCACACCATAATGAGTTCCACTCTTGGACCACATCGCATCATAATGCCGCAGTGGGTCTGGTTTCTGGATTTGCGAGGGCTGCAATCGAGCCAGGACACTGAGTATTCTCGCCACCCCCCCGTGGAAATCCTGGTGACAGGAATCTTTGAACTGGGGCCAAAACACTATAATAAGTCACATTTCTTCGCCAAATCGAGCCAGACCACCATAGTGAGTCTCATGTCTGGAGCTGGGAGGGCTGAAATCGAGCCAGAACACCATACTAGTGAACCGCACTTCTGGACCAAATCGCGCCACAGCACTAGCACTACAATGATTGCCACTTCTTGAACATATCGAACCAAAACGAAATTGAGTCGATTCCAATCCGTTCTGGGTCGCCGCTGTGCCTGGGGGGGGCCTCCCCTTGGCCCCCCCTGTGAAAATCTTGGTGAGAGAAACCTTTGGTCTCTACTCGAGTTTCCTAGCGAACACACGAATAAGAAATCAATGGTTTCGGCGGGGTGCTCTTGGGGCCTTCTTGGGGCGTCGTCTATACAGCTTCTAGGGCTGTCCGGGGGCCACCTTGGAACGCTCTTGTGCCGCTCTGGGGGTGCTTTGGCCGTCTCCATCTTGATCCGGGGCCCTTCTGGCACGCGCGGGATCCTGCAATGTAGAAGAGATAACGTCGGGCTCGAGCTTCGCATCCCGCATCTCGCTCAGCAGCGCCAAAGCACGCCTCCACTGCGCGCAATTTCCGCACGCGCTGATCCCAGCATTGCAGCTGATGACGTCGGGCTCCACCTTCACATCCCGCATCTCGCTCAGCAGCGCCAACGCCCGCTGCCACTGCTCGCCCTTCTCGCACGCGCTGATCCCAGCGTTGTAGCTGACTAGGGCAGACCTGTGGACTCCGTCCACGACATCAGCTCGACGTGGCCAGTTGAAGGCGCTCTCCACACCCTCCAGGACCTCCTGCTCTCCTGTGTTCCTCAGCTGCTGCTGCTGCTCGGAGGTCCTGCTGCTTCCTCCCCCTCCTCCTCCTCCTCCGCCTCCTCCTCCTCCTCCTCCTCTCCACCTTCTTCTCCTCTTTCGCTGGATTCTCCATGCCCTCGGTCGGCAATCGTCGATCCTACGACGACTCTCCCCAACAGAGAAACATCGAAGGCCCTCGGAGCGTCCAACATTGTTCTTTTGTGCCTTCGATATGCCGGTCGCCTCTCGTCCGCTCCCCCCCTCCTGGAAGCAATTCTGAGGCCACGTAGGGCTTCGTGGGGGCCGTTTGGGGATCTCTTGGGGCGTTTTTGCCTGCGATATGCCTGTCGCCTCTCGTCCGCTCCCCCGCTCCTGGAGGGAATTCTGAAGCCCCTGAAGGCTTCGGGGGGCCGTTTCGGAGCCTCTTCGGCCTTCTTTTGGGCCTCCCGGGGGGGCCTGAGGGCCCTCTCGGGCCGTCTTGGGTGCCTCTTGGGCCGTCTTGGGGCCGTCTGAAGCCGGCTTCGGCGCCTCTTGGGCTGTCTTGGGCCGTCTTGGGCCGCTCCTGGGGCCGTCTTGGGTGCCTCTTGGGCCGTCTTGGGCGCCTCCTGGGCCGTCCTGGGGCCGTCCTGGGCCGCCTTGGGGCCGTCTTGGGGCCCTCTTGGCCCGTCTTGGGGCTCTCTTGGGGTCCTCTTCGGCCGTCTTGGAGCGGTCTGGGGGACCTCTTGGGCCGTCTTGGAGCGTCGGGAAGCCGAAAAGGCGAGGAGGCCGAAAACATCGAAAAACACATTGGAAATCGACGGTTTCTGCCGCTCGGGGCCCTCTTGGGAGGCCTCTTGGGAAGCCTCTTGGGGCGTCTTGGAGGCTTCTTGGGCCGTCTTGGGCCAATCTTGAGCGTCTTGGGCCCATCTTGGGGCGTGCCGGGGCCCTCCGGAGCCGTCTTGGGGGCCTCTTGGGGCCTCCTTGGCGCGTCTTGGGGCCTCCCGGGGCGGCCCCAGGCGGCCCGGGGCCAGCCCGGGGCGATTATGAGTTAATGGGGCCTGCGCCCTTCTGGCACGCACTGGGCCCTGCAATGTAGTAGAGATGACTAGGGCTGACCTGTGGACTCCGTCCACGACATCTTTCTGGAATGGTTCTCGGAGGAACGGCGCAGATTGTACCGAAAATCTACAAACACGGCGGCGGCTCGGGCGGCGGCAGCGAGACCGCGCCTTCGTGTCCGAGCTCTTGCAGCGCTGCAGCAGCTTGGCCCAGCGCACTGCTCGTTCACCCCCCTCCTATTGAGGACAGTTTCGAAGTCTCTCGGGGATGTGCGTCGAAGTCGAAGCCCATCTGAGGCGTCTCAGGAGCGCTCGGGGAAGGGCTCGGGAGGCCATCGGGGAAAGCCACCGAAAGCGCCGGGGAGGCTCGCAAGGATCTACAGGGAGGGCCCAAGAGAGCTTCAAGAAAATTTGAAATCCAGTGAACTCTTAAGAGAAACCGCTGTTGGGTCGGCCATCACCTCCGGGCGCGCCTTGATGGTGCGATCCAGTCGCATCACCGCCAACGGGAGGGTTTGTTCGCCATGTCCCATTCTGTTCGCCCAGAGGGTCTGTGGAGGCCTTCGGGCGAACAGAACGGGACAGGGCAAGGAATGGGGAAGACATGTCCGAATC
Source organism: Prorocentrum cordatum (assembly GCA_963575745.1). Lineage (NCBI taxonomy): Eukaryota > Dinophyceae > Prorocentrales > Prorocentraceae > Prorocentrum > Prorocentrum cordatum. The sequence goes on along the minus strand of CAUYUJ010014444.1, from coordinate 204,028 downwards.
TCCTGGGCCCCCCAGATGCTCGTCCGAAGAATGCGGAGAGGTCCCAGGGTCATATCAATTGGCTGCTGTCACAGGGGTCCGGTCTGCTTGGCCCGAAGAGTTTGCCAAGGCCCCTGGGGGAACATAATGGCACAGCATATCGGGCAAAGGGGGGCGGTAGCTGGCCTGTCAGACCCGGCGTTCGTCTTCTGCCCAAGCGGCGCGGGGCCCACGGGCCCCAGGGTTGGCGTCCCGCTGGGATTCCTCTTGTTCGCCCACAGGGTTGGAGGAGGCCTCCAGGCGAACAGAATGGGGCAGGACAATGAATGTGGGAGACTTGTCGCAAGCTCCCAGCCCCCCCAAGTGTGCGCCCGAAGGGTGTGGGGCCGCGTTGGCTCCCTCAAAGGGCCGTCTTGGAGCCGTCTAGGCCCGTCTTGAGGGCGCCGTTTGCCCTGATGGGGCCGTCTTGGTTCGTCGTGGGCCCCTCATGGGCGCGTCCGTAGGCCGTCCTGGGCCCATCGGGGTCCTCGTGGGGCTGTCTTGGAGCCGTCTGGGACCGTGAGGAGGCCGCCTTGGAGTCGTCTTGGGCCCCTCCTGTGCGCCTCCTTGGGCCGTCCTGGGCCCAGCAGGGGCCGTGTTGGCACCCTCTTGGGGCTGTCTTGGAGCCGTCTTGAGCCGTCGCAGCGCGCCTTGGGTTGTGCTGGGTCCGTCTTGGCCCGTCTTGGGGCCTTCCTGGGCGGTCCCTCGGACCCTCCTGGGACTTTCTGGGGCCTCTTGGTGCATCGGACCGCCGAAACGGCGGGAAACGCAAAGGGTGTAACAGTAAATAATGGAAAATTAAGGATTTTTGCCAGCTGGGACTCTCTTGCCATCTTGGCCCGTCTTGAGGCCCTGAACGGGCGCGTCCTTGGGCCGTCCTGGGCGCACCCTCCTGGGACCGTCTTGGAATCGTCTTGGGCCGTCTTGCCCGCGCCTTGGGCCGTCCTGGGCCGGTCTGGGGCCGTGTTGGCACCCTCGCGGCGAGGAAGCTCGGAGGCGGGCTCGAGGCCTCTTCGGGGCCATTTTGGAAGCTGTTAGGGCCTCTGTAGGGGCCTCGTTTGGGCTCCTTGGGAGCCTCCTGGGGCCTCTTCGGGGGATTCTTGGCGGCCCCTTGGGGCCTCTTGGGGGCCTGTTTGGGCCTCCTGGCGCCCTCTTGGGGCGGAAGGCTCGGATTTTCGGTCCGTGGTCCCCCTCTTGGCCCCCTCTTGGGCCTGTCTTCGGGCCCTCGTGGGCCGTCTTGAGCGTCTCTTGGGTCGTCTTGGGGCCCTCTTGGGCTGTCTTGGGGCGCTCTTGGAAACCTCTTGGGCCGTTCTGGGGCGCTCTTGGAGGCCTCTTGGGCCGTCTTCGAGCGTCGGAAAGCGGAAAAGGCGAGAAGGCCAAAATCCTTCCAAAACCGTCGTAAAGCGGACGATTTTGAGGCCCAAAACCGTCCAAAACCTCCTGAGGCGGTCCCCTCGTCCGCCCCCCTCGCTTCGAAGCAGTTTTTAAGCCCCGTGGCACCTCTTGGGGATCTCTTTTGGGCTCCTGGGGGCCTCTTGGGCCTCCACTGGATTCGCTGCCCTCGGTCGGCAATCGTCGATCCTACGACGACTCTCCCCAACGGAGAAACATCGAAGGCCCTCGGAGCGTCCAACATTGTTCTTTTGTGCCTTCGATATGCCGGTCGCCTCTCGTCCGCTCCCCCCCTCCTGGAAGCAATTCTGAGGCCACTTAGGGCTTCGTGGGGGCCGTTTGGGGATCTCTTGGGGCGTTTTTGCCTGCGATATGCCTGTCGCCTCTCGTCCGCTCCCCCGCTCCTGGAGGGAATTCTGAAGGCACTGAAGGCTTCGTGGGGGCCGTTTCGGAGCCTCTTCGGCCTTCGTTTGGGCCTCCCGGGGGGGCTCTTAGGGCCCTCTCGGGCCGTCTTGGGTGCCTCTTGGGCCGTCTTGGGGCCGTCTGAGACCCGCCTCGGCGCCTCTTGGACTGTCGTGGGCCGTCTTGGGCCGCTCCTGGGGTCGTCTTGGGTGCCTCTTGGGCCGTCTTGGGCGCCTCCTGGGCCGTTCTGGGGCGTCTTGGGACCGTCTGGGGGCCCTCCTGGCCCGTCTTGGGGCTCTCTTGGGGTCCTCTTCGGCTGTCTTGGAGCGGTCGGGGGGGCTTCTTGGGCCGTCTTGGAGCGTCGGGAAGCCGACGAGGCGGGGAGGCCGAAAACAGCGAAAAACACAACAGAAATCTACGATTTCTGTCGCTCGGGGCCCTCTTGGGAGGCCTCTTGGGAGGCCTCTTCGGGCGTCTTGGACGCCTCTTGGGCCGTCTGGGGCGAATCTCGGGCGTCTTGGGCCCATCTTTAAGCGTGCCGGGGCTCTCCGGGGCCGTCTTGGGGGCTTCGGGGGGCCCTCTCGGCGTGTCCTGGAGCCTGCCTGGGCGGCCCGGGGCAGCCCGGGGCCAGCCCGGGGCGGTTTTGAGACATTTGAGTCTGCGCCCTTCCCGCACGCACGTGCCCCTGCAATGTAGTAGAGACTATGGCTGACCCGCGGCCTCCGGCCGCGGAATTTGCCCGCTCTGGCGTGGACGTGGAAGTGGAGCGTCTCTGGGGCCTCGCGGGTAAGGGGAGGTTGGAGGGGACGGCGTGGATGGAGGAGGTGGCCGCTGGAGGGGAAAGTGGGCGAGGGATGCAGGCAAGCAGGCCTGAACGCAGGAACGCGGTGGTGGAGGCGGTGTCAGTGGAAGCACACCCGTGCAGGCATGACATGGAGTGCACAGAAGCTGTTTCTGACGCCGCAATCTGTGTTCATCATAGCTTCTGCGGGGAAGGTAGCCGTGTGAAGTTTATCTGCTCTTCGCCCGGGCCGATTGATGATTTCATCTGGCAGTGTGGTGACAATGGGGCCAGTGGGCGCGGCCTATGAGGCCCGCAAGAGGGCGGCGAGACGGAACTCCCTAAGAATGGCCCCAGTGCGAGGACACGACTCGACTTTTCGAGCGCACCTCCCCAGGACGTCTCCAAATAGCGCAAAGATGGCTCCCAGAGGGTCCAAGAAGCCTCCAACACGATGCTGGAAGTTCGACGCTCCCTAAGAGAGAAGCATCCAAGGCCTCTCGGGGGCCGCTTGGGGGCCTCTTTTCGTCCTACTGGGGGCGGGTCTCTCGGAGCCCTCTTTGGCAGTCTTGCGTGCATCTTGGGCCGTCTTGGGGCGATGTGGGGCCGTCCTGGGCGCCTCTCGGACCATCTTGGGACAATCTTGGGGCCATCTTACGCCAATATTGGGCGCTACTGGGGCTGTCTTTGGTGCTTCTTGAGCCGTCTCGGGCGCCTCTGGAGCCGTCCCGGACGGCCCAGAGACCGTCTTGGAGACTGTCCCAACGGAAAGGCTTGGAGACGGGGCGGCGGGGGCCTCTACAGCCGCCTTGGAGACGGGCCGGTGGAGCCGTCTTGGGCCATTATGAACTGTTCTTGGGGCTGTCTTGGGTGCGTCTTGGGCCGTCTCGGGCGCCTCTGGAGCCGTCCCGGGGCAGTGTGTGGCCCTTTGGGCGCCCTCATGGGGGCGTCTGGGCGCGTCTTGGGGCGAGCGGGGGGGCCTGTATAGCCTTCTGGGCGCTGCGAGGACGAAAAAGCAAGATAGATTGAAAATGTGCGTTTCCCGTTGGGAATGGGACGGTTTGGGCCTCTTGGGGCTCTCCTGGAGGCCCTCCTGGGCCGTCTTGGGAGCCTCCTGGCCTGCCTTGGGGGCCTCTGGGGCTGTCGTGGGGCTCCCAAGGGTGCTGGGCCGTCTTGGCGCCCCCTGGAGCCTCTCGAAGCCGTCCCGTTGGCCATTCTTGGCTGCTCTTGGGGCTGTCTTGGGTGCGTACTTGGCCTCTGGGGGCATGCTTCGGAATACTGTTGGAGGCTCTTGGAGGCCTCTTGGGGGGGTCTCGGGGCCTTGTGTGGGCGTATGGGGGCCCAGGGCTCGGAGTGTCAGGGTTTTTCCACGTTCTTTGGCCCCCTTGTGGGTCTGGCTTGGGGTCCTCTGGGCCTTGTGTGGGCGTATGGGGGCCCAGGACTCGGATTGCCAAGGTTTTTCCCCGTTCTGTGGCCCCCTTCTTGGGCCTGGCTTGAGGTCCTCTGGGGCCGTCTTGGGCGCCTCTTGGGCCATCTCGGGGCTCCCTGGGCCGTCTGGGGATGCGCTTGGAGGCCTGTTGGGCCGTCCTGGGGCGGTCTTGTGGTTCTCTCCGGCCGTCATGGAGCGTCGGCTAGCCGAGAAGACGAGAAGGCAAAATTCCTCCCAAAACCATGGAGAAAAGAATGATTTTGGCTTCTGGGGGCATGCGTCGGGGTACTGTTGGAGGCTCTTGGCGGCCTCTTGGGGGGCCTTGGGGCCTTGTGTGGGCGTATGGGGGCCCAGGACTCGGAGTGTCAGGGTCTTTCCCCGTGCTTTGGCCCCCTCTTGGGCCTGGCTTGGGGTCCTCCGGGGCCGTCTCGGGCGCCTCTTGGGCCATCTTGGGGCTCCCTGGGCCGTCTGGGGACGCGCTTGGAGGGCTGTCGGGCCGTCCTGAGGCGGTCTTGTGGGTCTCTTCGGCCGGCTTGGGGCGTCGGCCAGCCGAGAAGGTGAGAAGGCAGAACTCATTCAAAAACCATGGACAAATGCAGGATTTTGGCCTCTGGGGACATGCTTCGGAGGACTGTTGGAGGCTCTTGGAGGCCTCTAGAGCCGTGGTGGGGTCCTCTAGGGGGCCTCGTGGGCCTCTAGGGGGCCTCTAGGGGGCCCCTTGGACGCTCCTTGGAGCCTCTGACGGCCACTTCGGCGCGTCTTTGGGGGGAGGGCTCGATTTGTGACGCTCGGGGGCCAGGATCTGCGTGAAGGGTGTCGAAAAATGGCCCTCCAGGGAGGGCAAAGTGCACGACCTTTTCGCACGCGCTTCCGTCTGCCATAGAGAAGAGATTCCGTCTGCCATAGAGAAGAGACTAGGGCTGACCCGCGGCCTCCAGCCGCGGAATTTGCCCGCCCTGGCGTGGATGTGGAAGTGGGGCGTCTCTGGGGCCTCGCGGGTAAGGGGAGGTTGGAGGGGACGGCGTGGATGGAGGAGGTGGCCGCTGGAGGGGAAAGTGGGCGAGGGATGCAGGCAAGCAGGCCTGAACGCAGGAACGCGGTGGTGGAGGCGGTGCCAGTGGAAGCACACCCGTGCAGGCATGACATGGAGTGTACAGAAGCTGTTTCTGACGCCGCAGTCTGTGTTCATCATAGCTTCTGCGGGGAAGGTAGCCGTGAGAAGTGCATCTGCTCTTCGCCGGGGCCGAATGATAATTTCATCTGGCAGTGTGGTGACAATGGGGCCAGTGGGCGCGGCCTAGGAGGCCCGCAAGAGGGCGGCGAGATGGAACTCCCTAAGGGCCCCGGTGCGAGGACACGAGCGCGTCTCACACGCAGATGGAGGGCAGAACCTGGAGAATACCAAGAAACCGAGAGAACACCTGGGACAGCCAGATGAGGCGCCGCCTTCAAAGAGCCAGTCCGCGACGAAAGCAGGGGTGAAATACGTCCCCCGACCGCCAAAGCAACCACCACAGACCGAAGGCATACGAAAACACACACACACACAAGTCAGCATGGGGGAAAGGGCACACGACGACACATAGCAGTCCTGCCAGACACAAGGCAGAGAAACACATGATAGCACCAAGGCGTGAGCACGCAGAAGGGACAGAACCCGTCCGCCCGACTTTAGCGGGCTTCCGCTAAGGACGACCGGGGGCACCGCAAGCCGTGAGCAACGCTCCAGGACAGAGCAAGCGACACCGAAGGCAGCCTGATGCAGCGCCGCCTGAAGAGAGGGCCAATACTACGACGCCCGATGCGAAGTCCACGCCCCGATCCCCCCGAGGAGCCCGTGGATCTGCAACCACAGCAGGCTCGGAGCATGCCACGAGGCAGAAGCACAGCCTGCAGCTGAAATCATCGCCGAGTGAACCAAACCCAGCGGAACAAAAATGAACCCTCGCTCGCCCGAAATAATCCCCGCCCGCTGGGATCGGATGTTGCTAGAATTAAGTCGGGCTTGTCCCCCTACAGGGGGATTTGGGGCGATAACTTAAAAAACTAAAACGTACTGTAAACATGCCCAAAAATGGTCAAACAATAGTCCCCATACTATTGTTTGACCATTTTTGAATAGACGTGGCCCTGGCCCAAGGTGCCCCCAGCTTTTCGCTCCACTTCAAAGCCCCTGGAGTCCTCCGGGCCTCGTGAGGGGTGCCCTGGAGGCCGCCTGGCAACACACGATGGGAACAACTGCCGAGGAACTCCCGGAGAATGTCTCCGTTCTCATCCGAACACGTTCCGCTTGCCCGGAGCGGGTTCCCCCGCTCTAGACGAGCGCGTTCCACTACTCGCAGAGTAACTGCTCGCAGATGGCCTGGATCCGCCTCGGGGGATCTACGATAAATCGCATCAAAGCAGGCATGTGTTCTTCGGACGTTTGCGAGTAGGCACTTTGCGAGTGGTGGAGCCCGCTCGGTGACGCTCGGAACCGAAGTTCCAGATTCACGGCTGGATTTCCAGGTTCGCCTTTTCACCGCTTGCTGGCAAAGGGGGGGACCAGGAGGGGCGGTGCGCGCTCCAGGGGGCCGTCTTGGAGGGCTGCTCGGCCGTCCTTTGGGTGTCCCCGCAGCCGGCTTGAGGGACTCCCTGGCCGTCGAAGGAGCTCTCGGGTTGTGGATGCCACGACAATGGACGCCCCAACAGTCCTATCATCGAAATAATAATGTGTTTAACATGTCGGAACAATGTCATGAAAATGTTCAAAACATGTTTTTTTACATGTTTAAGACAATTTTAACCCATTTTCTAGACATCTGGAAATTATTTGGCAACATGCTTCCTCTCCATTGATCGTCCTCCACAACTCTCGGAGAAATTGGGAGGCTGCTCGGGGCGGGTTGGGCGTCTTGTGGCCGGAGAAGCGATCGCAAGAGGCAGTGCGGAAACACCGACGGACAAATCGTCGTTGTTCCTCCTCGTGGCTCTTGCGTAGGTTCTACGGGAGCCTCATGGGACCTGGTCGAGGCTTCTCTAGGGAAGCGAACAATGACGTAACCATAAAACTCCGAGGTCCGCGCGGATTTCTCGGATCGGCGTCGGACCCCCTCCCTGGCGCGCGGAGCGCGCCAGGGGCGGCGCCGGAAGCGCCGCCAGGGTTCTCCAGCGCCGATCAGAGAAGTCCGCGCGGACCCCCGAGTTTGTGTGCTTATGTCATTGCTCGTTCCCCTATTCTCGGGCCGTCTGGGAGCCCAGTTGGAAACCGTTCTTTTTTGAATCGGCGATAACCTGGGTTATCCGAGGGGGGGGGGGAGGAGGAGGAGGAGGAAGAAGAGGAGGAGGAGGAGGAGGAGGAGGGGGCCGGTCGATAACCTGACCTTCGCGCTGTGGGCAGCCCTGCATATGCCCGCGCCCCACCACCCCGGACCTGCACAACCGGCAAAATTCGGTTATCCTGGGGGGGGGGGGGAGGGGGGGGCAAGCCCGATGACCCGGGTTATCGCCGGACCCTGAAAAAACAATCCCTTACGCGACCCCAGAGATCCGATGTCGTGATTTTTTCAATACGGGGCCCCCAGAAGTCTCGACCCATTCCCCAGGACCGGTTTTTCATCCTGAGTAGTTTTTTGACGGTCCCGTGGCCCGGCGAGGGCTCCTCGAGGCCGAAAATTGGGAACAACCTCCGTCTTGACTTTTTCAATGCGTTGGATCTCTGGGACGGAGGGGCGCTCCCCAGACCCCCGACGTCATGATTTTTTCATGACGTCGACCCCCCGAGGTCTCGACCCATTCCCCGGGACCGGTTTCTCGTCCTGAGTGGTTTTTTGACGGCCCCGAGGGCCGGTAAGGGCCCCCAAAGGCCAAAAATAAGGAAAAACCTCCCGTCGCGTTTTTTTTTTAACTCGAGGGGGTCTGGCTCTGGGGCCTGTCGGGCCACCCGGGGCTCTCTCTCTCTCCCTCTCGGGGCAGGCGGCCGCGGAGGCGCCCTCTTCGCCGCGGGCCCGGCGGGCACAGGGGAGAAAGTGGCCCCGCCCCCCTGGCACGCGCCGGGCCCGGTACGCTACGGTGCGGGCATGGGATAACCGGGCCAGGCGAATATATATATATATATATATATACATATGTGTATATATATGCATGTATGTATATATAGTTGTGTATGTATATGTATAGGTATATATATTTATCTATATTTACATATATATATGTATGTATGTATGTATGTAGGTAGGTAGGTAGGTAGGTAGGCAGGCAGGCAGGTAGGTACATACGTACGTACGTACGTACGTACGTATGTATGTATGTATGTATTTATGTATGTATGTATGTATGTATGTATGTATGTATGTATGGATGTATGTATGTATGTATGTATGTATGTATGTATATATCCACTCATGTATATATATATATACATATATCCTACCGGGCCTCCGCCTTTGCTATATTATAGCAAAGGGGGAGGCCCGGTAGGATACGGTGTGGGCATTGGATCATCGGGCCGGGCGAGAAAAAAGGGATGGCAAAGGGGGGGGGAGAATCAGCTCACGCGGCTGATTTTCGCTCGGCCCGAGATAAAGAACCCTTAGATAAGGAATCCAGGGTCTGGAAGCCAGTGGAACTCCATCGTGGATCGGCCATGGATACCACCGCCGCCCTCATTGGGAGAAGGAGTCCTCCAGGGTCCGGCGCCTCATGGGACTATTCCTGAGCAAACGCCTCAAACCGCAGTGTAGACGCAGGCCGCCCCGCGGGCTCTGTCCACGAAGTCTGCACGGAGTGGCACATGATTCTCCGGGGATCGACAGGGCCCCCTCTAGTAAAACGCGGCTTCGTGAAAACGACCTCGGGCCCAAACCTGGCGGGCGCAAGCCTGGAAAATGACGGCCGCGGGGCTCTCTCGGGAACCGAAAACGGACAATTCACTAATCGACGTGTCAGAGCGTGGGTTCTGTTCACCCCGAATTCTGGTCATGCTGCCGGAAGGCTGGAATTACAACGTGGGGCTCGACCCTCGCATTCGGCGCATGCTACTGCGTGCTGCCGCTTGCTGCCGATGCTGCCTACTGTTGGTAATGCTTGCCACTGCTGCGCGTCGTTGTTGCTTTGGGCTGCAGGGTGGGTGCTGCTGATTGCCACGTCTGCTTGATGCGTGCTGCTTGCTGTTGCTGTGTGCTGCCACTGCTGCTGCTGCTGCTGCTGCTGCTGCTGCTGCTGCTGCTGTTACCTGCTTCATGTTTCGTGCTGCTGTCCTGCGGGTAATGCGGGCGTTTTGGGCCGCCCCGAGATGATCTTGAGCCACCTTGAGGCCGTACTAGGGCAAAAGCTGGGAATTCAACAGCTGGTCCTTGTGTTCCAACGGTGCTCCGTGAGGATGCGGCCGCCCGAGGAGGTCGGAGGACACGCGCGGGCTGCGTGGGCTCGGGAGAAGTCTGCAAGCACTGCGGAGCATGGCCCCAATGGTCGGCCTGTCTGTAGCACTCTAAGGGAGAACTCCCCGACGAGTCGCCCATTCAGACTGGACCGTATCAAAAGAAGGGGAGAAAACAAGAGGCACATGGGCGCCATATTTCTCTGGGTGGACAGCGCGGTCCCGGAGCTCTGAGGAACCTTTCCTCAGAAGCATCGTGCAGGCGGTTTGGGGGCTGTCTTGTGGCCCCTTGGGGGCCTCTTGGGGCCCGGCTTGGCCCTCTTGGGGGCCTCCTGGGGCTTCTGTGTGACCTCACGGAGCCCCGTCGGCGGCTTCTGGGGTCACCCCGGAGAGGAGGGCGCGAAATATCACCTCGAGTTCCCACTCTGCCGGCCCTCTTGGGGCCGACTCGGGTCGTCGTGGGGGGCCTCTCGAGCCGTCTTGGGGCCTCATGGGCCGTCTTGGGGCCTCGTGCCTCTTGGGGCCGTCTTGGGACCATCTTGGGGGCCTCTAGGGCCGTGTTGCGTAGCCTCCTTGGAGCTTCGGGAATCCGAAAAGGCGAGAACGCTGAAACTCCTTCGACAACCAAAGGGAAATCACTGATTTTGGCATCTCGGGGCCCTTCGTGGGGGGCTCTCTGGGCCCTCGTGGGCCGTCTTGCGGCCCTGTGGGGCCGTCTGAAAGCTATATTGGCGACCAGTTGGGCCGTCTGTTGGCGTCTCGGGCCATCTTGGGCCATCTTGGGGCCAAGTTGGGACGCTTGGGCCGTCTGGGAGCCCGCCGGGGAGAGTCTCGGGCGCGCAGGGGCTGGCCAGGGCCAGTTCTTAGACTTTTCGTCATTATCCTTCTGGCACGCGGTTCCCCCCGCATTGTAGGGTCGATTAAATTGGGCTCCAGTTTCTCGTTCCACATCTCGCTCAGCAGTGCTAAAGCCTGCTGCCACTGTTCGCCCTTCTCGCACGCGCTGATCCCAGCGCTGTAGCTGAGTAGTGTGAACCCGTGGATTAAATCCCCAGTTTGCCGAACCTGGGACCCGCGAGCCGTAAGTTTAATCCACAGAAAAGGAAGTCAAAGCCGAACAATAGCTCGTGGAGCTCGTGGAGAGGACGGGGGGGAGGACACGCGTGCAGGTGAAGGACCTCGAAGCGCCTCCTCAAGCCGTCTCCTGCTCAAGCCGTCTCCTGTTCAGCCAGTCCCCTGCTCCTGCTTCCACCAATTGAGTTCCATCTGTTCTTATTCAACCCTTCAGAGAGCCCGGCATGGGCCAGCAGGGCAGCTACCGCATCTCGTGCAGGTTGCTGCGTGATGTCACGCCTCGCTTGCTTCTTCACGTATGCGGCGTTGCTACACCCGGTGGCGGCCTACGCGGAGCCTGACCGGGAAGGTCTGGGAAGGAGGGTGTATAGGGCATTGCACCCTTGTTCAGAGCCGAGATTGGAGTGCATGACATCAGGCACGCCTTTGCAGCATAAATGCGAGGGGTCTCCCCGGCGCTGGGCTCGCACGTCTTCGGCCATCCTCGAGGTATTTCCCCTGGCGCCGATCCCCCCAGAGGCATTGCACATCTTTTGGCATGTTCGAGGCTGTTCGGAGGTGCTCGCGATCATCCTCTTCTTTGTGATCGAAACGATAGGCGCTCCGGAGGAGGACGGAGGCGATCGAGCTTCCCGGGGAGTCGAGAACACGTCGCCCAGCCACTTCCGGGGGCTCCTCATGTTGTTGCGCTTCGCAGAGTGCCTCTTCTGGGTCTTCGCGGTGGTTGTCGCCCTGTGTGCTGACATGTTTTGGGCGATGTTGTCTTTTTCGGGAAGGCTGCCATTCCAGAGTTCCCCGGCTGCGCGAGGTCGCGAAGAATTTTGGCATGAAGTATGGGGACGCTTTCGCCTTACTCGTTTGCTCTCTCTCGGCCTCGGCGCTGGCGGGTGCTGCCGTCGGCACGGTCGCCCAGATGTGGACGTCGACTCTGGCGTCTGCCGCTGCTGTGATGGCTTCGCCCGCGTTGGCCACCACATGGAGCACGATGGACTTCGATTCAACCTTGGGGGTCCTGGGACACACAAATAAATACACACAAATAAAAGGATTCCCAATAATGTTTCATATTTTCTGGGTTTTTTTTTGCATTCCCCCTCAATTCCCAGATTTTCCCATATTTTTGGGGGAATCGACGATTAATTGTGTCTGTGTGTTTTTGTTATCCCTCCTGAAACCTTGGGGGTCCCCAGGGAGGGCCCTCCTGCACCAGGCACCCACTGGGGGGGGAGAGGCAACCCACGAGGAACCGCAGCCGCAGCAGTGAGCAAGGATTGTCGCCACCGCCCTTGGGAGACAGAGCGGGCGCTGGAAGGCGAATCGCCAGACGACCTGGTTCTGCCTCTCCACGCCTCCAGGGCCGTCCCGCGGACGACGGAAGTGCGTCGGCTGAACTTTGATGACGCGATGCCTCTGGCTGTTGATCCTCCCCCAGCTCGGTGGCACTGCCCTGTCGCAGGGTGCCCTTGCGCGGGCTCGGCTAGGCACCCGGGCTGGGCCGGCTTCCAAAGCCTCAGCCGGCACCTGGACGCCCACCTTGCGGGGCAGCTCGCGGAAAAAGTGAGTTCGGAATGGCTGCGACGGCATGGCCGCGCTGGTTGCCGTGTGTGTGTGTGTGTGTGTGTGTGTGTGTGTGTGTGTGGCCTGTGCATGCGTGGGCGCCAACCGGGGCGCGCACCCATCTTGCTGGCCAGCAGATCGAGCCGCCCTCCGACCAGCTGCAGCGCCCCATCCAGCCCAAGGCGGCCCGCCAGCAGCTCAAGGCGTGGGGGCGCGCCCTTCCCTGGCCGACATCCACAAGGTGGATGTAGCCACGTTGAGGTACCCCGGGCGGCTTGGCCCCGCACGTTCGCCCGTTGCCTTGCGAACGCTGCGACGCAGAACTCGGTAGCTGCCTGGACGGGCCTCCAGCTGGTGGCAAAGGCTGTGCTCTGCTTGCCGCCCAGTGCCGGCCGCGAGGACAAAGCCGCGCTGGCCCCCTTCCCACTCGACCGCATCGCGCGCTGGGACGCGGGGGAGCGCCTGACGCCCTGGCAGGAGGCGCGCGCGCGGGACGCAGGGCAGCGGCGCCGGCGGCAGAGGCGCCGACGACGGAGCAGACGGCCGCTCGCGCGGCCGCTTGCGCTGCGGAGGGCTTCTGGGGCAGGGGCTGCGCCGCTCTGATCTCTGGGGGCCTCGCTGAGCCCGCGCAGGAAACAGCTCGCGCGCTGGGGCGCTTGCGCCCTCGTGCGGCCGCCCTCCCGCTGGGCCGCTCGGACCAACTCCTGGCCTCGCCTGAGCTCACGCCGAACTCGACGCTGCGGGCGCTGCGAGCCTTCCCGAAAAGGGACGGCCCCTGGCCCTTCCGGTCTCCGAGCGCCGCACCTGCTCGACGCCATGACCCCGGCCACTCGGGCGACGGTCGCGGAGCTGCTCGCCACGGCGTGCTAGACAGTCGCCAACGGAGAGGCCCCGCGGGAGCTGGCGCCGCACCTGACAGGAGCAAAGCTGGCGGCGTTGGAAAAAGATGACATTGGACTTCGGCCGATCGCGGTCGGCGAGGTTCTGCGCCGCTCGACTAGCAAGGTGCTTCGCGATCGCGTCAAGGGTCGTGCCCGCCAGGTGCCCTGGCCGCTGCAGACAGGCTGCTGCAGCCCCCTGGGGGCTGAAGCCATCGTTCACGCCGTGCGCCATGTAGTGCGAGCGGAACGCAGGCGAGGACGACAAGGTGCTGCTGAAACTCGACTTTGCAAACGCATTCAACTCGCTGCACCGTGACCCCGCTTTGCGCGCTGTCCGCGCCCGCTTCCTGGAGCTGGAGCGCTGGGCGCGCTGGGCTTACGCGGATCCCTCCAATCTGTGTGTTGGCAGCCATGTCATGTCCTCGCAGGCAGGCGTGCAGGGACCCGCTAGGGCCCTTGATCTTCGCCCTCGCCGTGGACGCGGTGTTGGAGGAGCTAGCGGGCGCTGCAGACCTGGACCTGAGCGCCTTCTACCTGGACGACGGCTTCCTGACGGGCTCGAAGGAAGCGGTGGCGCGAGCCCTTGCGACGCTGCAGCGCCGCTGCCCTGTCTTGGGCCTGCTCCTCCACCCCACCATGAGCGAGCTCGTGGTCCCCTGCGGACGCAGGCCGGGCGGCCTGGCGGACCTCTTCCCTGTGCCTCTCCTGGCCGACGCAGAGACGGGGGCCGACCGCGTTGTCCTACGAGGCGGCTTCCAGATCCTGGGTACGCCTATGGGGCGAAGGACTGCTGCGAGGCGTTCACCCTGCGCCGCGCCGACAAGACGAAGCCTGCCCTGGAGGCGCTCGCCAACCTACACCCCCAGGTGGGCCTCGTCCTCCTGCGCTACTGCGCGAGCTACACTCGTGCACAGCGCCCGCACAGCGCAGTCTGCTCTCCTCTCGGAAGCGTTGCGCTGCTTCGACGACGGCCAGCGGCGCGCGCTGTCGGACCCGTTGGCGGCGGACCTGACGGACGCGCAGTGGGGCCAGGCAGCCAGAGGGCTCGGCCACGCGAGGCTCGGCCTGCGGGAGGTGACAGCACACGCGCCCGGCGTTTACTTGGCCAGCCTCGCAGCCACGCAGCACCTGCGCTGCGACCTTTACCTGGCCTACACGTGGGCGCCGCGCAGTGCGGCTACGCTGGAGGGGCAGGCGCTCCTGGCGTACAACGCCCTGCTGGCGCCCGCGGACGGCCTCAAGCGCGGGCACCAGACTTTTCTGGCGGGTTTGGGGGCCGCAGACCACGCTGACATCCTTTTCAGAGATGCTGCCAGGCGCTCTAGACTTCCTCGAGGCCCAACGAGCAGCTGGGGCTCCTATTCGAGCCCGAAGGATTCGTGTGCGAGGTCAAGCGCAGGCTCCTCATGCCCGCGTACGAGACTGAGCACTTCTGCCCCTGCTGCGAGGACGCTTGCGACCGCCACGGCCGGCACGCAGGCCTATGCGCGGGAGCCGGGGGTCGCGCCTACCGGCACAACGGAGCAATGAACGTGGTCGGCACCTTTGACACCAGCGCGGGTTTCAACCCGACGCTCGAACAGCCTGGCCTCCTACCGCCTCGCCCAGACGACGTCCAGGTGAATGGGCGCCGCCGGCCTGCAGATGTCTACATGCCCTCCTGGTTCCAGGGGGCGCCTGCTGCCTTCGACTTCGCGGTGTCTTCGCCGCACAGGCAGGCCGCCCGTGTCCTGGCGTTCGAGGAAGTGGGGCGCGCGGCGCAGGAGTACGAGTTGGTCAAGAGGAACCACCTCGACACAGAGCGGCAATGCCAGCAGCAGGGGATCGTGTTCATCCCCCTCGTGGCGGAGCCCTCTGGAGAGTGGGACCCGACTGGCGCCGACACTCTGCACCGGCTAGCCAGGGCCAGTGATCGGAGACGAGTCGAGGAGCTGGGGGCGGGCGCAGAACGCCTGTTCCAGCGCTTGTCCGTGGCGATCCACCGGGCGACGGCGCGACAGTCCTCTCTGAGGAAGCACGCGGAGCTCCCCTCGGCTGGCACAGCCGTGGCTGCCGCGCCAGTCTTGCTGGCAGAGTTGGGGGAGGACGACGCTTAGCGCGCCCCGCCAACGCTCCTTTTTCCGCCCCTTTTCTCGCCGCATTTTCCACCCGCCCGTGTTCGGCCAGCTAACTTGTATTTTGATATGCGTACATATATATATATATATATATATATATATATACATATGTGCGTGTGTGTGTGTGTATATGCGCTTATGCGGATATCGATCCCTTCAACTGTCGTGTTCTTCGTTCGTCGTCGTCGTCCGTCGTTCGTCTCTTCCGCTCTTCTCGCCTTTCCCGCTCCTCCTCCGTCGCTGGCGTCTCCTCCTCCCCTCGGGGGGGTATTCCTTGCGGCGGGTTGGTGAACGGTGCGTTCCATGCTCCCGCTTGCGGAAGTTGGGGCGTGCGCCGGTCGCCTTTCGATGCTCGCCCTTATGCCCCTCGGGGCTTCCCCCGTCGATGCTGCTTGCTGATGGATCGACGTCCACGCATGCGTTGGTGCTGCTCTCCACGCGTGCGGCCCAGCAGGCAGGCTCGTCTCGGAGGTTCTTTTTCGTATCGAGGGATGTTTGGGCATGCGCAGTGGCGTGCGCTCGCAGGGCGAGCTTGCGCTGGTTTGCGTGCGCTCGCCGCCACGTCTGTGTGCAATCTGCCCCAGCAAAGCGGCTCCAGCGGCCGTCGGCTCCAGGCCGCCACCTTGCCGCAGCCCAGCACGTTGTTGAAATCATCTGGCGACCCCTGGCGCCCGCGACACTCGCCAGCACTCCGATAGGACTGGCGCGCGACGCGCCCAGGAAGGCTCGATTGACGAAACGCCTAAGCGTGCCGCGGCAGCGACTCCGTGGAGGCGGGAACACGGTGAGATCCTGCCGTGGCGCTGTTGCTGTTGAGACCGCGTGGAACGCTCCACCCTGCACGATCGGCCAGTTTGAAGTCGCGAGATCGTTCACGTCGGCGCCAATTCTGGCCCGGTGTCGGCGTTGAGCCCTTGATGCCAGCGCTGAGGTCGCCGCCGCGTCGGCGCGTGGCGACTCTGCGCGCCCCTCCCCGGTGCTCCGTGACGAGGGCCAGTTATCTCGTTCTCAGGTGGGGGCGAGGCGGGGCAGGCAGCAGAGAGGAGGAACGGCACGAGGAGGAGGAGGAGGAAGAGGAGGAGGAAGAGGAGGAGGAGGAGGAGGAGGAGGAGGAGGAGGAGGAGGAGGAGGAGGAGGAGGAGGAGGGCGACGACGACGACGAGGAGGAGGAGGAGGAGGAGGAGGAGGAGGAGGGAGAAGGGAGCGAGCAATCCGAGAGGCGCGGAGATTCGCTCCCTCTGCCTCGGGCGCAGCCCAACCGACCCCCTGTGCGACGGGCGCTCCCGCGATGACCTCCCCGCACTGGAGAGGCCCGCCCCTGACGGCGCGCGTGCGCCCAGCACCGAGGCGAGGAGGCGCCAGAGGAGAGCGCTGGTCCGCTGGGGGTGGATGGGGCCGTTCCTGCGGCACGTCCCGTCGGGCTGCGAGCGGGGCGCCCGGAGGAGGAGGAGGAGGAGGAGGAGGAGGAGGAGGAGGAGGAGGAGGAGGAGGAGGAGAAGGAGAAGGAGGAGGAGGAGATGGAGGAGGAGGAGGAGGAGAAGGAGGAGGAGGAGGAGGAGGAGGAGGAGGAGGACGAGGAGGAGGAGGCTGGCAAACGCAGGCTCCTGTCCTGTTTTGTCCTGTCCGCCCCAGCGGCCCCCGGGCACCGCTGCTCCGCCACTGCGCTCTTGCTGGGGCGCGCGCTCCACACGTGGCCCATGCGTCGCCTCGCCGACGCTCGGGGCTCGCCGGGGGCCTGTCTGGGGCCTCGGGGGCCGCTCCCCGGATGCTCTGGGTGTCTCTGGATCTCGGGTCCTTCTGCGAGGCCTCCTGCAATATTTTTGGCGCCTCGGGGGCCATTCCTGGGCTGTTCCCTGGAGCCCCTTGTGGAGGACAGCCTGGGAAGCTTATTTGGGACTCGCCTTGGAGTCTTCCTGGGGCGTGGTTGGGGCTCTTAAGGGAGCTGTGGGGACTCTCCTGGGATCGTCTTGGAGGGCACATGGGGCTTTGGCCGGCTTCGGGCGTTCTTGGGGCCCTTTTGGGCCGTCTACGGCCCTTCTTGGGAGCCTGATGGGCAGTGATGGGGCGATCAAGGAGGCGCTGGGAGCCGTCTGGAGCCGTTCTTCAGCGAAATGAAGACAACCTGACAAATACTCAAAAGTCATAGGGATCTATGATTTTGACCTCATGGGGCCATCATCGGGGTCCTCGTGGGCCGTCTGGGGAGGCCTCCTGGCCTGTCTTGGGGCCATGCTGGGCTAGTCTGGAGCCTTCGAGCGACCGTCCAGGACCGCCCCGGAAGAGCCAAAGTGCCCCGGGAGCGACGGGAGCCGCCCTGGCCGGCTGCCACGGCAGCGCGTCTCGCGCGCACTGACCCGAGCATTGTAGTATTGACTAGCGTGAAGCCCCCGTAGACTCGTGGATGCCATGACAATGGACACTCTAACAATCCTAGTATTGTATTACACATGTGCTGAACATGTGTAAACATGTTCTAAACATCTGTCAAGCATGCTTTTTTATAGGAAGAACAAACATGATTGAAACATGGTTTAGACATCTGGGAATTGTTTGGCAGCATGCTCCCTCTCCATTAACCGACTTCCGCAACCGTAGAGCGCTGAACCCGGGATCCGCACTCTGCGGCTGTGAGCGGGGCGCCTCGGTCCTCGACCAGGACGGGGCACCAGCACTCCGCCATGACGCTGCTGCTGGGGCGCACGCTCTGCATGTGGTCCTGCATCGCCTCCCCGACGTTCGAGGCTTCCTGGGAGCCTGACTGGGGCCGCAGGGGCCCCTTGGGATATTTTGGGTGTCTCTGGGGCCGTGGCGGGGCATGTTGGATCCTCCTGCGAGCCTGCCTCGGGCGTCTTGGAGGCCTCACGTGGCATTTTGAAGAAAACATCTGGGGCCGTTCCCGAGCTGTCACCCAGAGTTTCTCCTGGGGGACAACCGGGGAAGCTCGTTACCAACCATCCCGTGGTGTTGGGTCCTCGTTTTGAAGAGACACCGCCCCGCGTTCTCCTCTTTCCTTCCTCCTGCCCCCTCTCCCTCCTCCCGTCACCCCCCTCACTTTGGCACACCAAATAGAAAGTTTCGTGGCCCCATCGGGAGCTCCACCGAAAATCCCAGTGGCGCAGCCCGCATGCGTCTCCCACGCCCAATGCAGCGTTTTGTAGGCCCATTGGGAGCTTCACGGAAGGTCCCAGTGGGGCAACCCGCATGCGTCTCCCCCACCCAGTACAGCGCTTCGTGGCCCCATTGGGAGCTCCACCTAAGGTGCATGCGTCTCCCATTCCCGAAAAACGTGGCCCGATAGGGAGCTCCACCGAAGGTCCCAGTGGCGCAGCCCGCATGCATCACCCACACCCAGTACAGCGCTTCGTGGACCCATAGGGAGCTCCACCGAAGGTCCCAGTGGCGCAGCCCGCATGCGTCTCCGACCCCCAGTATGCAGCGCTCCGTGGCCGCATAGGGAGCTCCACCTGAGAACCCAGTGGCGCAGCCCGCATGCGTCTCCCGCACCCAGTACAGCGTTTCGTGGCCCCATAGGGAGCTCCACCTAAGGTCCCAGAGGCGCAGCCCGCATGTATCTCCCACACCCAGTACAGCGTTTCGTGGCCCCATTGGGAGCTCCACCGAAGGTCCCAGTAGCGCAGCCCGCTTGCGTCTCCCACGCACAGTACAGCGTTCCGTGGCCTCATAGGGAGCTCCACCGAAGGTCCCAGTTGCGCAGCCCGCATGCGTCTCCCACACACAGTACAGCGTTTCGCCATAGGGAGCTCCACCGAAAATCTCAGTGGCGCAGCCCGCATGCATCTCCCGCACCCAGTACAGCGTTTTGTGGCCGCATTGGGAGCTCCACCGAAGGTCCCAGTGGCGCAGCCCGCATGCGTCTCCCGCACCCAGTACAGCGCTTCGTGGACCCATAGGGAGCTCCACCGAAGGTCCCAGTTGCGCAGCCCGCATGCGTCTCCCCCACCCAGTACAGCGTTTCGTGGGCCCCATTGGGAGCTCCACCGAAGGTCCCATTGGCGCAGCCCGCATGCGTCTCCCACACCCAGTACAGCGTTTCGTGGCCCTACAAGGGGGCTCCACCGAAGACGACACCTACAACTGCGGTATTCAGACGTGAGTATGGTTGGGTCCTTCGCCAAGCTAAGTTTGGAATCGCCTTGGGGCCGTCCCAGGGCGTCCGTGGGGCTCTGAAGGGCTCTGCGGGGACTCTCTTTGGGCCTTCTTGGAAGGAGCTTGGAGATCTTTGGGCCCGTCTTCGGACGCTCTGAGGCCATCTGACGGCCTGCGATTGTACGCCTGCGAGTGGACCAACAAGACACGCAGAGTGCTCGTAGATCCACGAAAATGGATCGGAGGCCTGGACAGGGGCACCAACACCAACACAGTGGGCTGCCTCCACAGCGGGAAGATGATCCTAGATTTCGGTGTTGGCGGTAGCATTTCAGTCACCCTGGAAACCAGAATCTGACCACCGTCACCGAGATCGGGATCTTCTTCCCGCGGTGGAAGCACACCGCCGAGATTCGTGGTGGTGCCAACTTCTAGGCCTGCGATTGTACGCATTTCGACGCAGGCTCGACAAACGAAGCAAAAGCTCAGGGTAAAATCAATTCTGCAGCTGATCCCCTGCTCGAGTCTGGGAGCCGTCGGGCGGCCGCCTGGGGCCGTCCAGGTTCCCGGCCTGGAGTATCTCCCTATCCCTGAGCTGGGCATCGCCTCGGCACAATGCCAATCCTAGGTACTCCCTTAGTTTTTCAGGGCGCATCCCTAAGATTGTCATCGCCTTTTGGCGTGTCAATCTTAGGGATAGGGGTAAGTTCGAGGCTGGTGACCAGGACCGCCCCGGGAGCGCCCCGGGAGCCGCCCCGGGGCGAGCTGCGGCAGCGGAGGTCTCTGACTGCCTCGGGCTCGTGTGGTCTCGACCCCAGGGATGGTTCCTGACACCGCGGGCATCGTTCCGCCTTAGGGCCGTCTTGGAGGCATTCGGCGCGTCCCGCCAGGGTGCCCATCTCGTGGGCTTCTTCGCTCAAGATGGCTCAAGATGGCCTCCAAGATGGACAAGATGGCCTCCAAGACGGCAAAGATGGCCCCAAGATGCCCCCAAGACGGCCCAAGATGCACCCAAGATCCTGACGCCGCGGGGATGGTTCCTGACGCCGCGGGAACGATTGGCCGCCGCCGAAACGTCAGATCGCTCGACGCCGATCGACTCTGGGCCGCTGGCGGCGTTCAGGGTTGAACGCCAGCGGCGGGGTCGCCGCCGATCGTCGCGACGCGACAGACCACCCCGGCCCAGCCCGAAGACCCGAACTTCGGGTCGGGGGGGGCATGGGCTCCTCAAGAGGTTGTTTTTCAATGTTCCCCGACCCGATCCCCCCCCCCACTGGGAATGGAGGGCACCCTGGGGCCTTCGCGTTGGGTTGGGGTGGTTCGGTGGGTGGTGAATCTTGCGCGCACGGACTCGAGCACTGAAATACGGATAACGACAGGCTCCAGCGTCGCCTCCCGCATCGCGCCCAGCAGCGCCAGAGCACGCTGCCACTGCTCGCACTTCCCGCACGCGCTGATCCCAGCGTTGTAGATGATTTTAGTGGGTACCTGTGGACTGAATCCACTGCGTGCTGAACCTGGGACTCGCAAGCCGTGAATGTAAGAACAGCTCGTCGAAACCGAACAGCTCGTCGAAACTCTGAGGCTCCGGGAGGCGTCCGGGAGGGCAGGAGGTGATGGAGGATTCAGGGGACGGGGAGGAGGTGAGATCGAGGAGATGAGGAATCACTGGCAGGACCCCAAACAAGGTCTGGTGAGAAAGGGAGAAACCTTGGGGGAAGGCCCCGGTGGTTGCGCGGCCCGGCAAAACATGCCGGGAACCCGCCGATTTCGCCGTGTCTCTCGTGAAGTCGTTTGGAGGCCTGGAGAATGGCACCAACACCAACACAAGGGGGTGCCTCCACAGGGGGAAGATGATCCTGGATTTCGGTGTCGGTGGTAATCTGTCGGCCACCCAGAAGCCCGAATGTCACCACCATCACCGAGATCGGGAGCATCTTCCCTCGGTGGAGGCACACCGCCGATGTTGGTGTTGGTGTTGAGCTCTCACGGCCTCCGAGAGCGTGACGACTTCCCCGTGTCTCCCGCCATGACTTCCTGCAGGCGGGGCCCCGCGGGAGGCGCGCGCGAACGGCGCGGTCGGGACCCCGCCGATGCGCAGCAGCAACGTTTCCTCGTGGCCTGGGAGCTGCCTGGCGGGGGGCACACGGGGGGAGCGCCGGGCGTCCGAGGAGCTCCCGCGGTGCCCTTGCAAGGGGGGCCGAGGCCGCGAGAGCCTCGGACGCGGACCGAGGGCGGTGCGAGCACAGCGCGAGCTCGCTGCACGACGGCGGGCTGCAGCGGCGACGGGAACGGCGGCCACAGTGGTCGTGGCAGTGGCGGCAGCAAGGGCAGGATGGTGTGCTCGCCGGCCTCGCAGGGGTGAGGCAGAGCGCGGCGGCGGCGGATTGTTGCTGGCAACCGCCTGGAGTCTTGGGGCTCTGGGTGCCCTCCTGGGAGGATTTGGGGCCCTTGGGCCGTCTTGGGGCGACGTTGGGAGTCTGGGGCCATCTTGGAGCTTCCTTTGGGCGCCCTTGGGCAGGCCTTGGGGTCCTACGGAAGCTGTCTGGGGGGACTCTTGGGACTCCAGTGGGCCGTCCTGGAGCTCTCCTGGGCCCTCTTGGGGCCCTCTCGGCCCGTCTTGGGGCCCCTTTTCGGTGACCCCTCGGGCGGTGTGAGCGCGATCTGGGCCGCCCCTGGAGCTGCCTGGGGCCATTCTTGGGCCGAAGCTGGAAGAACCTGCAAATCCTCCAAACCCATTGGAAATCCATGACTTTGGCCCAGTCGGGCTCTCGTCGGGGGCCCCCGTGGGCCGCCTCGGGAGCTTGCGGGCTTGGTTTCGGGCCCTCTTGGGCCGTCCGCGCGCACTCTCTTGGAGCCTTTTTTTCTCTCAGACTCTGGCAAGTTTCCTTGCATGGGCAGGGGGGGAGGGCCCTGAGCCTGAAGGACCGACCGTCCCGGCACTTCTATAGGCCTATGTACCATGACGTGCTCTTAGAACCCGAAGAAATGTTCAAAGAACAAAGACAATGCTCTTGGAACGTAAGCACGATGCGTCAAAGCAAGACAGCCCCAGCCAGAAATACTCCAAGAACATTCCGCGCCGGCCGCAAAGGGTTCTCAGAACATTGCTTGGTAGGCCCATGGGCGAGCCTCCGGACGCTTCGCCACTGCTTGGATGCAAGTAAAAACTTGCCTGAATCTTGACAGGAACCTTCTTGTGGCCGTCCCGGGGAGCGCAGGCGACCGCCTATTATACGGCCGCCTCGGGAGCGCTCCAGGAGCCACTGAATCCTGCTGCACTCGCACGCGCTGCTCCCGGTGCTCTAGCGGCGTTGATTCTTGACACCGCGGGTATCGTTCAACCTTGAGCGATCGGCCGATTCCGAAACGTAACAGCGTTGAACATCGACCGGTTCTGGGTCGCTGGCAGCGTTCAGCGTGGAACGCCGGCGGCGGGGTCGCCGCCGGTCGACGCGACACGAACCTAAACCGCAGATGACGTCGGGCTCCAGCTCCGCCTCCCGCATCTGGCTCAGCAGCGCCAGAGCGTGGTGCCACTGCTGGCCCTTCTCGCACGCGCTGATTCCAGCGCTGTAGCTTATGACGTTTGGCTCCGCCTTCATGTCAGCCAACTCGCTGAGAAGCGACAGCGCCCATTGCCACTGCTGACCTTTGCCACACGCGCTGGCAATCGCAATGTACTTGCCAGGGCTGATGTTCACACCTTGACGAGATGCTTCGCGGAGCGAGTGTAGCGCTGCGCTCCACTTCTCTACCTTTCCACGCGACTTCGCGGGCGCCTCGCAGTGATACGCGCCTGGTCGGGACCCCCGCCGAATGGTCAACATCGAGGGCGATATTGAAACATAGCGATTTGGAACAATGCTTCAGCCTCAGGCTTGATGGAAAAACTTGAACTAAAAACTTCACACTTCAGGCAGAATGGCTTGAACCAAAATGGGCCGCCCAGCCTGCCCATTAGAGCTTGCCTGGTCGCATGACCGATCTCCCGTCCGCCCGCATGACTGTCTCGCCCGACCAGCCCGCCCGACTCGCCAATTGGAGCCCGCCTGCCAGGTCCGCACGTTGGAGCCCACCCGCCCGACCTGCCCGCTAGGGTCCGGTCGCCCGCTGGCTTGAAAGCTCACCCGCCCGCCCGATCCACCCGTTAGGGTCCGTCAGCCCGACCCGCTCGTGAGGGTTCGCCCGGCCCGCTCGCCTGACACGCCCGTTAGGGTCTGCCCGTTCGACCTACTCCGCCCCACGCCTCCCCACTTCACTCCGCTCATCTGGGGCAGACCTGGCAGACTGGCCGCCCCATCCCATATCTCAAATTATCCTGATTGTTTGTATCCTCGTGTGCACCTCCGCTGTGCGACCTCATCCGCTCTCTTTCCTGCAACCTTCCCCCACCCGCATCGTTCTCTCTCCCCCAATAACCTACCGGTCTCCTCTCTCTCTCTCTTCCTTTCGGTCTTCTCCCGTCCTCTCTTCCCCACTCCGTTCCTCCATCCCCCCACTCTTGCTCATTTACTCACGCCTTTCCATCTCTTCGCAGTGATCCTGTGACCGAGGCAAGCACTGATGGATTCGGTGATCTAATGATTTGGCGTGGTGACCCGGTGATGGTCCGATGGTCGGGTGATCTGGTGATCTGACAATCTGGTGATGTGGTGACCCATTGATCTGGTGATCTGGCGGCCCCGCGGCCCAGCGATCAGGTAATCCGCGGAAATCGAAATACCTGGCGATCGGCCATCAAGCTGAGCTGCGCAGATCGCTTGTGTGAGTCATGCAAAGAACTGGCACGTGGCTGTAACGCTTGAAAATGCTAACGACATTCGTGTTAAGCAGGAGCGGTGCTACCATCGTCGTCATCACCGTCGTCATCACGTCCTCATCCTCCTGCAAGCCTGACAGCTTTTTCACAAGGCAGTAGAACTTGAGCCAAGCAGTGATTAACAAAATGTGTCCCCCCCACTCTGGCGTGACAGAACTGCTTTACACATGATATGGTCACAGTGGCCGAAGCTGCACCCAGTCGAAACGTTGGCTTCAATCTGCACCCCCGCTCGGCTGATGAACCACATGCGGAGACGGGCGATACGTAGAGGCAAAAACGAACGGGTAACGTAATATCTGGAGGCAGGTACATTAAATACCAGACTCCATCCTGGCATGTCAAGTAAAACAAAATCACAGAATGCATAACTGCTGCAAGCAGGAGACGGCTATGAAGTGAACGTTAACTTGCAGGGCCTCCTAACACGGGGTGCAATAATTCTAAGTATCGCGAAGCACCATGTCATACAGCATGATTAACATATGACGCACTATACATTTGCATCGCAGAAAAAAAACACTTGGTACTGATCTTCAACCCAAGTCCCCAGCAAATCGGCTCGCAATAAGAACCCGGGTAACGATTGAGCTAACGCCCCTTGGCTGGTGCCATCTAGTGTTATCCATCAGCCAGGTGTTGCTTGGTACCTCACATATCCGTGGACATGCTGTTCCTGCTTTCGTGTTTAGTTCAAGTATCTGAAAAGTCCTCAAGAGGTCCTACTTTTATGGCTTTACTATCTTCTGGTCGTACCTTCTCTTGCAACTTAAGCTGACACACGTCGATGTGTCTGACTTGTCCTGCCCTTTTTGTTGGCCTGCAATGGCTATGGCTGCGCTGCCATCGCTCTTCAACGAGATGCCACCTAACGCTACTCAGCCGCATATCACCATTCCGCAGTACTCTACTTCAGGTCATGCCACTGCACCCTGAATAGAACCCGACCACATTATCACATGTGATCCCCGCACTACTCACCACACCTTGTTGAATTACGTGTTTTCCGCATCCAAAAGAGTCGGTGTCAGTCCATGCGGTGAAAAATGTAAGGCGTTTCTGCTACAACTACGGGTATTCACACCTGTCGTGATTCGTGACATACTGTCCCAATATGTTCATGTTGACATACGTGACATACGTGACAACTTGCTCATGTTCCTCGGGTCGGGGCTGACAAAGAAAACGCGATCTGGTTCACTGGGAACTGTATGTCTGGGCGGCCCTGCGTGTGATGACGTGCTCTCGCCGCCAAGGCTTGGGATTTTTCAACCTCTTGACCCACAATGGGCACCTCGTCGCCCCCTTCGTGGACCTGCTGTAGGAATGACATCTCGCGTAATTCTCTGTACTGCTTCAGGCCCATTTCTTTAACGATTTTCTCAACATTTCTGTGGTCCGCCTCGCGCCGCAAATACTCTCGGTTCCACTCCGCCGTTCGGCCACGAACCCTGATCGCCTTTAAAAACATGTTGCCCTGATGCGATCCGTTCCAAGAAGTGCACTCCACGTCTCCTCTGAATTTCTTCCTCGCACCAGGAGAGATCAATGCCATTGCCCAGTGGGGTGAAAAATCGCCCCCGCGCACAGTTGGCCAGATCCGCCTCGTTTTATGTCTGAACGCACATGTTGATGCTCTTCTGTTGCCGAGACCAATACCTTTTGCAGAATCCACGCAATGATCTCCTCAACTGCTGGAGGCGCCCCGGGTGCCGCACACCGACTAACTTAAATCATCTTCCGCACGCGTGCCCGGTGCAATCTGCCCAGGGTGACCTGATGAACCAGCTCTCTAAATCTAAGCGTAGATGTACGCCTGCTGTGACGTCTTTAAACGCGAGCTTTCTTCTCTCTCACGCCCCCCGCGATCATGCCCAATTCCCTCGGCTATAGCCAGCCAAAGCCGCAGTTTTGGGGCTTCCACTGGAGGCGCGGCTGCGAAGATGTCTTCTCCTTTGGACTTGTAGTTAACTTGCATGGTCACTCAGGATTGGCCTCGCCCCCCCTGTCGATGTCGACCCACCCCATTCCATTGGTGGCCTTGCCAGCAATCGCCCAACATTCCTGATCCTTTACTTCCTCGTAGACCTTGCGTTTCCTACATCGCACCATCTCCTCCGATCGAGCCTTCGACGCGAGTTCTGGATCAAGCTCACTTCCTGGAGCATCACCCCACGCCTGTACTATCCAATGTTCGCGATGAACTGCGCATATGCCGCCTCTGGTAACAGGCTGCGCCTCAGTGGCGCCCCCGCAAGCCTCCGCCCCTGGGACCTACAGCCGCCCCTGGTATTGGCGCGCTCTGCAGATCCATTGGTGGGCTGGACGTTCCGGGTACATTGGGGCGTTCATTCAGCGGCGGCGTTGCGCACGCCGCCCGTGGATCCCCCCCTCCCCCCACCCCCCTCGCATCGCCATGTCCCCTGTCCTCGAGTACCTGGCCGGCGTCCACGCCTTGTCTAACTCCGCGCAGGCGCGCGCCCCATGTTGGCCCTAGATTCCCTGCGAGCGCGAGGCGGGATATGCCGTGATCGTTTCTGGCCCATGCGAACGCAGGCCCATCTTCACGTCCGTCCAGTTCGTGCCCGATCATCAGCCCTCACTACTCCACCTGGTTCACTCCAATCGATCTCAGCGCCGCAGGTTCTGAAGGAACACCCCAATCGACCATCGGGCTTCATCTGGTTAACGGGCCGACTCTGTCGGTCTGGATATGCCTCTGATTGCCTCGCTCTGCCCCCTCCAGTTTATTCGATATGTCGACGCGGACTTTGACATCTCGCGCTGCGGGCTCTTCCGACGCAGGGGCGGGCAGTCGTGGGCCGCGCGGGCTTCTTTGCGAGCATCTCCTTTCCCGGCTACCACTTGCTCTGCCACGATTTATGAATCGTGGCAGCACAATTGGCCAAAATGGGTATGCGCGCCTTCGTGCTTTCTAAGATTCTCTGCGCTGGCGATGCGGTCCGGCCCCGGGCCCGCCCCCGCAGGGTTTTCCAAGAGGAAATCGCAGCCGCTGTTACTTTGAATCTCACATAGTACCAACGCGGACGCGATGTGCTCGACCCCGCAATCTAACATGTTCCGCATCTGTAACGGCCCCAAGCGTTTCGAACGAAATTCCTGTGGCCTGCGAAAGGCGGCGCGCCTTGGACTCGCGATTCCAGCCGAACTGCACAACAAGGCTGCGCGGCAAGGGTGCAAGGGCCTCGGCAGGCCACGCCAACGTTTTGCGAACGAGGTTGGCCAGCCAAACTTACCAAGAATGGGCCGCAGGGACAAGGATGCAAGGGTTGCCTTGAGGAGTCGCTGATCCCTTCGATGCGGGTTGACTGCGAAAGTAGGGCTGCTCTGCCCCCGATGATATGATTCGCTTTCGCTCGCGTCGCCTCGCAGGTAAAATGCCAGGGGGGGTCCCATATCCATTGCGGGTGGCTCGGTCCATGGCTAAAGCTGATGCGAATCTTATTTCCTCCGCCACGCGAATAATCCGGACTGGTGGGTAGGCCTTAGATACTTGTGACTGCTGCGCAATGCGCTGGCCTTTGCTGGCCGCCATGCGTCCTGATGTCATTGACCTGTTTGATGACATCCAAATCGGCACTGAGTGACTGCTCTGCAACTTCGGTGTCGAACTTCACCAACGTTCGCATTCTCATGTTATTCGTCTGAATGCTCGAGCGCCCCAATATCCGTGATCTCGCCGTCGGGCCCCTTGCTAGCCTCGACATCGGGGCCCTCGTTATGTCTCTCCTCGGCTTTATCTTCCACCCATCTGGCTTCTCTGGCCCTCTCGTCATCTCCAGGTTTCTCCGCCTTTTTTCTTCGCCGCCGCTGACCTTCGTGGAATGGCGGTGGCTGGCCCCGCGTCATCGCCCACTTTAGATGGCGCAGAACTCAGCCCATCCAGCCCGAGGCCCCCGCAACTCCCATTTGCGTCGGTCTTCCCCATCATCGGTCGCGTCCACAACTCCGCCCGTGTCCGGATGCATCGCGCGCGTTCGACTCTCATTGCTGAGTCTTGTGCGTATGGCTGAATTGCGTTATCGAATGGCTAACCCGTCTTCGGATGCCCAATAGCGCATCAATGGGTCGCCCCTAGTCCTGTCCTGCCCGGTGCAATCGGGCTCCGCGCTCATTTGGGCACCCGCAAACCCTACCTGAAAATTTAGAATGCACGGATCGCCCTGCCCCTGCGGCCTCTCGCCAACCCTTCCTTCGCATCCTGGGCGACGCGGCCTGCGCGCGGAGCCGCCCCCGACTGAGGCTCTGCAGCCGTCGCGCCCGAGAGTCGGCCCCGTTGCCGCGCGCCCCGACTTCTTCGTGACGGCACCTCGGGAAACTTGAAGGCCCGGCGTCGACGGTCGAGTCTCGCGCAGGAAAGCGCCATGGGCGACGCCGCCCTGGCCCCGACGTCAACCCCGAACGCGTTGGGGTCTGAATGCCAGGGTAGCCTCATCATGTTGGAGATTGCCAATGGACCCCATCTCTCCCCCTCGCCACCCCCGGGCCAAAAGCCGCGGGATTTGATGGTCCCGCCCCGAGTGCCGACGCTTAGCTCCCGGCTCTCTTCGCGCGCTCTCGTAGAAACTCCGCTCGTCCATCATGCGTCGAGGTCGCTGAATTCCCTTCTCACGGGGTCTTCGGATACGTGGCGCCTTCCCCAAGCTCGGATAGATCCCCGTTACATTTGCGCCCTGGGCGCCTCTCATGAAACGCCTTTCGGCCGGCATTGCTAATGAATTCGCTGACGAGGGGAAATGCGTAAGCCGTTGCCGATATATGGGCGCGCGCTCTTCCCCGAACAACCTTCAACTTGTCGTCCAAAGCGCCCTTCGAGGTTCTGTCGCCCCTGTCGCGATTCTAGCCGCCCCTTCGAATGTGCCGTTTGCTGGGGGTTCTCCGTCAGGGCTCATTTCCACTCCTTCGTCTAGGTCGCGCGAGGCTTTGGCGGCCTCCGCGAGCGCCATGATTGATGACTCGCAACCGCTTTGGGGGAGTGCCCTCTTGCGACCAAGGGAAATATCACGCCCCAAACTACCTCGATCGAATCAAGTCCCACCCCCTCGCCGGCAAAACTCGGCCCCAAGTTCACTCGGCGCCGCGGCGTCGCATAACTGCAATGGAGTGTTATGTGCCTTGCCCTTCGCCGTCGCCGACTTTGCCACTTAACCACATGTTGTCAATCGAGAGCAACGGTACTCCTTGCCCCCATGATTCCATCCTCCGTCTGCGCGCGCCCCCCCGCTGCCACCGTCCTCGTTCTCTGGGTCGTCCTCCATATTCATGGAGACTAGATTTGTGGTCTGGGGCTCACGAGCTCGGCCAGACTCAGTAAAACTCTGGTTCAAGAAGGCGACGCGAAGTTAGACCCTCGCCGCCCCCCCCGCCCTTCCCCGCGTTCGCGTGCGCCCTGCAGCATGTCTGGCGCCGCCCGGGGTCGAGTGGGGCCGCTTGCTCCGCCCGCCCGCGCCCGTTCTTCACCTCCGGCGGCGGCGCCGCTGCGCCTGGGGTCCGTGGCTCTCCGCTCTGGTTCCGCGCTGGGGGCTGGGAGCGACCTGCGAGACTCTCTGCGCGGCCAATGTAAAAGAAAGGAGGGTCCGCGGGAGAGCTAACGCGTCCGCCGTGAGAGATCCCTGTCCGGGGGGACACACGTCTCCCCGCTAACCTCGCCCACGTGTCTCGCCCCCTCTCGACTCGCATCACCTTTCGGAGCCCGGATGGCGCGCTGGGAGCTGCCATTGTTCTCGTAGGTCAACGTTGGCGCAGTTACCTCGCGCTCGAGGCATCTGCGAGACCGCCCGCCGGTGTCTCGACCCAACGCAATGCGAACCCCCGCTTCGCCCATCTCACGCGCAGGCCCGAGTACTTGTCAATGTCAGCTAGCTGGATGGGCATGCCCACCATGGGTCTCTTTTTTCGCCCGACTCATTTGCCGAACTGGTTGCCTTTCTTGGCGGCCTCCGCGGCTTCGGCCGAGAAGTGAGTCCCGTGCGCTTGGGGGCCCGACGCTTTTGTTGGCCCCTGGATCCGCGGCGCCGGCAATGGCCCCCACCCCGCTGCCCGGGACCCTCACTGGTACCTCGCTGACACATCTGTCGGGGTCCTCCATCTCGACTCTACTACCTGTAGCTCAGCGTACCGTTTTCATCCAACTTGCTTTGCGCGCCCCGGAATTCGGCCGCCCAAATTGGCGCCCTGGTTGCAGTTGGCGATGCACTCGTGCAACCGCGCACTTCCTGTGGATCCTTAGTTTCCTGGCTGCTCCTCTTCGTCGCCTGGTGGGGCGCCCCCCATTCCTGCGCCCCCCTGGGCGGCCCCCGCGTGCCGGGTTCGTCGGCGCCCCCGCCCCCGTTGGCAACGCCGCCCAACTCGACGCTGTAACGCCTTGGCCCTGGCAGAGGTTGCCCAGACATCTGCGCGGGCTCTCCGGGGCATCCTGCCCCTTCCCCCCCGCCCACCCGTTGCCAGAACGGCCCCGTTGGCATTCTTGGGGCAGCGGGCTGCAACATGACTCTTTCCGAAGCAGGTGAAGAACCCACTCTCGCCCGGCGCAAGTCCCCCCTTGGCGTCCTCACTTTCAGCCTGGGGCCCGGTGCCCTTGGTTACCTTCTGGGCGGCCCCTTTTGTAGCCTCCCCAGGCATCCCAGGGCGACTTGGCACCCCCCTTCTGTATCCCCCCCGCCCGCGCATCTCGGTAACCCTTGGACACTTTGCATCTGCGTGGGTCGTAATGGTTCTCAAGGCTGCAACCCTGAAGGTTACGATTTGGCAGACCCATACTTTTCAAATGATTCTACTCGCGCTTTCAACTGTTCGAGCTGCACAGCCACCTCATTTGTTTCTGCTGATTTTTTTCTGGATTCATGGCCGAGTTCATCCTGTGTGAAAGAGCAGCCCTGGTAGCCGCAGAGTACCACGTGCATGGTTTGTTGATCGGCCAGCAAACCATCTCCCTCATGCAGGCCCTTGAGCTCCCCCCCGGTTCTGACTATGTTGACTCAGCGCTCTGTGTAACGTTATCCTAGGTGTTCGCTTGATGTCAAATTTCTTTTCTCGCAAAACCTTTCTTAACAAAAAGCAAGCTACTCTTTCAGTTCTTGAACTGTACCCCGTAGTACGCTTCGCGATCAACAGCTGATTTCGTACGAACATGTTTAATGTACCTGCAACGTTGTGATGGTTCGGTCGTTGCCAACGGTCCTGGTGACCTGCGTGGCAATGCGCTCGAAAACGAAAACCACGCTTCCGTGATTGGTTTTAAGCACCATACTCACGTACCCGAGTTCCCCGTTCCCGTAACCTGCGTTGCACAACTCCGCGAAGCGGTTTGTGACCAGGTCGTACCAGGCTTCTCGTATTTCAAATAGCGACACATCATACCCCGAATCGTTGGTTCTGAAGATCGCAGGGACAGGTGCATCTACCGCAAAAACCATCTCTGCTCTGGAAACCGCGGGGCGAACCACGGAATCCGCTACCATGAAAATCTGGCAGGAACCCTCCCATGGGAAGTCAATGGCACTTGAGCCAAACAACTGCGGAATTAGGTCAGGCAGCGATTAACAACACGTGTCCCCACCTTCTGGCGTGACACACGTGCTGTACATATACAATCACACGGACCTAACCTGATCACTCAATCGGAACGCTACAAGCTTTCACCTCCTCCTCGTCCTCCTGCTCCTCCTCCTCTTCCTCCTCTTCCTTCTTCTGCCCTTCCCCACCTCCCTCCCCCTCGCCCCCCCCCTGTTTGGGGGGCGGGCGGGGGCCCAGTAGGAGTCCGGGCGTCTCGACCTCCCCGCACCAGGGCACGCTTCCCATCCGGAGGTGTTTTGGATATTTGACGGCTCCCGAAGCCCAAAACCAGCCTCCCCTTCCAGAGCCGCCTGTGCCCACTCAGGCCGGCACCTTCGGACTTTCCGAGGCGCCCAGTGCCATGCGGCGGCGGCGATGATGATGAAGCCCTTGTCGGTGGGCCGGGCGGCAACGGCGACGGCGACGGCTGCGACGACTGCGGCGACGGCGACGGCGACGGCCGCGGCGACGGCGACGGCGGCGGCGACGACGACGACGACGACCGACGGCGACGCCGACGCCGACGACGGCGACGGCGACGGCGACGGCGACGGCGATGGCGACGGCGACGGCGGCGACGGCGACGGCGGCGGCGGCGAGCCTCGCGGCTCTTGCTGGCCGGGCGGGGACGCATGGGCCGCCCCGCGCTGCCCGTGGGCCCCGGCGCGCCCAGCCTCGCACCCAGCGCGCGCGCGCGGGGAGCTGAGCGCGCGGCTGCGGCGCGCAGGCGCGGCGGCGCTCACGCGGGACACCTACGAGCGCGGCGCGGCGCGCGGAGCGGCGCGCGGCTCCGCCGTGCCTTTGAGAGCGTGTTCTGAGGGCCCCACTTTTTTTCCTGATCGATAATGCTTGGGACCGGCCACCCCACCCCCCCTCTCCACCACCTGGTCATGTCACGATTCGCGCCGGCGCCGTCTGCGAATGAGCCGCTCCTGGACATTCTCAGGCCGTGCCGGCGGGCGCGAGTCACAAGGTGAACAAAATCCACCTCGCCCCCCCTGTCACATCTGCTATCGCGTGGGATATAGAAAAAGTTCTCAAAGCGTCGAGGTGACAGATCGTGCGGTGACCTCGGAACAGTAGCGACCTCACCACACGGTCTGGTACCGAACGGCTTTCGGACCCTGGAGGCCCCAATTGCCCGCGACATCCTCGGAAAACGACACAGGTCCTCAAACCGGATGGTCCTCCCGACCCCCCACCGATCCACCACACGGTGTGCTCACCGCACCGCTTGGGCGGCCCCGCGAGTGCCGGACGCGACCACACGGCTGCGCTCGAGCGTGCCCACCGCCTGTGCGGATGTGACTGAAGATGCGTCCCCCACCACACTGCACGCGCAGGCAGCACGCACAGCGCCACAGCAGGGAACACGTGCGCGTGCTCGACGCTGCTGCGGGCCCCTCGTTTCAAGTCGGGCGTGTCCCCCCTACAGGAGGATCTTCGACGACGAGTAGAAAATACCCCAAACAGATGCCAACATGGCCACGACACTGCAAGAGAAGGTCCCCAGGCTATTGTTTTGACTCTTTCTGAGTGCTCCTCGTGCAGAGGGACGGGCCCGACTTCACCCTCGTGGGGCACCCGCGAGGCCTCCAGAGGCCCTCCAGCGAGGGGGGGGGCTCCCGGCGACCTCCGCACGGCGGCCCCGCCTCGCGCCACCCTCGTGCGCCGCGCGGCCCACCCCCGCGCCGCTCGTGCCGCCCCCCGCCCCCGCCGAGGAGGGCAGCTCACAGGACTGGGAGGGCCCACGAACACAGAAGTAAACACACACACAGATCCCAGGACCCCCCCGATCTTCGCACAGTTCCTGGGCTCCTGTCCTCCCCCCCCCACTTCCCGTTCCTCGTCGCAGGCTCTCGTTTGGGCAGGGGCGCTCGACCGTGTCTGCGTGTGTGTGTCTGCTCCCCGCCCGCAGGACAGCCGACGGCGCGACTTGGCTCCTGCGCGCGGCCTGCAGAGGCGGAGCAGCCCCGACCGCCGCCCTGGGAGCCCCGACTCCTCGAGGGTTGTCCCGGCCGGACGCGCCCGGGGCAGAGGGCACCCGAGGCCCACGTGTCGAGGAGCACCGCCGGGACCCTCTCGGTGGCCACTCATCGGGGGGCCTCCGTCGACGCCAACCCACGCGCCCGAGGCAGAGGCACCCGAGGCCCACGTGTCGAGGAGCACCGCCGGGACCCTCTCGGCGGCCACTCATTGGGGGGCCTCCCGCGCCATCTTGTCGGCTCTTGCGACTCGGCGCCAGTCGACGCTACGTCGACGCCAATGGACGCCAGATCGACGCCAGCCGACGCTGAATCGGCGCTGTCTCATCGACTCCCAGACGCTAATCGACGCTAGTCGACGCTAAAGACGAAATCAAGAGGGTATACCAGGCCCCCCTGAGTTGCTACCGAACAAGCCGAGGAGAATCGCAAGGCTACTGTAAATATCACACCTGGTAGAAAGAGAACTGCGCACGGAACCTGGTCCTGACCAGGCCCATCCTGGGCACAGGCTCATCCTGGGCACAGGATCGGTGCACATGCCTACGCCCTCCTGTCTGGGCCATGGAGGCGGCACATTCCCAGATAGCTCCTTGGAGACATGTAGGGTTGTAGAGTACAGTCGGGGCCTTGACCTAAGGAACCCTAAATAAGGAACGAGGCCCCTTTTTTCCACAAGTTAAACTTCGATTTCATATCGAAAACCTAAGGACAACCTGAGGCAAGCTGCGAAACAATTAAGGGACGCGGAGCCCCTCCCCAACGAAAAGGGTTCCTTCTTCAGCGCACCGACTGTAAGAAGCCGGCACCGCAGGGTAGCCCCAGAGTTCGTGTTCCGGCTTCCGTGAAAGATCCCCGACGCGGCCTGCATGAGGCGGCAGCGTGTCCCAGCAGGTCTTTTCTAAGCGTTTCCCAACACGTCTGCCCAGAAGCTCTCCGGAAGCTCTTTCGGCAGCTCCTTCCAGGAGCCGCCAGAACTCCCTCGAGAGGCCTTTTGTGGACGTTTGTGGACGGTCTTCTGGGCGGCCGTCTGCTATCCGGGCTGTGGACTGCACGAGGTCAACTGCACTCCTTTTTTAACAAAAAAACGCACAGGGGGCCCCGTGGCGAGGAAAGCAGGCAGGGGGGGAAGAGGGAGGGAGGTGAGGGGGCCAGTCGCCGCGCCCAACCAGTTCCGCGCCTCAGGCGCGCCCGCGCGCGCGGCCAGGCGGGCCCGCAAAGCCGCCCGCCAAGCGCGCTTGTCGCCTCCGGCCCGCGCAGGCGGCAGCAGGAGCAGCGCGCCCACGCGCGGCGGCAAGGCGGGAGCCCAGCCAGGCACAAGGCCAGCACACACTCTTCGCCCCGCCCGAGCACCAGCGGAGACCTGAGCCCCCGCGGCCCACCAGGAGGGCGAGGAGGAGGAGGAGGAGGAGGAGGAGAAGGAGCAGGATGGAGGGGAGGGGGAGGGGGATGAGGAGGAGGAGGAGGAGGAGGAGGAGGAGGAGGAGGAGGAGGAGGAGGAGGAGGAGGAGCAGCCACCACAGCCCGAGGCCCCGCCACCACGGGCCCTCGGGCGATCCACGCCGGATGCACGGCCGACCATCGGGCGACCCCCGCGGGCGACCCCCGCGGGCCCGCGGGCGACGACGCGGGCGACGCACACGGGCCCGCGGGACCGACCGCCGGCAGAGGGGCCAGTGCCCGTAAGTGCGCGCGCCTGCAAGCGGCAGGGGGCGCGGGTGAGCGGCGAGCCGCGGCGCCCCTCTTCAGAAAAGGAACAAGCGCTGTAAGCATGAGTTTCTTTGTGTGCACTGCGTTGTACTGCCCGCGTTTCCGCTCCTCTTCTTCCTCCTCCTCCTCATCCTTTTCCTCCTCCTCTTCCTCCTCCTCATCCCTCTCTTCCTCCCTGGGTTGCCTAGTTGCTAAGAACATAAACTTTTTGCGCTCCGTGCGGATTTCTTGGATCTGCTCTGGGCCCCCCCCCCCGGCGCGCGGAGCGCGCCAGGGGCGGCGCCGGAGGGGACTCGTGTCACTGCACCGCCCCCTGAAGAAAACTTGGATTCTGGAAGCGCAGGGCAGGGATGTGTGCACCGCCCGGGGGACTGATGGTGGTGGACCTCGACCTTTGTAGACCTCTTGTCCCCCCCTCCCGCAGGGCCCGAACATACCCATATCCACACTCTGCCGAAGTCCCGAAGATCGATTCCCCCCATCGGCGGTCATGAATTAACCCCCGCCTCTCACCGCACCGACCTTGCGGACGTGCTGCAGCGGATTTTTGCGTGGATTCCTGTCTATGCAATATCACGAAGCGGCGAGCGAATAACGAAGAGAATGACGTGGATTTTTTTGTTGTAGTCTTCATTCCTGGCCCCGGAATAAGCTCCGAACGAAATTCACTTCGAAATCCAGAACGAAACTCTCCAGGACAATCCTTGCCCATCCCATTGTTTTCCAATCGAAATCCGCTCTGCGATGTTGGCGCCATGACTCGTGCGAGCGCCCATGTAAAGGTTAGGTCGGGCATGTCCCCCTACAGGGGGATGGTGGCAGAAAAATCAAAAAATACTCAAACAATGCTCCGAAAATCGTCCCAAGATAAGTTTGGGGGATGTTATCATACTCCTTCTGTAAAGGGACAGGCCCCACTTAATGTAAAGGCTCTGACGGTCGTCGCACCGGCGCCCAGGGCTACGTGGAGCCCCGCAGGAGTACGGCTGTGCAGGTTGCGAGACGTCGAGAGGGGGCTGGCGACCTCGGCGGGGGCGGCTGGCTTCTCACTTCTTCCGGCGAGGGGCGCCTCACGAGTGGGCAGCAAAGGGCGCTAATTAGCGGCAGACGAAGTGCTTACGGAATCCCCCAGACCTCGCACACGGCAGCAACAACACGTGGTGAGGGTGCAGGCATCGTGCAGCTTTCATCTGTCATTCATTGTTCCTTCCAGCGAGGGTCTCGCCCCCAGAGCTGTCGCCAGATATCAGGGCCCTCATCACAGCAAGGAGACTGCTTGGCAGATTGAGCTGAAGTGATCGTACGCAGCCAGACACGCAAGAATGACTGGCGTCGGAACCAGCCAAGGGTGTTTCTCCAATACTGCGCACAAGCGCAAACGCAAGACCAGGGAACAGAAGACACTCCGAACACACGAACAAAAACACAAACAAACGCCGTCAAGCGCAAAGTCCGATAAACTGCGTATCTCAAAACACGTCAAGCCTTCTGGTCCACTTTCCAGTTGCGGCCCCCCGCTCAGCATCACACGCACTGCACTGATAACAACAGATGCAACTTACCAGCCAATCCAGCACTCCACCAAAGCACAGTGCACGTTGCACCACGTGGCAGTGCACACTGCCTTTGGAGCATGGGGCTCCCTTCTGACCTCAGACCCCTGCCCAGCCCTCCTTTGGTCAATCCTCTGGGGCCCACTGGAAGCCCCCGCGGGACACAGTGGGCAGCTTCGGCAGGCTCGTCCCCCAGGTGCCCGGGTGCAGCCCAGGCGCTGCGCGCTGCCCCCGCATGCCGGAAGCGCCACCCCAGGGCAGTGACGCCGTGGGAGGGGCGAGGCCGCCGGGAGCGGGCACGCGCGGGCGCCGGAGGCCACGCACGCAGGCGCGGCCACGGGCACGCACGGAGGCAACCACGCACACACACACACACAAACACACACACACACACACGCAGGGACAGCTCGGAGCCACATGAACCTGGTACAGGGCAGTTTTTAATACATAGGTTTTTAAAAAAGACACCGTGGATTTTAATACATGACTAATGTATGAATACATGTATGCATGACCTCATCGTTGTTTTTAATACTAAATCCCTGCATGTTTTATACATGATCCGTACGCGGAGCATGTATTAAAAACGGCACTGTAACCGTGGGGATGCTGGAGCGTGCTCGCCGGCATTCGGGAGCGCGGGGCGACGTGGAACTCTAGAACCGACGACACCACCCTTGATGCCGTTGGGCTGCCGAAGGAAGGAAAGAAACGATGCCCCTTTTGGCCCCGAAGGCGCCTGCGTTCACTATGAGAGTTAGGGGAACAGCCATGGAAGGATCTAAGGAGCATCGAGCCCCTTCCGAACCCACACTGTTCCTTCTTTTAGCGTCTTGGGTGTACGAGTCTCGCGCTGCTGACTGCGTTCAGCCACAACTGGCCCACGGATGCCCCAACTCAGAGCAACTGGCCTTCCAATTTCTCCGAAGTCGGGGGTCCTCATCCTTTTTCCTCCTGCTTTAAAAAAGATGCCCCCCTGTAGCCCCCCAAGACTCCCCGAAAACCACCCGTAATGTAAAAACCTTCCTCTCTTCCAACTCATTCCGCTTGTATTTCTCCTCCTCCTCCTCCTGCCTCCTACTGCCCTTCCGTTTCTTCTTTCGCGTTCTGCCTTCTCCTACTCCTCCCTACGCCTCCTTCCCCCCCTTCTTGCCAACCTCGTCCTCCTCATCCGCACGACGACGAGCACGGCGACGACGACTACGACGACGATGACGAGAAAGAGGTCGTCGCGGCGGCAGACATGCAGACGGGCAGGCTGCGGATGGCCGGGTCCTCCCCTCCGCCCGCGCGTCGTCACCGCCGTCGCAGATCGTCGGTGGAGGAGGAAGGAGGAGGGAGGGAGAGGAAGGAGGAGGAAGGATAAATGAGGGAGGGGAAAGGATGAGGCGCGAAGGAGAGGATGAGGAGGGAAAGGATAGGGACGCGGGAGAAGGATGAGAAGGACGATGGGCGAGAAGGTGGAGGAGTTGAAGGTACGAGGAGGGATTAGGAGGAGGATGAGAAGGAGGAGGAAACATTAGGGAATAGGAGGAGGAGGAGAAGGAGGGGGGGCGACGAGCTGGGTGCGCTCGCGTAATACCTAACGTCCTACCCCTCCCTCCCATCCCTTACCAAGGCGTAGCTATCCTCTCTATTCGCACAGTAGGATGTCGAGCAGGGCGATGATTGCGAGAGGGTACGCGATGCATGGTATATCAGGGCATAGCATGGCGTAGAAGAGCACGGCAGAGCGTAGCATGCCATAGCACGGCGTGGCATTGCGCAGTTAAGCATTGCATCGCAAAGCATCGCAACGTAAAGCATGCTATCGCACAGCGGCGCAGAACACAACACCGCACAGCATGTCATGGCATGGCGCCGGGTTCCTTGGAGGGTAAGTGGATCGTCTTCGAAAGGTCTGGACTGGTCTGGTTCCCCGAAAAGCTCCCTACGATGTGGGGCGGATGGAGAGCACCCGCTGGGCTCCCCCGTGATACTCCCTGAAAACGACGACGTTGTTGGGGGGGGGCTTCTGCGGCCCAGAAATCAACGAATCGGCACCGAATGTGTAATTACTTCAGATTTTTCTTTCGGGGGACCCTCTCTTGATTTTGGGGCCTATTTGGAAGGATCGAAAACGCCCGCGCTGCAGAGGGAGCACGATTTGGAACAACCAGAAGCGCAGAAATGGGGCCAGCGCTGCAGCGGAAACAACATGTTGAAAACACCCAGGCGAAAACCCATTTCCCTGGAATCCTGCGTACAAACACAATACGCGGAGGAGGGTCGGACATCTTCCAGACTTCACCAGGGGAGAGAGGAGAGTAGTAGTCATACTGTGTAATTGTAGAGGAGAAAGAAACAGGACTATGCGGATAATGCGGAGGAGAATGGGGTAAACCTGAGATGCAACGATGCTGCGATGCACCCTCCGAGCCCAAATACCTATCCCCGTGGATATCCACGACCGTTCACTGGATATCCACGACATACCCACTTGAATGACGAGCACTCCATGGGCTTGCAATGTGCGCGCGGATCCAAGGCGAGGGTCCCAATTTGAAAGCGACACGCCGTTCACAAGCGTTAAAGTCGTCGCAGACGAAACTGCGCAGCGCCAGAGCTGTAGCCCCCTATTGAAAGCCACCCACCTCGCATCCGAGTAACTGTTGGATTCGTTTGAGACGAATGTGCGCGGTGCCAAAACAAGAACCCCATCTTGAAAGCCACCTGCCGTTCATCCGCGTAGACGCTGGAAGCTTCAGGCTTGACAGAACTGTAACCTCGAAGGCAGTCGTCGGTGGTAGCACCTCAAGTGAAACGTCTGGTCCGCCTTAAAGGCACGCATGGTGGCACGACAGGGATGAGCCATCTAGGATTAAGTCGGGCGTGTCCCCCTACAGGGGGATTTTCGACCGAAAATAAGAAATACCCCCAACATACTCCAGATTTTTGTTTTAAAGCTAAAAAAAAAAAGATCCCGGACTATTGTTTGATTATTGTTTGGGCATCTTTTATGTTTCGTCGAGAATCCCCCTGTAGGGGGACAGGCCCGACTGAAATCTAGGAAGGGGAAGGCTGGACACCGAGGACGAATCCGAGTCCAGCGCGTGGAGCGCCACCTCGGCCCGCGCGCCCGCTCGAGCGCCACTCGCGCCTTGGCCCTCCAGGGCGAACCCTCCTCCTCCTCCTCCTCCTCCTCCTCCTCCTCCTCTTCCTGCTCCTCCTCGTTCCCCCCTCTCTGTCCTCCTCCCCTCCTCCTCCCCTTTCTCCTCCTCCTCCTCCTCCTCCTCCTCCTCCTCCTCCTCCTCCTCCTCGTCTCCTCCTCTTCTTCCTCCTCCTCCTCCTCGTTTCCCCCCCCCCCCCGTTCGGGCGCGCAGCCCCGGCGGGCGGAGGAGGCGGAGGGGCGCGCCCGTCGCCAGGGGTCACGGGACTGCTGGCGCGCCCGCCGGCGAGGCTTTCCGATGACTCGAAGGGAACGGACCCCCAAAAAGATAAGAGCACGCGGTTCGATAGAAAAAAACACACCCGCCAGACGAAGGACCCAACCAGATGCAGCCGCGAGCACCGCGAGGGAGACGAGAGGAAGGATGGGGGGGCGCGCAAGCTCCGAGTGGCACACGCGGTATGGCCTGAGCGGCTGCGAGTACCGCGAGGGAGATGAGGCGAAGGAGGGAGGGGGGGGGCCAGCAAAAGGACTGCGGCGTAATGAGGGGAAGGTAAAGCTGAAGCGGGCGAGCGGGTGGCCTTCTTGGTTTGGCCCGAGCCCCGTGTGCGGCCGTTTCGTCTCAATGTTCTCCCCACCTCTTTCTCTTCCCCCCCTGTTTCCATTGCGCGTTGCATTCCTACCCGCCTGGCCCGCGGCTGCCCAAGCACCCTGCGCGGCCGTTTTGTCTCCATTTTCTTCCCAGCTCATTCTCCTCTCTCCCTGTTCCCTTGGCGCGTTGCATTCCTACCCGCCTGGCCCGCCGTGACCCAAGCCCCGTGCGCGGCCGTTTTGTCTCCATTTCCTCCCCAACTCACGTCTTTCTCCCCCCTTTGTCCCAGCGCCCTGGTGACCGCGGCTCTGAGCCTAGCGCGGCGCGGAGTCCCCCCACCGTAGCCAAACTTGGTTACGGTCCCCCCCCTCCCTCCTGGAAAGGCCCCCCGGACCCTTCCGCAGCCTTTGGTGGAGCTCCCTATGGGGCCACGAACCGTGTGAGGGATGCGCCGACATGATGGTGGAACTGCATGGGGGAACCCTGTCACGGGGGAGCTGGCCAGGCTGCACACCTCCGGGACCACGGGCGCACTCCCGCGGGCTCCGCAGCGCCGAGATCCTGCCTGCGCGGCCGCGCCGGCCACCAGCAGCCCGGCGCCGACCGCCGGCTGCTCCGCGCTGCTCCGCCGACTCTCTCCTTTCGACCGCTTTGCCAGCGGGGTCCGATTGACGGGCACGGCTCCCAAGCAGTGCACGGCTGCCCTCACTCGCCGCGGGGGCCTCTCTCGTAATCGACTGGACAAACACAACACGCTGTGGCCCCTGACACTTACGATGATCCACATCTGGGCACATTCCTCGGCAACTTTGAGTACCCTCGACCAACGCCGCCATATATGCCACGCTCCAAAAACACGCTTCCAAATTGCGCGCCGTGACGGTGGAATGTTCGCCCCTAGCGAGCTTCAGCTCTTCCGGCTTGATTTTGAAGCTTGGGCTGACGCTCTCGGCCGCTCCGGGAAGTTGCCGGGGGTCCCGCGAGGTCTTCCAGGGAGGTTCGTCGGGGATCCCCGGAGGTTTGCGGGTCTTCCTGCAAGCTTTCGGGGGCTCCCACGTCTGGTCCCATGTATCCGAACTGCAGTCAACCCGTATAATACGAACGCACGATCATGTTCAAAGGCCTGGGAAGGCCATGCCGACACTTTGTGGGCGGGGCGCGGCCAGCGAAAGCAGCCAAGGATGGGCCGAAGGGAAAGGATGCAAGGGCAACCTTGGAGAGTTGCTCGTCCTTGCTGTGCGAGTTGACTGTGTAGGGCTATAAGAGGATCCGCCAGGACCGTATTAGGGGCGAGCTCACGCCTGCATTGCGGATACTGGCTGCTGCTAAGACGCTCGCAAACGGGAAGTGCAAGACGATGAGATGCACACATGGATACCTCCGCATCGGATGGAGGCAAGTTCCCTGGAACCCCTGAGGACATTCGGTGCCGCCGAGGCGTTCTCCACGAGCCGTGCCGCTCCGAGGGCGCCCCCGCGGCCCAGAATCGTCGGGGGCTGAGGGCGACGGCCTCCGTGAGCCCGCCCCCCCTATAAGGAGGTTCACCCAACTTCGCGCTGCTCGACGCGAAACGCCACCACCCTCGCGCTCTCGCAGATTTCTAGCCTGGACCACGAAGCGCCGTTATCTTCATGCACCTGCGGGTTGAGCCAATGGCTCTCCTGTCTCGAGTCGCGACGTGCTTGCGCGAAGCCGTGCGCAAGCGTCGATGCCACCTAGACTCGCTTGTGGCCAGACTGGCCGAGACCCCTGCTGCGACTGTCGGCGTGGGCCTTATGGTGTCCTGATTGCTTCTGATGGTTCCTCTTTGGCTCGTGCAGGCCTTCTCAGCGTGCAACGACTGGTCCCAACCATAGTTCCCGACAGGGCCTCGGTTGATTCTGGGTGGTGACTCGATTGATTGGTTCAAAAATTGAGAGAGAGCGATCAAAAAAGGCAACCGTGTCTGCTTGTTGTATACGACAGAAGATATCCGCGGACTCCCGTTCCTGGGGGACCAAGCTGCGCCGAGGAGGATGCCCAGCAGCAGACCAGCGCAGGACCTCAGTGGCACTGACACCTGCTGGACTTGACCAGACCTCGAAATCTCTGGAGGCGCGCGGCCCTGCGACGGGCCAGCAGGATCGCTCCAGCGTCCCAAGAATCAGATTTCTTCAGGGCGTGCGCCGCCTCCCAAGGATCGCTTTGGCAGCCCCTCGAACCTTGGGCCAGATACTAGCCTGGGCGGGGTCGGTGCCCATATACAGTCAACTGCCTTGGGGAAGATCCGAGAAACCCCACCGGGAACCTGAAACGATTCAGCCCAACCCCGTCCTCCCGGAGCCATGGCTTTGCTCGGGCACCCCACGAGCCGATTTCTATGCGGATGCGAGCCTGCAGCATCGCCTGCCCGCGTGCGCGGTGGCGCGCGACGCAGTCGGGAGTCGCGTGCTCGCAACCAAGATACTCCGAGTGCACGCGTGCGCGGTGGCGCCGCCTTCCATGTCCGCAGCGCACCCCTGCGACCCGACCTCTACTGCTTTGCGCGCCGCCCTGCCGCGGATCGCCACATCGCCCGGGCCCTGCTCCCTGCCTGGCAGCCCCCCCTGCTATCCTGCTCGTACTTGGCAATGACGGCCTCGGCCTTCTCGGAGAATGTTACGCTGCCCCCGCCGTAAACCTCGGGACCGTGCCACACACCGGCGAAGTTATCTGCAATTGAGAGGTGTTCGAATCCAACACCTCAACTCACCCCTGTCCCTGCCCATGGCTCAACCACTTGTGTCCGGCAACCGACATGATAGACACAACATGTCCGCTTCCGTGCTACGGGGCAAGAAGTGGACGGTCCCCAGCTCCCCTCGGTCTCTGTGCTGAGTACAGCCAGACCTGCGGCAGAAGAAAACCTTTCGAGAACATGATACCCTGTGCCGGCCAAAATGAAGATCACTCGAGGGCACCTTCCCCCAAAGATGCACAAGAGCATCCAACAAGCAAGAGCAGCAGTAGGATACCCTCCACGAACACACCTCGATCTTATACCTCGGTCCGAGCGTAGGGGGAATGATGTTTGTTGAAGGGCCCAGGCCGCCCAAATCCGAGAAACTTCAGGGACGCTTCGGAGGCGTGCCGCACGACTTCTCCCGAGGCCCCGGGAGCGTGTCACGAAGTCCAGACTTCCAACATGATCCTGTGATGGTTACATGGAGCCTTCCTGGGTCTCTCTTTTTGAAGGGGCCCAGGAATACACAAACAAATCGACACAAATCCGAAGGACTCCCAATATTTTTCCATACGTTCTGGATGTCTGTCTTCCCCCCGCTTCCCAGAGGTCAACATCATGACCTGGAAATCGCCGATTGATCGTGCCTGAATGACTTTTTCCCCTCCTGACTTTTTTGGCCACCCTCACATCCTGCGTAGACGAGCGGGGTACACAGTTACGACTCCGGGTCAAGTGAGTTTCGGCCACGCTCGCAGGACAGAGCGCGCGGGATGTGCAGACGTAGAGCTCAGGGGCCTTCCTGGGCAACTCTTGAAGCCTCTTGCGCCGCAAGGCCCTGGGGGGCAAATTGTACCAAAGTCATTACAGAACTTGAACGTTTGTATGATGTACGCAAACTCGCCTCCCCATAGGTCCCCAAGATCGGGCCAAGACGGCGCCGACGCCCTCAAAAGGCGCCCACAAGGGAAACTCGAAGGGGTCTTTGGGGCCCTCTTCCCAAGATAGCGCCACTATAGCCTCCCAGACCGTCTCCACACCCCTTACGGGTACCCAGGAGCGACTGAAGGTCTCAAAAACTCGGCGTCGAGCCCTGGGGGGAAGTGAGAAGGGGGGGCCTTTTCAGAAGGCTCGGAAGTCCCCCGGCCTTCTGAGAAACTTTCTGAGCTTTCCCCGAAGACGCAGAAAACCTCCCAGAAGGCCCGAGGCCTTCTGAGAAGGCCCGCCGCCTTCTGAGAGGGCCTTCTCCTTCTGACTTGCCCCCCTCGCTCGCCGCCGACAACGGGTCCCAACAAGCCTCTGAAGAAGGCCTGTGGCCACCGACCCAGGCACAACGGCGTGATGGGCCGCAGGCCGCTGGGTAGGGCCGTCCCCGTGGCAAGCAGAGGCGTATCGAGGCGCCAAGGTTTCAGGGATCCTGTCCGCGCTCTTCCTAAAGGCTCTCAGCGGGACCCGAGCTCACTGCAATGAAACAAGAAGGATCATGGGAGCTCGTG
This sequence comes from Prorocentrum cordatum, assembly GCA_963575745.1. Lineage (NCBI taxonomy): Eukaryota > Dinophyceae > Prorocentrales > Prorocentraceae > Prorocentrum > Prorocentrum cordatum. Next base: position 159,332 of record CAUYUJ010014444.1, on the reverse strand, counting down.
ACGAGAGGACCTGGGACGGATGGGTGTGCTGCAGCATCGTGGATGCATCTCGGGCTCACTCGGGTCCTCCTCCTCCTCCTCCTCCTCTTCCTTTCTCCTCCCCCTGCACACCCTCTGCCGTCGCCCCCCAGTTGTCCCCCCGACCAACGCCGTGGCCAAATCCCAAGCGTTCCCGGACAGGCATGGGGGCGGAGGCGACTCGCCGCAGGCGTCCTCGATCCGCCGCCCCCGAACACCGGATGGGACGTTTGGCGCTCCAGGATTTGGCGCCCCGCTCGGGTTGTCCAAGAGGTTCCGGGTGGAGTCTCGGGCCCACCTGCTGGCCACCCAGAAGCCACTGCAGAGGATTGCAAAGCATTGCGCGACCAAGAGCGCTCGCCGCCGAGCTGGCCGACAATATGGCACCCCGCACGGCCCAAGACGATTCTAGCTGGTGTCCAAGGTGGCCCAGGATGATTATTCCGAGACAGCCCATGGCCCCAAGGCGGCCCAAGATGCCCAGGAAACGCCCTGAGAGGGGGCTCCAAGAGGACCCCCAAGAGGCACACAGGTTGTTCAGTTGTTTTCGGACTCTCGCCTTGTCGGGCTTCCGAACCCCCACGACGGCCCAAGGGGCCCACCAATATCGGTCCAAGGCGACGCCAAATGGGGGCCCCAAGCCGGCCCAGGACGACCCCCCCCAAGTGGCTCCGAGGCGGCCCCAAGACGGCCACGACAGGGCCTCCGCAGAGGTGCCAGGCGGCCCGAGGAGAGCCCCGCTCGCCGCGGCGCGACGCGCGTCGTGCCGCCGCGGTGGCGCCGCCTCCTTCACGATCTTCATGCACTTCGCCTCCGCGGCCGCTCTCGGGGGCACACCGCAGGGAAGGGAACGAGGAGGGGGGGAGGGAGGGGGGATGATGATGATGATGATGATGATGATGATGATGATGATGATGATGATGATGATGATGATGATGATGATGATGGTGATGATGATGATGATGAGGAGGAGGAGGATGATCATGATCAAGATCATGATGACGACGACGACGAGGACGACGATGATGATGATGATGATGATGATGATACTTACGATGATGATGACGATGACGATGATGGAGATGCTGATGACGATGATGGTGATGGTGAAGATGATGACGATGGTGATGATGATGACAATGATGAGTTTGATGATAATGATGGTGGCAGTGATGGTGATGGTGATGCTGATTATGGTGATGATGATGGTGATGATGATGAGGACGAAGGTGATGTTGAGTTACTGATGGTGACTATTATGATGATGCTGCTTATGGTGATTATGATGATGGTGATGGTGATGATGATGGTGGTGATGATGATGATGCTGATGATGCTGCTGCTGCTGCTGCTGCTGCTGCTGCTGATGATGATGATGATGATGATGATGATGATGATGATGATGATGATGATGATGATGATGATGATGTGATGGTGCGCGGGGGCACCCAGCTCCGGAGTGCGTTCCCAACCGGGACACCCTAAGATATGTGTTTGTTCGCTTGGGCGCGAATTACTGAGGGGTGATGGAAGGGGGAGAAGAAAGGTGCCCTTTTCGGGCCCTGAAGGCCCCCTCTTGGGCCCTAAAGGGCCCCTTTGGGCAGCCCTCGCTGCCCCCCATTTTTCGCCCCCCCCCACTGCGCGCCATGGCCTGTTCCCCAGGTGGAGTGTGTCGCCACGGACCCATGTCTGACGCCGAGGTCAGAAAGAGAAGTCAGGACTGAACACACCACACCGTCGGAAGAAATTGGGAAGGGAGGGGGGAGGGGACTTGACGGAAGAACGTCGGCTTTTCACGACTCCGTGAGTCGTTCGTATGACAAGGGTGAGTCGCTCTTTGGTCACCGGAGGCTCGCCCGTACGATGAAACGAATTATTCTTACGACAGCTAGCTGTTCTTCATGGCCAGAGCAATCGTGAGAACGGCCTGGTGCTCAGCCGCGTGAGCGGCGCAGAAGTCTCGTTCGCACGGCGTGGACGCCATGCTGCACAGATGACGCGCGCGCCAGTCGCTGGGACAGCACAGCGCTGCCTTGATGGGCTCGCTCTTGGCGTCGTACAGGAGCTTGAAATTGGACTTGCCCGACTTGCAGGCGCCCATGACCGCCTCCAGGGCGGGGCACGCCCCTCGGTGCTCTCGCGGGGCACCCGGTCGTGCTGCCCCCCGCCCGTGGCCCGCCAACGCCCTCGCGCTGCTCCTGCTCCTGCTCCTGCTCCTGCTCCTGAGGGGCAGCGTCACGGGGGGGCCAGCTCAGGGAGGGGGGGGGAAGCATCGAGCTAAGAGATCGGCGATACATCGCCGATGGATCGGCGGCAGGCCGCCGAGAGCAGAGCCTCACGTCACAGGGTGGCTAGGGCTATCGGGCCCCTACTGGCAACGAATGGGCGATTGGGGTTCGATGCATCCACCCTAATAATTATCCCTTCTTGACGTTGTCCCAGAGCTCCTCCCGACCGCCACCACAGTTCTCATCTGCGCACGCTTTCCGTGGGTGAAGCAGCGCAAGACACCGCCGCGTGTCATCATACCCGCTCTGCTGGCATTCGGCGGTGCCCTGCGCGGGTTCCCCCCCCCTCGACCGCCACCACGACATGCAGAGACGCGGCCCCGGGCGCCGGCAAGCGCACTGCGGGGTAAGCTGCGCCTCGACCGATAGGACCTTTCCGAAGTCCTGGCGATGTGGCGACCTGACCTTGCTTCAAGCCAGGCGTTGCCGCATGATCTCGACCTCTGGGGACCTTGACGGGGTCCCAGGGCCATCAGAAACGGCCCCCCCGGGACGGCAGAACTGCCCCTGGAAGGGGATCGGGCCCTCTGGGTCCACGCATGGAATCCAATCATCGTCGGATGTCTGGGATTCCCCCTTCCCCTCCGACCCCTCCGCCTGTTCCTCCTCCCTTCCTGATCATCCCCCTCCCCCCCTTCCCTGAGATCCGACGTTGCGAACAACATTGCCCTGGGGCCCGAGTGCGGGCGAAAAAGCGCCCGGAGCGAAGCGAAATGCAGCGCCAGGATTTCAGGGCCGTCCTCCACTTATTTGCCCTGCTGGGAGCCAGGGGGAGGTGAGGACAACAGCCCTCAGACCAATGCCCGCGACGTCAGGGAGAGAAGAGGTGGGTGAGCAGGCTGCCCCCCCCTTCCCCTATGGTCAACCAGGATAATAAGAACGCGCGGCAATGATGCAAGGGCCTTGGAACGCCATGCTGACTTCCGCTGGCCAGCGAACGCTGCTGAGGATGGGCAGAAGGGTCAAGGACGCAAGGGTACCCTTGCCAAGCCGCCCCATCCTCACTATCATGGTTGACTATGTACGACGTCGTGGGCCTTGGCTTCTGACACCACGTGAGCCGTCCAACCCCTTGGACCACCTCCGCCGCGGGGGGCGCCCCCAACGGCCGCGGAGGGCCCCCTCGCTCGGCGCCGATCTTGCCCGGTCGAGGACCAACTCGGGTGAGGATGGGCCGGGAATCTCTGAGGCCCGGCGGTTTGGGAGAACGTCTCGGGCTCCGCAGCCTGCCAAGAGCGCTCCGGAACGCTCCGAGAGCGTTGCGGAGCTCTCTGGGACGGGCTCGTCCTCGCCCGATAGGCCCAGCCGCCAGAGATCCGACGTCTTGATCCTTCGATGCGGGGTCCCCCCCGAAGTCCCGACCTTTTCTCCCAGGGCCCGCTCGGCATCCCAAGCCGTCTTGTTGACGGCCCCCATGCGCCGGCCGAGGGCATCCGCCGTTCTCGCGCCTCCCTACTTGCCATCGCTCGGATGTCCATTCCCCGTGCACTTTTCGGTTTCGTGCGTGTTTTTGTTGGCGCGATGGTCGAGGATGCTCCTCGATGGTCCTCGCCGAATTAAGAACAATACACACGACCGAGCGATGCCAAGCCTATACGGTCGAGGCCTGCGGCCTGCGTGCGTAAGCCTTCTCGGAGGAGGGACCGGGACGGCTCCTCGGCAGGCCCGAGGGCTGCCGAGCGGGCCTGCCCCCCCCCGGGCGCGCCGCCGACGTGCGGGCTGTGGTGCGTGGTGCGTGGGCTCTCGATGCGGGCGCTCGTTCGGCAGCCCTTCCAGGAGTGAGGCTTCGGGAGCCGGAGGGCCTGGAGACACTGGCGCCACTGGCGCGCCGGCAGAGGCAAGGCCACCAGCACGCCTGCCTCTGTGCAACCTCTGCCGGGGGGACACCACAAATCCGTGCCCCAGGGCACGGCGGCGGAGCGCCTGACCCCTCCCGGTCCGTGCCCGTCTCCGACGCCGAGCAGGTCGTCGGCTCCGCCGTGCTCGCGCGACTCGCTCCCTCTCGTGCCCCCGGGCTGGCGCGGCGCCTGCGCGCCTCTGCTGGGGAGCTGCGCGACTCCCTCTGCGCCGCAGGCTCTGCCGGCGAGACCGCGGCGCCTCCAGCGCACGGCGACGCCGAGCATCGCTCGGTCCAGGTCGTCTGGCCCAGACCTCTCGCGAGCGGTGCGTCTCCTTCGCTTCGGCCCCTGGGGGCCGCCTGCGGGCCTGGGGAAGTGGGCTGGCAGAGCCGAGGCACGGCCCAGATCGGGACGGGCATCGGCTGCGGTGCCGGAGCGCGCATGGCAGGAGATGAGAGACTCTGGGGATGCCAGTGCACATGGCATGTCGCTGCGCCGTGTGTTCTCGACGCGCCTAACAGTGGACGACGCCGACGCCACGGCAAAGCCTGCTGCAAGCCCTTCGCATGAGGAGCCGAACTCTGTAACTACGCCGACGCTCTTTCCGACCCCGCACCGAAAGTCGCACAGAAAAGCGGGCCCTGGTGTGTACGGGACCCCGGTGTATAATCTGCTCGCTGTGTCCCTGGGGAAACGGGGACACGAGTACACACCGCACACCACCCCCATGTCGTCCCCGACCCTCAAAGAGTCCTGGGACTGAGAAACAGCCCGCCACTGGTAAGGTAGATGCTCCAGGTTCCGACTTCGCCCCGCGCCCCAGGTAGACGACGCCGGCACCGCAGCAAACCCACGGCGAGCCCACCCCACCCGAGTCTTAAGTCGGGCGTGCACCCCTACAAGGGGATTTTCGACAAAAAAATAAGAGCATACCCAAAAAAAGCTCCAGAGTTGAAAAACATGGTCGAAACATCGTCCCCAGACTATCGTTTGACCATTGTTGAAATTTCCTCCTGTACCGGCGGTGGACAAACCTCCCTTTAGTACACCTCCCCTTAGTGACATCGCCCTGGGACCGAAACCGACGGAGCTGGACCCGCAAAAATGACGGCCGCGATGCCCTCTCGCGAACCGAGAACGGCCAATTCCTTAATCGACGTGTCCGGGCAGGAGGTCTGTCCACCCCCCGGGCTGCAGAAGGGCTGGGCCCGACTCAGAAAAGCAGACGGCGCCGGCACCGCGGCAGACCCACGGCGAGCCCACCGCGCCCGAGTCCAGAGCGGCGCGCTGGCCCTGGCGGGCCCCCCGCGGCGCCCCCCCCGATCGGCGAGGAGCCGCGCGCCGGCACGAGCGGCGCGGCGACACACACGTGGCAGTCGGTCGGGCCTGTCCCCCTACAAGGGGTGGCTTTGGAGGAAAAAATCGCCGGCCCAACGGGCCAGAGGCGTGCTAAGATCTCCGGTAACTGGTTAACAGTATTTCTAGTTCGCGCGCGCGGGGCGGCCCCTGGGGGTCCCCTGGCGAAAAGTATCCCGACCGCAGCCCGACCAGGTCTACTCAGAGATGGTTTTGAGGGCCTTTTTTCGACACCCCTCACGAGGATCGTGGCCTCCGAGGGGGGTGCACTCGACTACCCCGCCCCAAGAGGCCCCCAAGAGCCCCCCAGGAGGCCCCAAAGAGGCCCCCTGAGAGGCTTCAAAGAGGCCCCATAGAGCGCTCGAGGGCCGGCGGAATGAGCGAAGCGATTAAATAAAACAAAAAAAAATGCTCCCAAATGGGTGGGGATAGCCAAAACGTCGTGCCGAGACTATTTTTTATACTATTTTTGAATATCCCTCCTGCGTAGAGGGACAGGCCCGACTTGAACGCAGCAAAGGCCTCCAACCTGGACGTCCGCTGCCCCGCGGGGCACTCTTGGGGCTTCCGGCGGGCCGTTCTGGCGGCCACGCCGGGGGGGAGGGGAGGGGGCGGCGCGCAGACGAGCTCCCAGCGCCCGAGGCTCTGGGAGCAACCCCAAGAACAACGCCCGGTCGAGGCCGGGCTCTCGGCGCCTCCGGCCAGAGCCGGAGCCGTCGGGAAGCGGCGCAGCTGCTGGCGTAGCGACTTCGGTTTAGCAAAGTAGAGTGCCTTATCACACTTATAGATGTAGCTGTCTCAGATGCAAATGTACTTACCGAAGCCGCAACTATACTTACACGGTGTCCCTAACCATACTTACACAACAATTTATAATCGACATATAACCATCTTATAACTTTCATAACTTTCATAACTTCTTCAATTTCCATGCCCCTCCCCTCCCCTCCCCCCCTGTGGTTCGGTAGTGAGCCAGTAGGACGGCGAGAAGAAAGGAGGGGGGAAGGAGGAGGACAGCGATGCATTCGCTAACGCATTCCTGGGTATGAGCGATAAATTCGCTATGTGGTTCTCTGAGCGATCAATTCGCTGTGCAATTATCTGAGCGATCAATTCGCTATAAGCGATGAATTCGCTATGTGGTTCTCTGAGCGATCAATTCGCTGTGCAATTATCTGAGCGATCAATTCGCTATAAGCGATGAATTCGCTATGAGGCCCCTGCCCATGCCGCCCCCACTGCGCCATCATTCGAAGCCGTTTGCATACGCAAGCCCGCGCGTTTTTTTTTGGGTGGGTGGGGCCGCATAGCCATGGCTGCCCAGCGCTTGCGCGACCAAGTCGAGGCCGTCGGGCGATTGCTCGAGGCAGTGCAAGGGCAGCCCTGTTTCGATACGGTGGCGGCCGCGCAGGAAAGGATGCTCGTGCAGGCTTTCGGGAGCGCGAGGCTGCAGCCCACGCAGGTGACAACCCTCTCGTCTCTCGTCGCAGCGCAACCCTGGTCCGAGGTTTCCAAGGGGAGGCTGTTGGAGAAGCTCGGCAGCATCGTGGCTTCTGGCAGCGCCGTGGGTTTGCGAATGGCTCAGCAGGATTATGAGTGCATCTTCGGGTACCTGACAGCGGGCTCGTGGCACCAGTTGGCGCGGACCGACGTGCCCGAGGAAGCGAAGCTCAACGTGCTGGTTGATGTTGCGATTAGCTTAGGTCTTCGCAACCCGACCGAAGGCACGTATCAGATGTTGACGGCGATGTGGCGCATGGCCGTGGACGGAGCCGAGACCGCGAAGAATTTGGCGTGGGCTGCAAAGTACTCGTACCTCCAGCAGACCAAGCGCGTGTTCAAGCGCCAGGCTGCAGCTGAAATTGCGGCCCTCGTCGAGGGGAGGGGGACCTAGGAGAAGGGAGGGTGGGGGAGGAGGAGGAGGAGGGGGAGGAGGAGGAGGAGGCAGTTTCCCCTGGCCGCAATTTCACCCACGAAGGTTTCGAGGCTTCCTGCGCCCCCCGTTCGGCTGACCGAGCTGCCTACGTCCCCCTCGACGTTCTGCGAGGACCACCCTGGCTTCTTCAAGCAAGTGTATGGCGACGAGTTGCCAGCTGCATGCCCCGCGCCAGAAGCCGCGATTCGCTCCGTCCAGGCTACGTACCCATGCCGCAACACAAAGCAGCAGGCCACGGGGGCGCAGATGATGAGCGCCTCGGCGTCGCAGCCCGACGTTTTGCAGATGATGCAGCTCATGTTCGATAACTTGCGGCGGGCGGACGTCGGCGCTCAGACGGGCCCTTTGAACCTCAAGATCCTGGGAGGCGGCGCGAAACGTGCCGCGGCCTCGGCGTTCGCAGCCGTGGAGGACGCTGCCCCGAGTTCTCTTCCATCTTCCGCCTCAGAAGGGGCACCGTCGCCAGCAGCGCCAACGCCACCGTCGCCAGGGACGCCTGCAGCAGCCAGCGTCGCCAAAAAGAACGTGACTCCCCCCAAGAAGGAGGACGTCGCCTCGGTCACCGAGGACATCCTGCACGGACTCGTGGCCAAGGAGAAGGGGGGGGGCCCGAAGCCGAAGGCAAAGGGGAAGGCAAAGGGGAAGGCGAAAGCAAAGGCGACGAAGGCTGGGGCTAAGACGACGGGCGAAGGCCACGGGAAGGGCGTCACCGTGTCACCCCTGTTCAAGCCCATCAAGAAGCTCGGGTGTTCGAAGTGTCGTTACGCCAAAAAGGGGTGCTCGAGTTGCAAAGAGCGGCTCAGGATTTCAAAGCTGCTGGGTAAGTAGCTCATAATGTGTGTAGGTTTCCTGAGGCGCTCTCGGCCGCGCTGGGTCCGCCACGCACTTTGCCAGATGTATTTCGGCCTGAGCCGTGCCACACGCCGCACGCTCATAGTCATGCTACGGTGTTTCGGACAGAGCGTCCAATGCATTTCGCTACCGCGCTTCTGTATATGGGGCCCTGGAGAGCGCATCCTAGCGTTTGGGTAAGCCGCGCGAGCGCCCCAGGGAACCCTGCCGCTCACTTTTACTCTTGTGAGGGCGTGCCTTACCGTTGCCTGCGATGACAAAAAAAACAGCGATCCACTCGCTAAGCGATTCATTCGCTTGGGGATAGACAGGGTGAGAGGGGTGAGAGGGGAGAGTGATGGACCGCTGACTTGGAGAGGGGTAGGAGGGGTGAGAGGGGTGAGAGGGGTGAGAGGGGAGAGGGAAGAGAGGAGGGTGAGAGGGGAGAGTTATGGATGAGGCCTCGACCCCTCAAGCCAACCCCCAACCCTGCGTCAGCGATGCATTCGCTTTCCTCCGACCTCCCATCGAAGCAGCGCTCCCTTCACCTCAACCCTGTGTCAGCGATGCATTCGCTTGCTCGCGGAGCGCCCCTGCGACCGTGCCTTCGCATTGCCATTTCGGCTCAAGGCCTCGGCTCAAGGCCTCGGCGGCCGCGCCAGCGACAATGGCCGACGACGCGGAGAGGTCACTGCAATCGTTGCTGTCTTTGGGCGACCCCTTTGCGCAGTTCCAGGATGGGGCCCAGGAGAGCGGGGGCGCTGGCAACGAATCGCGCATGAATCCAACCTCAAACTCAGAGCCCCGCATGAGTCCCATCTCAGACTCAGAGTCCGAGGGGCGGAGCGCCGCCGACAAGGGCAAAGGCTGCAAGGGCGGGTGGCGCGCCAGCGGCAAGGGCGAGCCCGACAGCGACGGCGACGCGGAGAACCCGAGGCGCAAGCAAGCGAGGATGACCTTCCTGTGGAACACCCCGCAGGCTCTCAAGGACGAGGAGGACATGGCAAAGCAGTTCGCCGTGCCATGGGCCATGCGCGGCCCGCCTCCTCCAAGCGAGGGGGGGCCGACGATGTGGCGCGGCAACAGATGGTCAGAAGGCGAGCGGCGTTGGAAGAAACGCGGTGGCACGTCCAGGGAGTTCTTCGAGGAGAAGTACGGCTACGGCGGCTGGGGCTGGCAAGCAGGCCACGTGCCGAAGCGGCCTTCGGACTACAAGGGCATGGGCGGCGGCAAGGGCGCCTCTTCCAGGAGCGGCAAAGGCCAGGAGCAGAGCAAGGGCGGCGCCTTCTCCGAGCGCAGCAAGGGCGGCAAGGACGGCAAGGGCAGCAAGGGCAGCGCCCCCGAAGGCACGCGGGCGCCGCGGGCGCAGGCCGCCTGGGACCCTCATGACCTCGAGGACATTTGAGAGAAAAAAAAAACAGCGATTGACTCGCTATGCAGTTCACAAGCGATTGAATCGCTATGCAGGTCACCTCTCTCGTCTATCTCTCCTCTCTTCGTCGCGATCCAGGCCAAAATCCCCACGCCGCCCTCCGCCGCGATCCAGGCCAAAATCTCCGCGGCGATCCACGCCACGGGCGCCGTTCGTAGGTCAAAATCTCCGCAGCGACCCAGGCCAAAATCTCTGGTCTCAGTTTTTGGGCGGGCCCTTTAGGAATTTACTGACGCCAAAAATGGGTCCCAGATTTGGCGGTCCCTTCGTGGGATGTTATTGACGCAATGAAGGCCCCCAGATTTGGCGAGCCCCTCGTGGGAAGTTACTGGCGCAAAGAAGTGCCCCAGATGCGGCGGGCCGTTCTCTCCCCCCTTCGGTCGCCTCGGCTTGCTCGACCTCCTCGCTCAGCCCCCATTCGATGCGTCGGCATCCTTGCACCCCTGCCCGTTGCATTTCCTCTCAGCGATTGCATTCGCTCCATGGGGCGGGCCGCGCGAGTAGTCATCTGCATTCGTCTGGGCTCAATCTGTTTAGAACGGTTTTCTTTCTCAGCGGCCAAGGGCCAAGGCGCGCTCGGCGGGCAGCGATGGATGGGCCGTCGGAGGCCGCGAGTTCCAGCGGGAGTGAATGGCTGTGGCGCGGCTTTTGCCCTCGCGGCGATTGCAAGAAAGCTGGCTCGTGCATCTTCTCGGACCCTGACAGGGACATCGTGAAGGAAAAGGTGGCGAACCACTTGTGGTGTTCTACCTACCACAACGAGGACAACGCCCTCGAGTGGGAGGCGGCGTTGCAGGAGGCAGACAATGACGCGTCCATTGTCTACGAGCTGGGCACGCAGAAGAGCAAGAAGCGCCCCGCGCCATCCGTGGAACCGCAGCCAGGGCGGGCCGTTCAACAGCGGTCTTCAGGACCAGTCGGCCAGTACAAGTCGAAGACAGTGGTGACGCGGGACATCACGGTGCGCAAGGGCGAGCTGCAGCAGGTCATGGATTGCCCTGACAGGTCTCTGACTGCGACGGAGCACGCCGCGACCATCGCACGCAGCGCAGCGAAGGCGTTCGAGGACAGCGCTGCTGCGATCTCGGGCGCCAAGAAGACGCTCGAGAGCATCTGCATGCGCCACGTGGGCTGAGCCACTCCAAGACGCGGCCTGCTGCCCTGCGCTCGGCCTGTCTCGGGAGCCCGCCGATTCTTTGAACAAATAATAGCACCCTCGTGACCCAACTTGAGCGATCGAATCGCTGGCTCTTCCTCGAAACCCCATTTGAGCGATCGAATCGCTGGCTCCTCTTCAGCCCGCCCATGCGCGACCCGCCAAGATGAGAGGGGAGAGGAGGAGGGGGGGGAGGAGAAAGTAAAGAGGAGGGTTGAGAGAGGATGAGGATGAAGAAGAGTAGGAGGAGGAGAAGGAGGAGAAAAACCGAGAAGGACAGATCAGAGAGAAAAGGACAAGGCCCGAGAGGGAGCGTCAATATTCGTTACAATTTTGACGCTCGTTTCTGGTGTGGTTTCGGATACCGCATGCCCACCCACCCTCCAAGCCCTACGGCGATTGGTGGTCCAACGGTGGTCCAACGGTGGTCCAACGTGGGTGGTCCAACAGAAGGTGGTCCAACGTGGTCCAACGGTGGTCCAACGGTGGTCCAACGGTGGTCCAACAGGGGTCCAACGCGTTGGACCACCGTGGTCCAACGGTGGTCCAACGGGGGTCCAACGTGGGTGGTCCAACGGTGGTCCAACGTGACGTCGCCATCCGTGGTTTGCGCTTTTCTGTTTGGATGGGGGCGGGGGGGGCGAGAGAGCGAGGATCGCTGAGACCTTGTTTCGCTTGCTGAGGTTAGCGATACACTCGCTCAGACAAGCGATTCACTCGCTCAGACTAGCGATACACTCGCTCAGACAAGCGATTCACTCGCTCAGACAAGCGATTCACTCGCTCAGACGCGCTCCCGAGCTCACGACCCCACTGCGCCTTGCTGCAGCCACTCTGGGCTCAAAGCAGCGCTTCCTGCTCTCGGGTCGCTCGGGAGCGCTCGCGCAACCGAGGTATGGACGAGCCTGCGGCGTGCCTGCTGCAGCAGATGTCGGCTGCCGCCCCGCCGCGCGTCTCCGCCCCGCCCAAGCGCGTGGAGGTCAAGAAGCAGCGCTCGCTGTTCGAGTTCTCCGTCGTGGCTTCGGCGGCCCGCGCGGGGCAGCTAGACGACGTCAAACAGGAACCCCCCGAGGAGCCAGAGGAAACCCCCGAGGGAGAGCCAGTGACACTTGCCGAAGAGCTAGGGATGGCCCCAGAGGATGCCGCCGAAGTGGCCGCTCACGGCGCCAGCCGCGCAGGCAAGGCCAAGCGCCCTCCCAAGAAGGCCAGGGTCAGGGCAGCCAAGGCAGTGGCAGGCCTTGCGCCCGAGGAGGACGACTGGTCCTGGGAGTGGGGGCCCGAACCCGAACACCTTGACGAAGGAGGCGACCGCGGCGGCGCGGCTGCGCCCGCAGTTGAGGAGAAGAAGGGGGGCAAGAAGAGGAGGGCCTCCGAAGGCGCCGAAGGCTGGCCAGCCGACGCCGACGGCGACGGCGCCGACGCAGACGAGGCCGGGACTGGCGGAGACGACGGCGCCGAGGGCGCCGACTACGGCGTCAGCGGCGAGGACGGCGAGAAGGCCAAGAAAAAGAAGAAGGGGAAGAACAAGGGGAAGCGCTCCAAGACCGCCAAAAAGAAACGCAAGAAACCGGCCGCGCCGAGGAGCTCGGAGGTCCCGACAGAACCCGCCGAGGTCCAGCCACCGTGCGCCGCTGCCCCTGATCAGACGGCTATCGACGCGGTGCCGCGCTTCGATCGCAACCCCGTTTGCACCAAGTGCAAGAAGCCCGTGGAGCCGCTCGCAGCAAGGATTGTAGGCAAGAAAAGGAATGTTTGGCAGTGCTCAACGTGCAGTTCGCGGCACACTCAGCTCCACAGGATTTTCGGAGGATGGCCGCCACAATCCTTCAAGTCGCTTTCACAGGAAGAGAAAGATACTTTTTGGAACGACGTCAAGGGGGCGAACGGGAAGGCAGAGGTCGAGAAGATTGCGGTGGAAACGTTCACGAGGGTATACCGCGAGAGCCGCGCCTCAGGCAGGCAGGGGAAATACCTCCCACTCAGCGTCTACAAGAAGAAGGGCTACTCCGCAAAGAGGATTAAGAGGCTGTGCAAAGACAAGAAACAAGATGATGTCCTCGGCACGCTCTACTGCGTGAACATTGATTACAAGGACGACAAAAGCGTCGAGGAAGAGGTCCGCCAGTCCCTGACCGCCGCAAAGGAGCGCACCGCCAGCCCGCAGCAGCACCAAGGCAAGAACAAAGGCAAAGGCAAGGGAAAGGAGCAACTCGCGCCAACCTCAGCCACCAAGAAGATGATGAGCGACGCCGTCAAGATCCTGGCCAAGGTGAGCCCGCTCGCTTTCAAGGCAAAAGGGTTGTTGAACAACCCCAAGGCAAGCAAGCTGCACAAGGACCACAGCAAGGCCCTGGCGTGGCACATCAAGGACCTCGACGCTCTCGCGGCCGCGGCCCAGGATACCCTGTCCAAGAACGCCGTGCTGTCCATTCAGCTTGCGACGGTGAAGGAGAAGGCAGACGCGGCTGAGAAGAAGTGCGCGCAGGCGGAGACAGCGCTCAGCACTTTCGACGACTGAGGCTCCCCTGCGGGAGGAGAGGGGAAGTGCAGCAACGAGCATGCTGCGCGAGTGACCGCCTCTTGACATCTCTCGGGCTGAGATGCGGCGTCGGAGAAAAAAATCATTCATTCCGTTAGCGATTCACTCGCTCATTTCGTTAGCGATTCAATCGCTCATTTCGTTAGCGATTCACTCGCTGATTTCGTTAGCGATTCAATCGCTCATTTCGTTAGCGATTCAATCGCTCATTTCGTTAGCGATTCACTCGCTGATTTCGTTAGCGATTCAATCGCTCATTTCGTTGGCGATTCACTCGCTATGAAGCGGCGCCCTCTCTCGGAAGCGATTGAATCGCTCGGCGCGACGGCTTGCGCCCTTCACCTGCTTTACATTCAGCGCTTGGGCTCAGGAGTGCCCGAGTCCCGCGCCCCAGCGCCCGCGTGGCCATCATGGGTAAGCAAGTTCTCGAGAAGCGCCGCCGCCTTGGGAGGCTGGTGACCATTCCAGGCGTGACGTGCGCTGGTTTGTGCGAGGTCCTCCGCCGACTGAGGCAAGCGCCCATCGAAGAGGAGGTCTCTGCGCATGAGGCCAAGGCCGCCGCGAAGATGGAGTACGATAGAGAGATGTCGTGTTCTCTGGAATTGCCGCTGTGCGACGGCGGGTCCTTTGAGTGGCACATTGCAAGGACGTCGCGGGGCGCGCCAAGCAGCGCGTCTTTCTTGGGCCGCAAAAAATCAACAACGGCATCTGGATTTTTTTCTGGTGCCAGTTTTCTCCTCTCCCCCTGCCCCTTCCCCCCCTCCACCCATTCCCCCCTTCCCCCTTCCCCCCCCCCCAGGGCGGGAGGGGGTGGTGCAGGGGGTTCGCGGCGCGCCTGCTTGGCGCATCCCGCTGAGGCCTGCCCGCTTGGTTCAACGGTTAGTCGAGGTGTCCCCAGCGCTGAAGCGCATGTTCGCGGCCGCGCCTATCACCCCAGCAAGGCCGTGGAACGTGATCCTTGCGCACGACGAGGTCACGCCTGGAGCTGTGCTGCGACCGCATAACCGCAGGAAGTTCGTTGCATTTTACATTTCGTTTCTAGAATTCAAGCATGCCCTTCGGCACGATTGCTGTTGGTTCCCCCTGGGCGTGATCAGGTCGGCACAAGTGGAGAAAATTCGCGGTGGCCTCTCGGGCACGATCAAGTCGTTGCTGCGTCGCTTGCTTCTTGAGGACGGCAATCTCGTGGATGGCGTGGCCTTGCCGCTACAGGGCGGGCCGACAATGTTCTTCGCGAAATTTGCCGTACACTTGGGAGACGAGGTCGCTTTGTCCAGGGGCCTCGGCGTGAAAGGATCTGCAGGGATCCGACCGTGTCTGAAGTGCGCCAACGTGCTCAAGAAAGGCTCAGGCATTGCTGGCGCTGGCGCCGCGCCCAATCGGTTGGTGGAAATCACATGCAGGGACCGCAGCGCATTCATTTGTAATTCTGACGAGGCCGTACGGGGAGCCCACGACGAGTTGACGCACTTACAAGGGACAATATCGAAAGCCGCATTTGTGCGCCACGAGAAAGCACACGGCATCAATTTTAATCCTGATGGGTTGTTGGCGGACGCAGACCTCCGAGGGCAGGTCGGCCCTGTTTCGTCGCTCCATTTTGATTGGATGCATGTATATTTGTGCAATGGTGTTGCGCCCCAGGAAATGTTTTGCTTCACGTCGGCATGCCGAGCCATTCCTGCTCTGAGGGACATCTATCCGAAGTTGGAACGGCACTGCCAGGCAGACTGGTCTTTCCCCCAGCAACACCGACGCAAGTGTCGGGAGGCCCACGTTGTTTTCTGCAAGGCCAGGGAGAACGCATCCAAGGAGCATTGGCGAAGCAGCGCCTCAGAGTTGTTGTGCATTTACCCGCTGGTGCGGCATTTTGCTTGCATTGTTATCTTGCCGAATTTCGATGAGCTGCGCGACGAAGTTGCCTCTCTCTGCCATTGTTTCGCTGTAATTGACAAAATTCAACGGGCGAAGGCGGGCGACATCGATGCCTCGGCCCTCGGAGCTGCAGTTGATCGCCACGCGGACGCACATGAAAAAGCATACGGGGCCGACAATTGGAAACCAAAGTTTCATTTGGCGACGCACATTCCCGAGCAAGTGGAGAAATTCGACGTTGTGTTGGATTGCTTCGTTGTTGAGAGGTCGCACCTTCTGCCGAAAATGATTCTGGACAACCAAGATATACTGAAAGGCTTCGAGAAAGCTGCAATTTCTCGCGTGCTGTTGGCGCGCCTGCAGGAGCTCGAAAGTTTCGACGAGCGCCCAGGGCTCAGGGGGGGCGATGCGGAGTTGTCGCCCCTGCTGGCTGAAGCAGTCGGCGGCGACGTCGTCCTTTCATCCAGCGCTGCTTTCAAAGGCTTGCTTGTTTGGGCAGGCGACGTGGTGCGCATGCAGAACAATTTTCTATGCGTCGCAGCTCTGGGCCAACGGGGGGACGATCTATTCATTCTTGGGCACGAGTGCGTCGTGATCGAGAAGCGGACGCCGAACGCGTCAGTCCTGCGGAAGGACGGCGAATTGCTTCTTGCGTGGTGGAGCGGCGAATCGGTTGAGATGTGCCACGCTTGGTCGGAGCTCGCCTCTGGCGACATTCTTGCTTTGCACTGAGCGGAAAACAACATCTGCCAGGACAGCGATTGAATCGCTCATCAAAAAAACATTAGCGATTGAATCGCTCATCCTCCTCCACTCCGCATCTTTCTTCGGTCTGCGATCCTGCAGCGATTGAATCGCTCATCCTCCTCGCAATCCGCCTCTTTCTTCGGTCTGCGATCCGAAGCCTCAGCAGCCACGCGGCGTCGGGGGGATGGGGGTACGCGGGGGAGGAGGGGGGAGAGGGGAATGATAATGTGCGATATGTACAATTCGAGGGTTGCAAAGGAGCCCAAATTTAACTTATTTCAGACAGTTGCAAGTAGTTTACAAGTTATTTGTAACTTTGATAAGTTCTTTGGCCTGCAACTTACAACTCGCAGTTACGATAGTCACATCCCTGGGTAACTTGGGCAGCTGCAATTACAAGTGGTAAACAATGCAACCATCTATGCTAACATCAAGTTGGGTAGTTGCATGTTAGTTCTTCAGATGACCTTAGCTATGTATCAACTTACACCATGCTGTAACCAAAGCTGGCCAGCTTCAAGTTTTCTAACCCAAAGTCGCTACGCCAGTGGGGGCAAGGCAGCGCTCGGGAGAGGCTGCTGTTTCCCCCGCTCTGCCGTCGCCCGGGCCTCTGCTCAAGACGACGACCGACCGCGCCTCCGCGAGGCGGAGGCAGAAGGGCCGGACAGCCAGTTCGTCACAGTGGACAGAGGTTCCGGGAGCCCGCGAGCCCGCGTCTTCGACGAGGCTCCCCGGCGAAGGCGTGCGCCGCCCGCCCCATGGGTTGATCCCCAGGTCGGGCATGTCCTCCTACGGGCACAAGAGGAACATCGTCACCATCCCAGTGTCGTACTACTCTTGAACCTTCCTCCCACAAAAAGCGTGCCCCACTCAGACCCAGGCTTGGATCGCGCGCGACTGTCCTCCTGCAGGCGGATTTTGGACGAAAGACAAGACATGGTCCAACGCATATGCAGACACAGTCAAACATTGTAGAAATATCGTCCCCAAACTATTTGTTATTTTTATGCATACGGTGAGGGCATTGGACAAGGAACCATGGAATAAGGAATCCAGGGTCTGGAAGCATGTGGGGGTCTCCAATCGTGGACTGGCCACGGACATCACCGCCGCCCTCATGAGACGAGGAATCCCCCCAGCGCCTGCAGCCTCCTGGGCACATCCCCGAACCAGCGCCCCCGCCGCACTTGCCTACGAGTTTTCTGCCTTTTTCCACCCTGCAGCCCTGCCTGGCCATCGCTCGGACGTCCAGTCCCTGTGCTTCTTTCGGTTTCGTGCGTGGTTTTTTCGCCAAATGATCAAGGATGCTCCTCGATGGCCCCCGCCGAGAAAAAATGCACACGTCCGAGCGATGCCAAGCTGCCCGACTGAAACCTGGACGTCCGCCGCCTCGATCGCCTCCGCACGGGGGGCCTCGAGGGGGCCCCGGCCCTCCCCCCCCCCCCCCCTCGCCATCGCTCGGACGTCCGTTCCCTGTGTTTCTTGTGTTTTGGCTTCGCGCGCGGCCTTTTGTCGCCACATGGTCGAGGATGCTCCTCGAGGGCCCTCGCCGGAGGAAAAAAACATGCACACGCCCGAGCGCTGCCGGGCTCCCACGCGGGGCCGTGGCCTGCGTGCCCCGAGCCCGGGGGGCCGACGAGCGCGCCCGAGGGGCCTCCGCCCCGACTCGTGCCGGGCGCGACCGCCCGCCCCCGGGCGCCCCCCCCCCCTCTCTCGCCGCCGCCGCGGCGCGCGTCGGGACGCCGCCTCCCCGGGCAGCCAGCGCTCCCCCAGATTTTTTTTTTGTTCGGTGCGTGGGCCCCTGGACGACGACGACGGCAAAACGACAAAACGACGGCGACAAGACGGCGACAAAACGACGACGACGAGACGACGACAAGACGACGACGACAAGACGACGACGACAAGACGACGACGACAAGACGACGACAAGACGACGACAAAACGACGACGACGACAACGACGACGACGACGACGACGACGTCAGGCCCTGGCGGCGCGCACAGGGGGGTAGGGGGAGGGGCGAAGGCTTCTTAGAAGGAGGCTGTTCTTTGGAAGGAAACGGCCCTACATCTACAGACGAGGCCCGCGCCTTCTAGGGAGCAGGGGTGCTGCCAAGAAGCCTTCCCACCTCCTCCCTGCCCCCCTCTGCGCGTGGCTGAGAGGTTTGGGATGCCTAGGCGTACAGTCGGGGCGTTGACCTAAGGAACGATAAAGAAGGAACGAGGCCCCTTTTTCCCATATATGAAACTCCGATTTTCCCTGGAAAACCTAAGGAAAACATAGGAAAACCCGAGGAGCACTGTAAAGCAACTAAGGAACACGGAGCCCCTCCCCAACATAAAAGGGTTCCTTCTTCATGGCCCCGACTGGAGGGGTGCAAGGTCGACCTCGAGGCACCTCCCGAGATATGCGTCCTGCCCCGAAGCCCGAGGGGAGCCCGGCCAGCCGTGGCCTCGAGAGGCCCGGGCGGAGGCTCAGGAAGGGCTCAAAACGCGCCAAGACGATCGCGCTGTTGGCAAAATCGAGCATACGAACTTGAACTACACAGATTGGGCCATTCTGTTTTTGACAGTGCTGGGTTTTGCAAACTGTTGGCAACAGTTTGCCTTAATCTGCACCACTGGGGCCCTGGTTCTGCGGCCGCACGCATTTGCAACCCCCCAGGGGAGTCCAACCAAGACCTCTCGATCCTCTTGGGGGGACCAAAAGAGTACAGTCGGGGCGTTGACCTAAGGAACCCTAAATAACGAACGAGGCCCCCTTTTTTTCCATAAGTTAAACTTCTACCTCCCATCGAAAACCTAGGGAACACCAAAGGCGAGCTCTGAAATAATCAAGGAACACGGAGCCCCTGCCCAACGAAAAGGGTTCCTTCTTCAGCGCACCAACTGTAGGATAGCTAAGGGCAGGGTGGATAATCAGCTCACGCAACTGGTTTTCTTGGCGCCTCCTGGCGCCAGGAGGCGCCAATGCATCGAGGCATGGGCCCGGCGGCGGGGCGGAAATCAGCGGCATGCAGCAGGTTTCGTACCCCCCACTCCCCTATTCGGCGGCGGGCGAAGGGGGGAAGTGAGAAGGAGAAGGCCTCCTCCGAAGGCTCAGAAGTCCCCCGGCCTTCTGAGAAGTTTGCCGAGCCTTCCCCAAAGACAGAGACAACTTCCCAGAAGGCGCGCGGGCTTCTGAGACGTCCCGCCGCCTTCTGAGAGGGCCTTCTCCTTCTCAGTTCCCCTCCTCGCTCGCCGCCGACCTTTGTGGGCCCCGGAAACGGCAGGGCCGTTTTTTCACCGTTTCCCAAAATGCCCCTTGAAAATGGAAACGGCAACTAAACTGCGACAGGAAACGGCAAAAAACGGCTCCAGGATTGGAACTGGAAGCGGAACCGGTCAAACAACGGCGACGGAACCGGTAAACAAACGGCGTCGGAACCAGCAAAAAAACGGCAAAACGGAACCCGTAAAAAAAACGCCCCTGTCGTTTCCAGGGCCCACTAAGCCGCCGACCTATCCTACCTCCTCGTTCCGCCCGATCCTCGCAGGTCCATCCTCGGCCTCCGAACCCTGACGACCGAAGACGTTGGCTGCCTGGGATCGCGCCGCAGCGCCACGAGCCTGCGCTGCGGCGCGCGCGCGCGGGCCGCCATTCGGGGGATCTTCACCCGGGTCAATCCAGACCCGGGTCAGTCAGGCCTTGCAGAAGCCTGCAAGATCCTGCACCCCAGCCCGGGTCCATGCGAAGGATCCTGCGAGATCCTGCAGGATCCTGCGCCCAGACCCGGCCCAGTGCGACCCTGACCCTGCAGGATCCTGCAAGATCCGGCGCTCTGGCTGACCCCCGTTTGCACTGACCCCCGTCTCTGGAGCCCCGAGCCTTCCCGAGCTGGGTGGCTCCGGCGCCCCCCTTGGCCCAGTGCTCGGCGACCACGGCATCGTAGGCGCCAGCCTCCTTCGCGATCTTTATGATCGCCTGCAGGGCGCGCAGGGCGCTGGCTTGCTGCTGCCCGCTCTTCTTCGCCTCCTCCTCCTCCTCCTCCTCCTCCTCCTCCTCCTCCTCCTCCTCCTCCTCCTCCTCCTCCTCCCTCCCTCCCTCCCTCCCTCCCCCCCCTCCCTCCCTCCCTCCCTCCCTCCCTCCCCCTCCCTCCCTCCGTCCTCCCCCTCCTCCTCCTCCTCCTCCTCCTCCTCCTCCTCCTCCTCCTCCTTCTCCAGCTTTTCCTCCTCCTCCTCCTGCTCCTCCTCCTCCTCCTCCTCCTCCTCCCTCCTCCCTCCCTCCCTCCCTCCCTCCCTCCCCCTCCTCCCACCCCTCCTCCTCCTCATCCTCGTCCTCGTCGTCATCGTCCTCCTCCTCCTCCTCCTCCTCCTCGTCCTCCTCGTCGACCTCCTCCTCCTCCTCCTCCTCCTCCTCCTCCTCCTCCTTCTCCAACTTTTTCTCCTCCTCCTCCTCCTGCTCCTCTTCCTCCTCCTCCTCCTCCTCCCCTCCCTTCCTCCCTCCCTCCCTCACTCTCTCCCTCCCCCCTCCCCCTCCTGCCCACCCCTCCTCCTCCTCATCCTCGTCCTCGTCGTCATCGTCGTCCTCCTCCTCCTCATCCTCGTCCTCCTCGTCGTCCTCCTCCTCCTCCTCCTCCTCCTCCTCCTCCTCCTCCTCTTTCCGAGACCCCCAACGTAATGATTTGTTCACGGCGTCGACCCCCAGGGGTCTGGGACCGGCTCTTCATCCAAAGTCGTTGTTTGACGATCCTGCGGCATCCCAGGGGCCGAAAATAGTGAAAAACATCCCGTCGAAATTTTCCCCAACCATCCTGTGGTGTCAGGTCCTCCTTTTGAAGAGACAGCGCCCCGCGTTCCGTCCTCCTTCCTCCTTCCTTCCTCCTCCCTCTCCTCCTGCTCATCCATCCTCCCTCCTCCGCAGTTCGCATGCGGTTCCCCCACCCAGTGCTTCGTAGCCAAATAGGGAGCTCCACCGACTGTCCCAGGGGCGCAGCCCGCATGCGTCTCCCACACCCAGTACAGCGATTCGTGGCCCCATAGGGAGCTCCACCGAAAGTTTCAGGGGCGCAGCCCAAATTCGTCTCCCCCACCAAGTACAATGTTTCGTGACCCCACAGAGAGCTCCACCGAAGGTTCCAGTGGCGCAGCCCGCGTGCGCCTCCCCCACCAAGTACACCGTTCCGTGGCCCCACAGATAACTCCACCGAAGGTCCCAGCGGCGCAGCCCGCATGCGCCTCCCGCACCCAGTACTACAGCGCTTCGTGGCCCCATGGGGGGCTTCACCGACTGTCCGCCCGCATGCGTCTCCCACACCCAGTACAGCGTTTCGTGGCCCCTTAGAGAGCTCCACCGAAGGTCCCAGTGGCGCAGCCCGCATGAGTCTCCTCCACAAAGTACAGCGTTCCGTGGCCCCGTATGGAGCTTCACCGACTGTCCCAGGGGCGCAGCCAGCATGCGTCTCCCACACCCAGTACAGCGCTTCCTGGTCCCATAGGGAGCTCCACCGAAGGTCTCAGTGGCGCAGCCCACATGCGTCTCCCCCAACCAGTACAGCGCTTCGTGGCCCCATAGGAAGCTCCACCGAAGGTTCCAGTGGCGCAGTCCGCATGCGTCTCCCCCACCCAGTACAACGTTTCGTGGCCCTACAAGGGAGCTCCACCTAAGACGACACCCTCAACTGCGGTATACACAGCTGCATATGGTTGGGTTCTTCGCCAGGCTATATGTTCTCCATGATTCGAGGGGGTCTGGGTCCCGCTTACTCCTCCTCCTCCTCCTGGTCATCCTCCTCCTTCTCCTCCTCCTCCTCCTCATCCTCATCATCATCATCATCATCATCATCATCATCATCATCATCATCATCATCATCATCATCATCATCATCATCATCATCATCATCATCATCATCATCATCATCATCATCATCATCATCATCATCCATCATCATCATCATCATCATCATCATCATCATCATCATACTCATCATCATCATCATCATCATCATCATCATCATCATCATCATCATCATCATCATCATCATCCAACTTCTCCTCCGCACTGATCCTCATCCTCATTCTCCTGCTCCTCATCCTCCTTCTCCTCAGCCTCCTTCCTCCTCAGCCTCCCCGCTCCCGTTGGCCGGGGGAATGGGGGTGGGGGAGGCGCGCCGCCACGGCCGGACGCAGCAGCACGGCCTCGCAGTCGCTCGGACGCCAGTTCCCCGTGCGTCGTTCGGTGTCGTGCGTACTTCGTCGGAAGATGATCCAGGACGCTCCTCGATGTGGGAGGCCTGGAGATGAGCACCAGCACCAGAGCAGTGGGGTGCGTCCACGGGGGGAAGATGATCATATATGTTGGTGGTGAGATCTCGGCCTGCCAGAGAGCAGGGGCATTACCACCATCACAGGGATCGGGATCGTCTTCCCTCGGTGGAGGCACACCGCCGATGTTGGTGTTGGTGCCACCCTCCGGGCCTCCGACGATGGTCTTCGCCGAGAAGAAACGCACTGTTTTTCTCAGGATCAAAACTAAAAGTACGGTGGCTGCGACGCACGCCACGCGAGGCGGCTCACGGTCCAAAATGCTTACGGTTCGGGAGCACGCTGCGTTGATGCTTCCCCTCACTATGCACTGCCAAATACCCCAGAGATCCGACGCCGTGATTTTTTCAATACGGGGTCCTTGGAAAGCTCGACCCCTTCCCCAGGACCGGTTTTTCATCCCGAGTCGCGTTTTGACGGCCCGGGGCCCGGCGAGGGCCCTCGATTCGGACGCCCGACATGGGTACCCAAAAATGGGTACAATGCCGAACAGCAAATGTTGCCCCAAACCAACAGCGGCCGCTGTTGGGCAGGCGGGGCATCGTACCAATTCTTTCCGTGCCCATCTCGTTCCTGCAGACTCGAGAACGAAAAACACGGACCACCTCCGTCGCGATGTACTCCGTGCGTTGCACCTCCGGGGCGCCCCTGGCCGCCACGGGCCTGCCGCGAGGCAGGCCCGGCGCGCCGCCGGGGCGCCCGCGCGCCGCCCAGCCGCAGGGCGGCCGAGCGGCGGCTCCTCCCTCACGGGAGGCCCCGGGGCCCCGAGGGCATCTCGCTCCTCCCGTGTGGCGCGCGGCCCCCCGGCGCGGCTCTCTCCGCGTGGCCCCCCGGGGGACCACCCACAGAGGTGCCCGCGCGTCGGCGGCGGGCGAGAGGCAGGAGGAGGGAGGAGGGAGGAGGGAGGAGGGAGGAGGGAGGAGGAGGGGGAGGAGGAGGGAGGGAGGAGGGAGAGGGAGGGAGGAGGAGGAGAGGAGGAGGAGGAGGAGGAGGAGGAGGAGGGAGGATGGGAGAGGAGGAAGGAGGAGGAGAGAGGAGGAGGAGGAGGGAGGACGAGGAGGAAGGAGGAGGAGAGGAGGGAGGGAGGAGGAGGAGGAGGGGAGGAGGAGGTTAGGAGGGAGGAAGAAGGAAGGAGGAGGAGGAGGAGGAGGGGGGAGAAGGATAAGACAGCGCCTTGGAAAAAGGTCGGAAGGTGAACACACCAAAGACTGGCAAGGTTACAAAAAATATGCCATCGATTGAGAACTGGCTTCTTTGGCCTTAACTCGGGCGAGTAAGGCAGCCATTATCTGCTCATACTGTGGGGCCTCTTCACTAGAGGAGAAACCTCTGGGGACGGACGACACAGACTGCACCTCTTTCGGGCTTGCGAGAGTCGCATCAAGTCGAGAAATGGGGATGGCCTTATCCAAACGTTCCCTCAACCTTGGGTTTGGCCCTAACCCCCGACGAAACGCGCTCAAAACCTCGAGGCCCTTAGACGTAGGTGCTTCACAAGTCTTAGCAAGTTTGATCATCCTTCCCTGAGTCCAGCCACAACAGTTGAGACACAAACATTGTTGCTCCTTTATCTCGGTGCGTCCAGAACCCGAAACAGGACCCGAGGAAGCACCAGAAGCAGTTTTGAGAGCCGTTCCCGACACGGCAACGAGGGAATGGCCCATGGGATTCTCGAGCAACTTAGCTATCGCCGTGGGCGTGCCCTGACATCCGTCAGCAGGGCGATCACCAGACGAGCTGACAATCAGACAGTGAACACACTGAACTCCAAGCTCAGTCCGACGCCATTCGTGCCAACTACGCTTGGCTCGAGACCGCTGCTGACTAGGCGGGGCACGTCTGCACCTCATCTCATTCTGAAAGAGCGGGAGGCATGCACTGGCGAGCTTCACAAAAATCCCTGCTCTCCTCTCAGCCTCCTCAACAGAATGCAAGAAGGCTGGGGTGGGGGCAGGATGGGAGGCCAGGGCCAACTTCGCATGGTTGTCCACAGTCTTATTGGCCTGGCCGAACCGATATTCATCACCTACAAGCTGGTTCAACTCTTCATCAGAGCGGTGGGCCTTCACATGAAAAGCCTCCAAAAACTTGGAACCATCAAATTCAAAAGCGAATTTTCGGATGCCAGAAAACTTATTCTGAGCCTCTAACTGCTTGGCCACAGGTCTCTGAATGTGCTGGATCACCCCAAGACAATCGAGACCGAGCCGAGTCGGGCGATCAGCGACCTGGCCACACAACGCAGCAGCAACGTGCTCCGCAGCAGCTGGGCTCTGGGGGAGGGTGCCTGGAACAACGCCTCGTAGCACAGCCTCCATGTCTGCCGTACTCGGCGAGAGCAGAGCAATCGACCAGGCCGCGCGTCGGAGCGGCCTAAGCATCTGCTTGGTGGCCGAGCCGTCGGCCGCGAGCTCAAGCGGCTGTCCTGACGGAACGAGGGCAGCCAATTCCTCGGGCTGACGGTCGAGCTCGTTACCCTGCCCATCGAAAACTTCACAGGACGAGCTGAGGGAGGGAGGAACGAGCTGGGAGTCATCATAGACAAAGATGCCTCGAGTGTGCAGACAATCATCCGTCTGAAGGGCAACCTGCAACGACTCATTGGGGACATCTTCACAGGCAATCTCACGGGCAGCCAGCACATCTGGCCTGGTACACGTGTAGATGCGATGATGCGGGGTATCTACCTGCCCACACTCACAACGACCACAACTAAGATACCCCGCATCTTGGGCCCTCTTCTCAATCCAATTGGCATCACACGCTGCACACTTTAACAAAAACTGCTGCTGCCGAGTGCAGCTTTTCACACGTGGAACCATCTTGTCCCTGACCAGGTCCAGAGTGGCCCGAAAACCAAGAGGAAAACAGAGTTTTTGGCCCAAGGCCAGCTCAGCCTGCCTCTGGAGGCCTGCTTCAAGCAACTCCTGCAGCATTCGAGGTGGCACTAAACTGATATCGATGGGATTCTGATGGTGATCAATCCAAGCACAAGCCTCGGGAGCCGACCAACCTGCCCTCTTGAGACACAAGACAACTCTACTGAGCGGGCCTCGACTATTCTTCCAGTCAACGACGCTGCTCGCATTAGCCTGTTGCCACAAGGAAACGGTGGCAGGGAAACTTAAAAGGGCTCTCTCGGGCGCTACCTTGGAGATCCAAACCATCCTACTCCATTGCAAGACGGGGCCCAAAGCAGCACGGACGTCCCACTCTCCAAAGAGGACCAGTTTAGCACTAGCTGAAGTGCCACCGTGCATGGGCGCCCGTCGCCTCGACTGGGTTCTGCGTATCGACGCCAATTCAGCATCCGAGAACCCCAAGACCTCAGAGCCGTACGACGACGCAGGAGCCAGGCCAGTGCGCAGGACCCCTTGGAGGACTTGTTTTGGCTTGCGCTTTATAAACTTGCGAAACTTACTGATCTTTATGGCACGCTTTTGCATAGCCTTCAACCTACTCCTAGGTTTGGAGCCCTTCGCAGCACGTCGCAAACCGGCGGTCGAATCGACTCCAAGATATGCGACTGCCTTCTTGACTACCTTGCGTTGCATCTGGAGACTTGCTGCTACATCTTTAGCCAAGTCATCCGATGACGCAACTACAGCAATCTTATCAATCAGAGTGGCACCAATAACACGACTGGCAATCTGGAAATCTTTTCCCGCCGCCACCGCTAGATCCAGGGCTCGCTGCCGGTCTGCAGCAGAGATCTGGATGCCTGAATCATCAATGTACGACATGAAACTTACGAGCGATGGCTGACGTGAAACAAACCAGTCAAATTCACGAACTGCGTGCATTTTTATGCACAAGTCATTGAAGCAATCACCTGCTGGAAGACCGAACTGTGCATGCATGCAATCAAGCGAATGATGCTGGCGAAGCCTCAATATTCTTGGGGCTTGCCAAACATTAAAAACTAACTTTAGCACGGGAGACGGCACTCGGAACGCTATGCATTTATCACGCAACTGAATGAGATCAATCGTCTCATAATATTTACTGTAGTCGGCAACGACTAGAACCGAAAAACGATGGTTGACAACATCGGCTTCGCTCCTGGCCGCTAACACCCATGCACAATCCACAGCGCTCCTCCCCCGAGTAGCCCCCCAGTACCCACGGCCCAAAGAATCCAACACATCCTTGAGCATGGGGCGGCGGAGCCTTTGCCAAATGCGATACATGCCAGAGTAAAGTACGATTCGCCTATAACCGCTTGTCGGTTTCGGCAGCAATGGCATTAAAACCCAAAGCAATTGTCGGGGCAGGAGACCTATTGCTTCGCAGCACTGCCAAAGTTTAGCAAGAACCATGAGGCCGCTATCATCTAGCAGCTGAAAATGACGAGGGTGCAGTTGATCGAGAGATCTTGCTGTGCCCTCAGGAAATGACCGAATCACTTTACGTATGTCCTCAACGCTCGCGACTGGAAAAGACCCTCTATCAGGTATCCATGCCTGAGGGGGAATCGCTCCAGCTTTCCAGGGCGCCTGATACACACGAGCTTCATGCTGCACAACGCTATGGGGGTCAGCCGTGGGGCCTAAAGGATCATGGACGACCGTGGGGGGACACGCACTCCGAACCTTGGTGATCCTACGTAGGCCCCTGGCTCCCCCTAATGACGCAGTCTCACACCAATCATTCCAATCGGCATCAGCTTCACGATTAGCAGCTTTCTGGGCAGCTTCAACATCTTCCGTAATCTGCTCGAGCAACTCTAGAACAGCATCCTTATCAAGATGCCCATCATCAAACAACTCACGTGCATGCTTGCAGGAGTTATCTAGCCTAGCACTGAGACCAAATCCTGGATAGTCGTCAGCAGCAAAGGTGGCAACATCATTAGCATACAGGACCTGTTGCTCGACAT
Organism: Prorocentrum cordatum; assembly: GCA_963575745.1. Lineage (NCBI taxonomy): Eukaryota > Dinophyceae > Prorocentrales > Prorocentraceae > Prorocentrum > Prorocentrum cordatum. Next base: position 132,132 of record CAUYUJ010014444.1, on the reverse strand, counting down.
CCTCGTCGCGAGACGACATCTGGAGAAGGGCCTGCACAGCATTGCGCAACCAAGACCACCCTCAGCAAGCAGAACCTTCTCCGAGATGTTGGGGGCGGGGTAGTCAACGCTTACCCACCTCGGAGCTATATCTCTACCGAAGCCTGCAAAGTTCGTGGCACCTGCGCCCGTGCACTCAGCTACGTACCTGGCAGTTCTTTTGGCAAAATGGCCCCAGGCAGCACTTAAAACTCCGAAAGCAACCCCAGGATCAGCCTGCTCATCATGAGCCAACTCCGAACAACGATCGACGAGACCCTCGACGAACGACCAACTAGGGGGAGCAGGCTGAGGTCCAATGGGGGCCGTGACTGGAAGCTTGGGTGCGGCGGTGTATACAAAATGCTGGACGCCATGCCCGTTACTCGCAAGCTCCAAGATTACTGGTCGATGTGGACGAACCGTCCACTTCTTGTCAACGCTTACTGCCTTAAACGCTCGCATGCACGGATCATTGAGCCCGAAAAAGTCGATGGCAGAAGAACCCGTCCCTCCTCTACACGTGTAGTGTGATGGGGAGACGAGGGTAGCACTAGCAAGAGCACTGAAGCCACAAACTTCAACAGCACTAGGTGTCATGTTCCAATCCCCCCCCCCCCGACTAAGCAAGGCCCCTCCACCCCACTGAAACGCTTGCCAACTGCAGCTAAATACTTGGCGTTCAGAGTGGTCGCGCCGATGCTCGGCACGAGGTAGAGGTTGATGGCATGCAACGGCGGCCATCCTGGCAGGTCCAGTACCACATGTAGCACTCGATGCTGAACCACCTGTTCACAAAGGCCAGGGGGAACACGAACTCCACATTGACTACGAACAAAGATTGCGACTCCAGCTGTCGGCAGTACTCCAGCAGAGGGAAGTGCAGGCAGTGCCAACACCTGCCATCCTCGTCCACTGATCCACGTCTGCAGCGACTCGAGCTCGCTCTCCAGGTAGCCCGTCTCCTGGACCATGACTACCATAGCACACGAACGCTGAAGTCGCTTTTTGAGAGTCCTTTTACCACCATTGGCATTGAATGACTCCAACATGTGCGACGGCGCCGTCAGCAGTGAAGGGGCTGTGGGAACCTCAATCTTCGGTCGCAATCCAGTCACTCGCGGCATCACCCTGCCCGGCCTCCTGCGACGGTCCTTGCAATTAAGGCTCGAGCACGGCGACAAACGGTCACACTTGAGACGGCCTCTCTGGCTCAAAATTGCCCAAGGGTCTGCAGGGGCCAGGGCCGCTGCCGAAGCAGCATGAGGGCTAGGAGCCGCACTTTTGCCTCTTGACCTGCATCTCGCTAATCTTAGCCTGGAAGTCTTCGAAGCTTCCTGCACTCCAGAGCTCCTGCAAACTGTTGGCGTCGAGCTCAGAGTAATTGCGCTTGTCGGTGGCGGTGTCGCCAGTGGGAGCTGCAGGCATCTCGCTGTCAGGGGGTCCCGCAGCAGCAGCACCTCCAGGAGCACTTGCAGCTGAAGCCCCAACACTTCCATCAGCAGGGCCAACCACACGAATATTCTTCTGGATCTCCTCCCACGCATCACTCTTAAAGAAGGCCTCGACACCTTCGTATTTGGTGTACATCTGGTCGAGGTTGTCGATCTCGATCTTGATGCCTGCTGAAGGTTCCTTCGCCTCACCAGACTCAGCAGCCAGCCGAGCAGATGTACGAGCAACTTCGGTAACCAACTCTGCCACTTCAACACGCTTGGTCTCGAGCTTCGTCTTACGCTCCTCAATCGATTGACGCAACTCTTCAAACTGCTTTTCTTTCTCTTCCAACTCTTTTGCTTGTCGGGCCACCGCTTGTCGTGCACGCTGCAACTCATTGGTGGCCCTCCTGTGCGCCGTGGTTGGATTCCGTAGATCTTTGATATTACCACGTAGTGCTTCCAACTTTGTCTTGATACTGGAACGCAGCTCATCAACTTCATCACCTGGTGGGACCTTTTTGAGCGACTCCTCCAACTCAGTAGCCTGCACAACCAACCGACCTCTCTTCGCATCATCGGAACCAGGGTCGGCCTGTTGAGCAGCTTCAGCGGCTTCTCGATCTCGAGTGGCCTGATCTTTGTACCAAGGAGCTCGCTTTGGTTTACCCTCAGACTTGTCAGACTTATCAGGTAACTCTCCACGTCCAAGCGCTTTGACCAACTCGTCCAACTGCGCCTGTACACGAAGTAGTCCACCCGATTCATCTTTGCCTTTACCTTTTCCTTTTCCACGCCCACCTCCACCTCCAGACTCGGACTTGGCGGCGAGCTGCTTCTTGTGCGCCTCTTGGGCGCGACTGCGGATATGGGCGGGCGCCGCGTTGCCGCATCTGCCGCGAATACGGCTGGCCCAGTTGTGAGCGGCTCCGCACCGCCCACAAGCCCACTCAGGACGACGAGGACCCAGTAGGACATCATCGTCATTGGCCATGGAGCGCTCCCGCGGGAGCAGACGGGGGGCTGCCAGCAGCGGACTGCCTGCTGGCGGGGCCTCCCGCGGGAGCTGAAGGCCAGCAGCGGACTGCCTGCTGGCAAGACTTGAACAACAAGGCCCGCGAACGCGGTGCCGCGCTGAGTTCTCGCGTTCGCAACCCCCTGAATCTCTCGAGGGGGCAGCACGGCTGAAGGGGGAGAAGGAGGAGGGGGGAGGAGGGGGGAGGCAGAGGAGGAGGGGGGAGCAGGGGGGGGAGGAGGAGGAGGAGGAGGCGGAGAAGGAAGAGATGGCCTTCGCAGAAGGTGCCGGGACTTCTCAGAAGCCCCCGCGCCGTCTGAGAAGTTGTCTGAGCCTGCGGAGAAGGCTCAGAAAACAGCTCGGAAGGCCGGGAAACTTCCTGTAAGCTTCCGAGACGACCCGCCCCTTCGCACTTCACCCCCGGGCTCGCCGCCGAATACGACCACTCTTCGGCACCAAGTCTGCAGCCCAGCTTCGCCAAAGCGCTGCGCGAGCCCGATACCAAAACTAGTCACGAGTGCAGAGTGCGCTCAGCATTCAACAAGCATCTTCGTCGTCATCATCGTCATCGTCATCGTCATCGTCATCGTCATCGTCATCGCCACCATCAGGGGGAGAACCAACTGAGGACAACTGCGATACCACCAGGACGCCATCGGAACGCCGATCGGGGCACCGAATTACCGGGACACCACAAGAGCACCACCGAGACACCATCGGAACACCACCGGGGCCTGGCCAATGCTGCGCACCGCCACGGTGCGGTCAGGCCCTGACGGCTCAGGCCTCTCGTCGCACCCAGGGTCTCTTCGGACGGCGCCGCGAGAGACCCTCGGTGACAGCGCCCGAGGGGCGAGGGCCATTGCCGGAAGATCGTCCCGCCGACCCCGCCCCCTCTTCCGCGCCGCCGAGGGGCTGATGCGCGGCAGAGCGAGGAGGCGAAGATCCCCGCTTCGGAGGCTGCCGGAGCTGGTGCCGGCCCAGCGTGCCTCTCTGCTGTCGCGCTATGTTGGGGCCCTGGGGTGCCCGGGGTCCTCCAGGCATCGCTGCTCGAACCGGAGGTTGAGCCATGAACTTTCCTAGTAGGGGTCCTCTCCAAGGGGCCTCCGAGACCTCCTCCCCTCAACTCACCAATTTTCTTGTCAACTCGCTCTCTTTTCTTCCTCCACTCGCTGGGTGTGCTCTAGAAACCACCTGAGCCTCCCTGGAGGGTCGACTTGGGCCGGGGTCACCTCCGGCAACGCCCGACCGCTGCCGCACCCACGGGGCACCTGCCGAGGAGCCGCGCCGCTGGCCGTTCGGAGACGCAGTGGAGCGGCCAGGGGGTGCCACGGGCCCGTCTCCCAGCCGCACATCGCGGAGTACCAGGCATGCACGGCGGGTCGCGCGCACGACGTCGAACAAAACGCGAAGGTCAGCTCGCTACACGTTTCACGAGCGGCGAACGCATCCATACTGTATTCACGCCCTCGCGGTCTGGATTCATGGGCGCGATCCCGCGTATACGAGGCCGTACGGATACGTTCCGCGCGGGGCATCCGCGGAAAAACGCCCTGCACCCGCGGGATCGCAGCCAGGGGCCCGGCCCGCGAGGCCGCGGATACGGGTATGTTTTTCTTCCACGAATGTTTCACGACTCCCTAGAGCATTGCTCACCCATGGGCTAGAAGTGCCTATTTGCTCGCGTTGTCCTGCACGTGGGCGCGCAGGCCTGGCGGCGCCTTTAACGCTGTGACTGCACGGTACGGGCGGGCAAGAATGAGCAGCAGTGTGAAGGCTGGTGAGACGCCTCGTAAAACTGGGGCGCGAGGGGCCGTGGCTGCTCTGCGCTGCTTGCTGCTTGCTGCTGCTGCTGCCGCCGCCGCCGCCGCCGCCGCCGCCGCTGCTGCTGCTTGCTGCTGCTGCTTGCTGCTGCTGCTGCTGCTGCTGCTGCTGCTGCTGCTGCTGCTGCTGCTGCTGCTCCTGCCATTCCTTCCCCTGCTGCTTCCTTCGTGCTCCTAAGCCACTGGGCGCGACCTTCTCGAGCTGGTATACAAGAAAGGGCACACGCCTCTCGCGCAGCAAGCGCCGCCCGAGAGCCACCGCGCCAGGGGGGGGAGGGGACGACCCACAGCTGAAGAGCAAGCCCTCTGGACAGCATGGAAGGGGTTCCGCTCTCCCCGTCTTCTGCCATCGTGGAAGCCTCTTGGGGCCTCCTTCGGGGTCTCGTGGGGGCCTCCCAAGCCTTCTCGTGGGCATCTGGGGGACCCGTTGAAGGGGCCCGTCAGAGGTCTCGGGGCCGCCTTGGGGTTCGATCCAACTCTCCTGAGGGGTTCGGTAGAACCATCTCGGGGTCGTCTGGGCAAGTCTTGGGGCCGTGCAGGGGCCCTTTTTGGAGCGGGGTTGCGCTGTCTTGGGAGGGACTCTCGAGCCACCCTGGGGCCCGTCCCTCGGGGCACTCTCGTGGCTTCCGTCGGGCCGTTCTGGCGCCCACGCCGTCTGCTCAAGACGAGGACCGACCTCGCCCCCCCATCGGCGGAGGCAGAGGAGGCGGATAGCCAGGGGGAGGCACTGCGTGCTACTGGGGCTCCGAGTGCCCACGTCGCCGACGAGCCTCCCAGGCGAAGGCGCGTACTGCCCGCCCCTGGGCTCATTGGCCGCCCCTGTCGCCCAGGGGGACCCCGCGTCAAGGGATGCCCTGGGCGGACACGGCGCACGAGGAGGCGGCGGCGGACGATGGCAGTGCCGCGAAGACGTGCCCAACCCTGTAGCACTCGGGTGAGAAAAAGAAGGCCCTGGGGCCTGTACCGAGAGAGAGAGAGAGAGAGAGAGGCCCCCGAGAGTGAGAGATGGAGGAGGAGGAGGAGGAGGAGGAGGAGGAGGAGGAGGGGAGGAGGAGGAGGAGGAGCGCCACTCCCCATGGCGCACCCGTCCCGTCAGGAGCAGAAGGAGAACAACGAGAGTGAGCACAGATGAGGATGGCGGCGGGCGAGGGCGGTATACCTCGCCTTGGTGAAGGGGAGGACCTGGCGGCCCCAATCACCTGTTCGCAGCCCCTTGAGCGTGTGGTATATAGTGAACAGGAGATCGATAAACAACATAATAGACAGTCTTCCCCCGTCGGGGAGGAGGAGGAGGAGGAGGAGGAGGAGGAGGAGGAGGAGGAAGAGGAAGAGGAAGCCCGGGCAAGCCACTGAGAGTGAGGAGCGGAACGCGCGCGCTGGCCGGACCACGCGGCGGCGGGCCGATGGCGGGCGGCGGCGGCGGGCGCGCGGCGGGCGGGGCGGCTCCCACCGCTTGCTCCGCCGGCGTGTCCTCCGCTCGCGGGGGGGGGCGGCGGGCCGAGGGCCCCGCGCGAGACGCCGCGGCGGGCGACCCCACGCCGCCCCAGAGGTCCAACGCATTGAAAAAGTCAAGACGGAGGTCTTTCGCAACTTTCGGCCTCGAGGGGCCCTCGCCGGGCCCCGAGACCGTCAAAAAACGACTCGGGATGAAAAACCGGTGCTGGGGAATGGGTCGAGACTTGAAAAACGGGGCTGGAAAAAACGGCGGTGGACAAACCTCCCTTTAGTAAACCTCCCCTTCGTGAAAACGGCCTGGGACCGAAACCGACGGACCTGGACCCGCAAAAGTGACGGCCGCGACGCACTCTCGCGAACCGAAAACGGCCAGTTCGCTAATCGACGTGTCAGGGCAGGAGGTCTGTCCACCCCCGAGACTTCTGGGGTCCCCGTATTGAAAAAATCACGACGTCGGATCTCTGGGGCGGCTGGCGCGGGCCGCCAGCGAGGCGCCTCTCGGCACCGGAGAGGCGAGGCAGCTCGCGCGGGGCAGCCTGCGCGGGCACGTCGGCGCGCGCACGTCGGCGCAAGTCGGCCCCGTTGGCTGCCGTCGCCCCCCCACGACGGAGGGGCAGCGATAGAGTCGGGGCGTTGACCTAAGGAACCCTAAATAAGGAACGAGGCCGCCTTTTTCCATAAGTTGAACTTCAACTCCCCATCGAAAAAATAAGGAAAACCTGAGGCAAGCTGTGAAACAATTCTTCAGCGACCCGACTGTAGGGGGGGGGACAGGCACAGGGGGGGGGATGCATCGACCTGGAACCGACGACACATCGTCGATGGATCGGCGACAGGCCTCCGATGGCGAGTCCGCACCTTCCTGGGGGGGGGGTCGGGGCTCTCGGGCCCCTATCGGCGATCAATGGGCGATTGGGGGTCGATGCATCCCCCCCCCCTGTGCCCATCGCCCCCCCTCGCTGCCCCCGGCCGAAGCCTCGCGCAGCCGAGCCGCGGGGGCCCCCGGTGCCCTCCGCGCTCGTGGGTGCTCGTCGCGCCCGCGGGTGGCGGCCGCGCGGATGTGTGCCGAGCTCGGCAGCGGCGGGCCGCAGGAGCGTCCTCGCGGTGGAGCCGCCGAGGCCCCAGATCTAAGTCGGGCCCGGCCCCCTACAGGGGGATGGTCGACGAAACATTTAAAAATACTCCAAAAGATACCCCCAAATCGTACCCCCCAAAAAAAAACTCAGAAAAAAAGTTCCCTGACGATTGTTTGACTATGTTTGAATATTCCTCCTGCAGAGGGACGGGCCCGACTGAACCCCAGACCAGATCCCCTCCCCTCTGAAAAAGACACGTCTGCCTAGCACCAGCGCAAACCAGCAGCGATATACACAGGCGAGCCTGGCAGCTCGCGCTGGAGAGGCAGGCGATCAGAAGGCACCGCCAAGGAAGGGGCAGGGCAAGCTGACAGCAAGCGACAGGCAAGCTACTGGGAAATTAAAGGCTACTTGATGGTTAACTGCAAGTATATGATAGCGGGCTACATGCACGCTAGAAGCAAGCTCGAAGCCAACGAGAAGCACTGGAAACAAGCTACAACAACCCTGCTAAACAACTACTCTGAAAGCATGGTAAACATGCAAGGCGGCGAGAAAGTATTTGGACGGAGCAGAGAAGCAAACGACGAGACAGCCGCATGCAATTTCAGTGCCAGCGGCACGGCAGACAGGCAGCCGAACAAAGACAGCCCCCTTGTGGGGCCATCAGGTTGCGTGGCGGAGGTGCTTTGCTTCCTGCGGCAGTGCCGATGTCCAGTTTCCAGTGTGATCGTGCTGCTGCCTGCGTCCTACTGCAGATTGTGGCTCTCCACGCGCGGGGGGGGGCACTGCCAACCGCCCCTGGCCACTGTCTCGGGATCGGGCTGCCTGACTGGTTGGTGGGCCTGGGAAAAGCACGTGGGAAGCACTGGAGATCTCGCGCCCCCGAAGCGATAATCTGTCGTGGATTGCGCCAGGTTCACTCTCCCGAGCCCAAAATCCCTTCAGAAACTACTCAACGTTCGCGCTCCCGAGGCCAAGGATAGAGGCCCGCTTGATGGGGTCGGAGTAGATGGGGTCGGAGGATCGCGCCGCATCGCCGATGCATGGCCGACGTCGGCGATACAACCGAGACATCGGCGTGGAGAAAATCGGGCCCCACTTTGAGCCGCATCGCCGATACATCGGCGATGCGGCCCGATCCTCCGGCCCCATGTACTCCGAACCCATCTAGGAGGCCTAAAAAAGTATTCCTTGTCGCGATCCCGAGGCCAGAATGAATGGTAAATTACGCCGAGCCCACGCGCCCGAAGCCATGATCTTTCGCAAATAACACCAGGTTCGCACCCCCGAGGCGGGAGTCCTCACTCCCGACACCAGAATCCCGATCAAATTACAACATGTTGGCGCTCCCAGAACCAGATCCCATCGCAAATCAAACAAAAATCGTTCCCCCCCCCCGAGGCCAGAACGCACAGTAAATTAAGCCAGATTCGCGCACCCGAGACCAGAACCCCTTTTGCAAATTACGCGAGGGTCGCGCTACCGATACCAACTTCTTTCGAAACTTGCGCCAGGTTCCGCAGAGAACACTCCGACAATGCAACAAAAGGTTCAACAATAAGCCCAACACCTCCATACGTGTTGCTGATTCCTATCCGTCCCGCATGATGTTCCCAGATATCTTCAAGACTGTGCCCAGGCACTCCGACACAGCTCTGATATCTCCCACTCGGGTATAGAGAGGGCAGGCGGCAGAGGGCGAAACCCTTACGGATGAAAGGGAACAGCACTTTGTGAGCTACCAATATACAAGCTCAAATCAACGAGGTTAACAAAACCTCATCCAACGACAAAGAAAACCATGAGAGCACTTCCAACATCAAGTGATACTCAAGCTCAAAGAAGAGCTGACACGCACGCTGCGGGACGCGGATAAAAACTATCTAAGCGCACTCCAAGCACATGCTATAAAGCACGTGGCGAAATCCCTTGGGGAACACCGGAGGGGGCCGTCACTGTGGCCACTGGCCCCCGGTGCAAGATGAGCGCGAGACCCGTCTGCAGACCTGACCGTCGAATATCTGCACTCACGGGGTGCCTGCCCAGCTGCACGCCAGGAAATCTCCCAGTGCGACCGACAGCGTTGGCGTTGGCTTCCTCAGCGATTGTCAGGTCGGGGATGCCTCCCTGCAGGCGGATTTTGGGCGAAAAATAACGAGATGCAAAAAATGCCCCCAACTCTAGCCAAACAAATACTCGAACAATCGTCCCCATATCATTTTCCAAAATACTCAAGCATGGCAAAAAATGCTAAACCACAAAAGGTCCCCTGACTATTTTCTAATTATTATCGGATGCTCCCCCTGCAGAGGGAAAGGCCCGACTTATAGCGCTTGCCATGCTGCGATGCTTGTTTGAATGCGGCCGGGGCGATGAGCCCCGAACATATGCGAGCGCCGCGGGTGTGCTCAGAAACCAAGTGGTACCCAACACCTGCGGAAGAACATTGAAGATCCGGCGCAGAGTATAGTATTCGGCCTGACCTAAGGAACGATAAATGAGGAACGAAGCCCTTTTTTTCCAAGTAAGTCTAGGCAGTCCGAAGGAGCACCAGGGGGACTCGCCGCCAGAAAGGTAGCGGAACGCATGCAAACCAAAGGAACGGCCGAGGGCTTTTTGAAACATTGAAAAGCACATGTTCCTTATTCAAGCCGGACCCTGCATTCACGGAGCGGTGGAGGAACGGTGCTGAGTGCGGCTGCAGCCAGAAGTCCAGTACCACCCGACGACTCGCTCTTCCTGGAAGGCTCGCCGCTGTGCCCGACGTTGGCACACCTCCCCGCGCTGAATCAGAATCGCCGCGTCATCCACGACATGTGCGGCCGGATCGTGTCGTTGCGACGCCGGCGTTGGTTTCTGACACTCGTGAACCATTCAATCTTAATCGAGGCATCCTAGATGAGGTCCGAGTAGATGGGGTCGGAGGATCGCGCCGCATCGCCGCTGCATCGTCGACGTGGGCGATGCATGTGCAACGTCGACGCGAAGCAAATCGGACTCCTCATCGAGCCATCGGCGATGCGTCGGCGATGCAGCGCGATCACCCGACCCTCATCTGCTCCGACCCCGTTGAAGAGGCCTAGACTTAAGCGAACGTGGCTTTCCGATCACGCGAATCGTTCCACACCTGGGAAAACCAGAAGGTACTGCTACTGCTACCCCCCAGAGATCTCCCGGGGTGCGTTTTAACAAAGATTTCGAGGCGAATCCAGCGGTGGCGACGAGGGCCTCCCAGGAGGCCCCCAAAAGGGGAAAACGAGCACTTCCTCCTCCGAAAATCGGCCGCTTGGGGCTGGAAGCGTTCAGCTCTGAACGCTGCCGCTGGGGTCGCCCACGCGCCGGCGAGGCGCGCGAGAACCTGTCGCGGGTGGTCGGATATATATATATATATATAGAGAGAGAGAGAGAGAGAGAGAGAGAGAGAGACGGCGCGGCACCTACACAAAAGAGCGCTGCCGAAAGGGTGCGGTGCAAGGCAGTGCCTCCTCACCACTCCTCCCGCCCGCCCGTTCGGTGAGCGCGGGGGTCCATGCGGCTCTTGGCCGCAGAGGGATCAAGGGCACCTGGCCGCTCTCCCCTCCCGCGGGGGCCTGGTTTGGATCCATGGGCTTCCGTCCGCGGGACTGCCCGAAACGGCGCGCGAGTCGGAGCCGCCTGCGCTGGCCCCGAGGGCCTCGACGCGCCTTGCGGAGCGCTCCTCCCCCCACGCTTGGTATGATCTGGGTCGGGCATGTCCTCCTGCAGGCGGATTCTGGGAGACAGACGAAGACAGGCAACACAAACTCAAGCATAGTAGCAAAACTCGAAAAGTCGCCCCCGGATCATTCCTAAGTCATTCGAATGTGCCTCCTGCGGGGGGAACATGCCTGACCTAAGGCATGATGGATGGAGCGCCCCCCCGCCCCGTGCCCACTGCGCGGCGCACCCCCCACGCACTGGGGTGGCCTTCCGAGCGCGATGGCAAGCTCTGTCGGAAGGAACGCATGGTGATGTTCGGCAGTGTACTGGATTCCCTGAGATCCTGGCGACTCAATTTTTTCGAGCCAGGCGTTTTCGCATTTTTTCGGGTCCCAGGACCCTCACAGATCGATCCGGCTCGAAAAATGCCGCAGAAAGATGGGCTCCGGGGCTCCAGGCGCGGATTTTCACGATGTTGCACATTTTTCGCTACGTCGGATCTCAGGGTTGGGAGATAAGTACGCGTCATTCATTTCTAATCCTGCTCATTTCTGACCGTGCTCGTTTTCAACTGTTCCTGGCCCCCTGGTGACCAGTAAGAGGCCCAGGATAGAGCACGCAGAAATGGAAGGACCTTGGCACCCCAAAGAATCGAAGAGTTCTCGAAGACTTAGAACTGAACAATGTGCACGAAGGGGCCCTGGGACACACAAAAGTAAATACACACAAATAACAGGATTCCCTATGTTTTCTCATATTGTTTGAATTTTCGTCTGCCACCCTGACTTCCCATATATTTGCATATTTTCCTGAGAATCGACGATTCGTTGTGTCTGTGAGTTTTTTTCCCTCCTGGGTGCAGCCGATGGCGAACCGAACACGAAACAGTCGCGGTCTGCTTCGCGGGGCGGTGGCCGACAGCGGAACGAGCGCAGACGTCCGCGCGGCAGCAGATCCGGGCACCACGGAAGCAGGTTCTCCAGGGGCTCACAACTTTGCGCTTCGCGCTGCGCGAATCGCGAAGTGCGAATAACTTCGCGCTCTCGCGCCGCCCCCAAAAAGGAGGAGGAGGAGGAGGAGGAGGAGGAGGAGGAGGAGAAGGAGGAGGAGGACGACGAGAAGGAGGAAGGAGGAGGAGGAGGAGGAGGAGGAGGAGGAGGAGGAGGAGGAGGAGAAGCGGAGGAGGGGGGAGGAGGAGGGGAGGAGAGGAGGAGGAGGAGGAGGAGGAGGAGGAGGAGGACGAGGACGAGGAGGAGGGGGAGGATGAACGAGGCCCGCGAGGCGCAAAGCGCGACCAACTTCGCGCCCTCGTGGGAGCCCTTGTTTTCAAAGGGGCACGGGTCCTGGAGCCCAGGGCAGAGCTGAACCCAAGCGGTGTTTTTTTGTTTTCGTTCTGTTCTCGTTTTCCCTCGTGTTGTCTCCAATCCGCCTTTACCGCAAAACGAGATCGGAACGAAAACGGCCCACGAAATCGCCCAAACACCGTTTAGGTCCAGCCCTGGAGCCCAGGGCTTTCCCGGGGGCCAGTCTTCGTCCTGGGGCTTAGGTCGGGCCTGTCTCCCAAACAGGCGGATTCTGGAAGAACACTAAGAAACATCGTCGACAAAAGACCCCCCAAGATAGTCCAAAGTAGTCGAACATCGTCCCCAGAGCGTTTTCTAATACCGTTTTGGAATCTTCGTCCTGCAGAGAGGGACATGCCCGACTGCACGGGATGCCTGCCCAGCTGCGCGCCAGGAAATCTTCCAGTGCGACCGACAGCGTTGGCGTTGGCTTTCTCAGCGCTTGTTAATTAGGTCGGGCATCCTATAGGTGGATTTTGGGCGAAGAATGGGACAATCCAAAGAACGCCACCAAATATCAAATAAATGCTAGACACATCGTCCCCTAACTACTCCAGGTCTCTCAATAAGCGTGGGGGGGTGGAGCGTGGGGGGGTGGATCGCGGGGGGGGGGGGGGGGGGAAACCGCTGTCCTTCGGGGGGCGTGGGGAGGTTGGGGAGCGAGAGGGGGTGGGCTTGGGGCGCGTGGGGGGGGGCGGGCAAGGGGCGTCGGACAGGTAGGCACGGGGGGGAAGTGCTTATTGAAGGATCTGGAGTAATTCCTTACTATTTCGAAGTCTCCGCCCATCAGAGGGACAGGCCCGACTCCATCCTGGGCCCGTGGCTCGACGGCCGGGGGGCTGGGCCGCGAGCCCCGCGGAGCCCCCCCCGCCGCGCGCCCCACGAGCTCCGGGACACGCCTCCTCCAGGGACCCGGGGCCTGCGACCACCCCCAGAGGTCCAACGCGCACTGACAAAGGTCACGACGGAGGTGTCTCGCAGCTTCCTGGAAAACATCACGACGGAGGTCCTTCCCAATCTGCAGCCTCCCTGTGGGGCCCTCGCCAGGCCCCCGGGCCGTCCGAAAACGATCTACTCGGGAGGAGAGCCGGTCCCAGGGGAGACCGGGTCGAGGCTTCCAGGGCCCCGCACGGAAAAGATCAGGGCATCGGACCTCTGGGTCGGGGAGGAACCTCCACGGCCCCTTCTCCTCCTCCTCCTCCTCCTCCTCCTCCTCCTCCTCCTCCTCCCTCCTCCTCCTCTCCTCCTCCCCCTTCCCTTCCCCCTCCCCCTCCCCCTCCCCCTCCCCCTCTCCCCCTCCCCTCCCCCTCCCCCCCCCTCACCCCCCTTCTCCTTCTGCTCACGCGCCCTTTCTCTTCCGCGCCGTTGGCCCAGCGGCCCGAGGCGGACCAGGCCGAGCTCGCCCTCGGCCCACCAGCCTGAGGGGGGCCAGGCCGATCTCAGCGAGGGCGAGCCCTATAGGCACTGGCGCCGGGCTCGTGGCACCGCGCCGGGCACGTGCCCGGCGCGGTGCCGCCCCAGCGAGCGAGCCGACTGCTTTGAGGCGCAGCGATCGCTTGCTCGCGGGGGCTGACACTGAGGGTAATTAGCTCGACTCGTCGGGAGGGGTGAGGAGCGCTCCTGGCCCAAGGTGCCCCCCGGCCTTTCGCCCGCGCCAGCTTGAAGCCCCCAGGGGGGCTCCTCTGCCCTTGGGGCCTCCTAGGGGCCTCCTGGTCGGGAGTTGTTCTGTCTTGTTTGCAATCTTCGGCCTCCAGCGGCCCTCACCGGGCCTCAGGACCGTCAACAAAATGATTCGGGCTGAAAAGCTGGTCATGGGGAAGGGGTCCAGACCTCTGGGGGTCGACGCGGTGAAAACATCACCCTCTCCTCTTTCCTCCTCCTCCTCCTCCTCCTCCTCCTCCTCCTCCCCTTCCACCTCCTCCTCCTCCTTGTCCTCCTCCTCCTCCTCCTCCTCCTCCTCCTCGGTTTGGGGAAGAAGCCTTGCCCGGCACCCCCTCGGGCCAGCACTAGAGGTCACTCCGGCGAAGAGTCACTGTCACGTGCAGCCGACCTGCATGGGGGCATGGTCGCGCACAGGCGAGAGCAGTCAACCCGTATGACAGGGATGCGCGGTAATGATGCAAGGGCCTGGGAGGGCCACGTTGACGTTCTTCGAACGAGGTTGGCCAGAGAAGTCGCTGAGGATGGGCCGACGGGGCAAGGATGCCTGGGCAGCCTTGGAAAATTGCTCGGCCCTACGATGAGGGTTGACTGTGCTCCCTGCCTTGAAGCCGGCCTGGCAGGGGGGAGGGGGCGCGGGGCAGGCCGGGGAGAGTGGGGAGCCGGAGGGGGGGAGGGGGGAAGCCGAACGTGACGAGGGCGACTGGCAAGGACAGCATCACACCGCCGGCGTGCGGCTACGGATGTGAGACCACCACTAAAAAGTACATACGCCTCCCGCGGCTGCCCACTTGCAGCGGTGGCAGGCGGTGGCAGGCGCGTGCGAGGCCCCGAGATCCGACGGCGCTCCTCCTCCTCCTCCTCCTCCTCCTCCTCCTCCTCCTCCTCACCACCACCACACCCGCCTGCGCGGGGCGTTCTCCAGCCGGGCCACTCCGTGGGAGCCGCAGGACCCGGCGCGGAGCAGACAAAGAGGGCCCCGTGAGGAACCGGGCAAAATGGGCCCCAGGGAGCTTTTTCTCGAAGGGGCTGCAGGGGCACACCAATAGACACACAGGTCCCAGGATTCCACACGTTTGCTTGTGTCTTCTGGGTGCTCGTCTCCCCCCCCACTTCCCATCTATTCCGATCTTTTCCTGGGAATCGACGATGGGTTTTGTCTGTGTGTGTGTGTGTTTGTTCCCTCCTGACTTCTCCTGGACGGAGCGTTTTTGATCCCGAGTCGTCGCACGACGGCCGCGGAGAGGGGGGTCTGGGAGCGGCGGAGCCCCTGCAGGACCTCTTCCCCCCAGGACCCCCTTCTTGTGGGACGTGCAAAGACATACACGTCGTTCACTTCTAATCGTGCTCGTTTCTAATTGTACTCGTTTCTAATTGTTCCTGGCGCCCTAGTGGCCAGGAAGAGGCCCATGATAGAACAATCAGAAATGAAAGGATCTTGGCCCCCCAAGAATATCAAATAATTTTCAAAGAATCAGACATGAGCAATGTGTACTAGTACTAGATGTCCTCCTTGGAGGCGCGCGTCCGACCCGAACATGTAGTATACAAATATCGTAGTGCCAGTGTGGGCCCGTGGACTAAATCCACGGGGCTGCGTGAGTCGAGGTTTGCCGACGCGCGCTTCTGTCTCCGGCGCGCAAATGCCAGCAAGCTGCGGTGCGCGATCGACAATCAACGGGAATCGATGATTCTCGCCTCTCCGAGCCCTCTTGAGGGTCCTCCTGGGGCTCTGTTGGGGCGCGTGAGGGTCTCTGGGGCCGTCTTGACAGCATCTAGGGCCGTCTTGGGGTCCTCGTGGGCAGGCTCGGGGCCCTCTTGGCCTGTCTTGGGGGCCTCTGGGGAGCTTGTTGGGCCGTCTTGGGGGCCTCATGGCCGGCTTCGGGGCCTCCTGGGCCCCCCTTGGGCCCCTCCGGGGCCGTCTTGGGGCTTTCTTGGGCTCCTCTTGGGCCGTCTCGGCGCGATCCTGGAGGCCTCTTGGGCCGCCTTGGGGGTCCAGACGGTTGCGAGTGCGAGAATCTCAGAATCCGTAGGAAACCCACGGGAAATCCACGATTTCGGCATCTTGGGGCCCGCTAGGGTGTACCCTCGGAGCCGTCCTGGGGCGTCTTGGTGGCCTGCGTGGCCGCCTTTAGAGCATCTCAAGCCGTCTGGGGGCGGGCTTGGGCCCTCTCGGGGCTGTCTCTGGTCGCCTCGAGGCTTCCTTGGTCCGTCTCGGGACCTCTTCTGGGGAGCTCCAGCGCCGTTTCGGGGCCCTCCGGGCGCTCTCCGGCGCCGTGAACTTCGGACTCTCTGGGGGGGCTCGAGGAGCCGGGGGCCCTCGCCAACCCGCAGAGCTCCCTGCGGATGTATTTGAATGGATGTCGTTTCCCGAGCGGTGTGGCCAGAAGGCGCCCGCCACGACGCATATGTCATAAGACTTCTCGGTGCGCGCGTCGCCCCTGGGGGGGGGGGGCGACGCGCACATAGTATTAGAATGTTGGGGTGGCGCCGATTCTTAGACGAAGCCAGAACGAGGAGGACAAATCGAGAATCGCTGAGATCCCGCGGCTCTCGAGGATGTCTCGGGCGCCGCGGCCCTCTCAGAGCGTTCTGGAACGCTCTGGAACGGACTTATCCTCGTCCTGGCCCCGTCCGACCTTTGCTTTGCCCCCAAGGCGGAACATGCCCGTCGCGATCTGTTCCACAGCTCTCGGTTCTCGGACGGGGCCAGGCAGCCGAAAAGCTGAGAAAAAGCGCCCAGCATGCCTCGAGGTCGTACGCCTTGCGAGCGTGGGCAGTGCCCGAAGAGTCGAAAACGCCGGGAGCAGCGAGGGGCGAGCAGGATAATCGGGAGAGAGGGGCGGAGGAAGCGACGGATTTTAGAAGCAGGGGCGGGGGTGAAAGAGAGAGAAAGAGAGAGAGAGAACAAAAAAAGACAGAGAAATGGGGGGAGAGAGGAAGAGGGGGAGGAAGAGGAGGAGGAGGAGGAGGAGGAGGAGGAGGAGGAGGAGGAGGAGAGGAGGAGGGAAGAAGAGGAGGAGGAGGAACAGGACCTTGCTTAGACCTTCGCCCCTCGCTGCGGCCGCCCTCTGCCCTGTCTCTCCCTCTTGCAGCCGGACGAGTAGCACGCTCCGCCGCAGCTGCTAGGGAGCGCGCGAGCGGATGGCCTCGGCCGCGCCGCGACGAAACGCTGTCTCTGAAGGGGCCCTGGGACACACGGATCCATAGACACAGAGAACAGGGTTCCGGTTCTTTTTTCCCAGGCTTTCTCTGTGGGTTCGTCTCGTCTTCTCCTCCTAGTGTTCCATAGGTTCCCCTAGTTTCCCCTTTCTTGCCATATGTTCCCCTGTTTCCCTGGGGGTCGACGACTCATTGTGTCTGTAGGAGGAGGAGGAGGAGGAGGAGGAGGAGGAGGAGGAGGAGGAGGAGGAGGAGGAGGAGGAGGAGGGGGAGGAGGAGGAGGAGGAGGGGGGGAGGAGGAGGAGGAGGAGGAGGAGGAGGAGGAGGAGGGAGGAGGAGGAGGAGGAGGAGGGGGCCGACGACTCATTGTGTCTGTGTTTTTTGTTCCGCCTCCCGAGTTCAGGCCTTCGCGCCGCGAGGGCAGCGCCGAAGAGCGGCAGCGCCGTCCACCGGCCACCGCCCCTCGGAGCAGCAGGGGCCCCGCCTACAGCGGTGAGGCTCGGCCAAGATCTCACCCAGGAGGGCGAGGAGGATTGAAGGGGCCCTGGGACACACACACACACACATAAATACACAAAAATACAAGAATTCCCTTTTTTTGTTTTTTTTTTTGTCTTCCCCCCCCCCCTTCCCGTATTTTTGCACATTGCCCTGGGAGTCGGCGATTAATTGTGTCTGTGTGTTTCTTCCCCTCCTGAAGGATGAGATGGACAATACATTCTATAATTCGCCCTCGCGCCTACGTCCCACACCTCATACGTCGCCCTGCGTGTTTTCTCTCGCTGGCAGAACAAACGGAACCTGTCTGCTGAAATAACGAACAACGAGCCAGATCGGCCTGCCATTTTGGCATGGGCCTCGCTCCGAAGGCGACGTGCCCTGCACCCTCCTGGCGCACAGTCAGCAAGGCGAACAGCTAAGGTCGTACAGGTCGACGTGGAGTCCGGCGAGATCGCCCCTTCGAAGAAAGGATCTCCCCCCCACGCGTGTCAGAGATGCAACTGCTTACACGTCGTTCCTTTCTAATCGTGCTCGTTTCTAAGTGTGCTCGTTTCTAACTGTTCCTGGCCCCCAGTGGCCAGGAAGAGGCCCAGGACAGAGCAATTAGAAATGACAGGATTCGGCCCCCCCCCCCCGAAAAATCGATGGATTTTCGAAGAATGGGAAATGAACGTGTACACTGTACACCTGTGGCCCTTCGCTTCGGGAAAAATTATCAAGTGACAACTCAATGTTTTGGCAAGCGGCCGCCGTCGGTCCTTGAAATACTATACGGTATATACGTGTGCCGAAACTGCGGGGCTGGAATCCTCTGGAGCGAAGACCGCAGTCTGAATTCGAGCCGCCCTTCCTCCTTCTAGCGAGTGCGAAGTGTTACAACGAATGGGACTGGCTTGCACTCGACCAGGATAGTAAGGATGCGCGGTAAGGATGCAAGGATAGCAAGGATGCGCGGTAAGGATGCGCGGTAAGGATGCAAGTAGCAAGGATGCGCGGTAAGGGTGCAAGGGTGCGCCCGTTTTCCGTGCGGAGCGCAGCAGAATGCCGAAGGATGCCGAATACCGAAGGGGCAAGGATGCAAGGGTAGCCTTGGAAAGTTGCCCCATCCTTACTATCATGGTTGACTGTAATGCGACAGCCTCCTGGTTACAAGGCACGTGCTCCGTCGTTGTGGCTGCTGCAGGACTGTAAGACGAGTACGCGCGGCGCCAAGGCGAACGCCCCACATTGAGAACGACCCTTCTTTCCTTTAAAACGCTGCGAACATAAAGAGGATGTGCGGGGATACTCAAGCGAGAGCTCGAGTAAGAACAAGTCCCCATACGTCCCTGAAGCCGTTCCTAAGATATGAAACGAATGCGCGCGGCGCCAAGGAGCGAGCCGCATGCTTTAAACGTGCCCCTCCTTTATCCCTGAAAACGGTCAGATATTCAAATCAACGCACACGGCATTGAGGCGAACAGCACGCTTTCCAAAGGGGCTGCTCTCCATTCTTGAAGCTTTTGCAGAACTGCGAATGTGCGCGGCGCCGATGCGAGGCCCACATTTTGAAAACGAGCCCCCCATCCGTCCTTGAAGCTGACGCGAACTTTAGGAACGAACGTGCGCAGTCCTAGGGCGAGAGCCCCCCCCTTTGGAGAACGATCCGTGCTCCGTTCTCGTAACAGTGGCAAGCGCTACAGACGAACGTGCGCAGCGCTCAAGCGAGGCCCACTTCTGGAGAACCCCGCGCACCCTCCACCCTTCAAGCGAGGACGATCGAGGTGACTCGCCCGGGACGCCGACCCCCGGCCGCACGCAGCAGACTTCGTAACCCCCCTTTCCCTATCCCCCCCTTTCGTTCGGCCCGGGACCTGGGTTGGCAGACCACCCGCCGCGCTCGCGGGCAACTTGTAGAATGGCCGGCCTCGCCATTGCACGCATGGGCGTCCGAGCGCGCGCTTAGACGCGCCAGGGGGGGCGCGCATGCGACCGATCGCGGCCCAGCGGGGTCATGGCGCGCAGCCATCCACATCTGGCCGCGGCCGCGCCAGGCGGGCGGCGGGGACTTCGAGAGCGTCCCGGGGCCGACACGGGGCCCGAGACGACGGCGAGGGGCACGGCGGACAAGTGTCGGGCGACGGCGCGCGGCGGCGGGGGGGCGTCGGGGAGCGCGCTGGGCAGAGGCAGCGCCGCCTCCCTCCGGTGCGGCGCGCGCCTCCGTCGCCGCGGGCACGCCGGGGTGGGCAGGCTCCCCGCGCGGGGCCAGGCGTGGCGCATGAGTTCCAGTGCTGGGGCGGGGCGGGCTGCGAGGTCGGACGCGCGCGGCGCATGAGCGCCGCGGGCGCCGGCCGACGAAGCCGCGGGCCGTGCCTGAATTGGCCCATTTGGCAGGGCCCAACCTCTCGGGAACTGGCCCGCTCCGGGCCCGCGAGGCTGTCTGCGCAGCGAGGGCCAGCTCCCGCGAGGGTCCCACGAGCGGGCGCGGCGCACGGAAGGGGGCGGCCCCTGCGAGCCCCCCCGCGGGGACACGGCGGATCTCTCCTGGGTCCGAACGAGCGGCGACGGGCAAGGCGGGGCGTGGCGCGTGCAAGAGCGCGCGGGATGGAGTGCGGTCGGGCCCAGGACAAAAAGAACAGCCTGCAAGAACATGAGACCCTCCGCCAGCCAGAACACCCCAAAACATACGATCACTCGAGGGTACCCTCCCCCAGGATGCACGAGAACATCCAACAAACACGAAGAACATGAGGGTGCCCTCCCCGAAGTGACATCGATATTAACACCCGGGCCCGACCATACTTCAATATGGACACAAGGACGCTGCAACGACGAACTTCAACTTCGGCCGAGACCCCGCACGGGCCAACGCCGCGGCCACGGCTGGCGCGCTCGAGAACTTGCCACTCACGCTGAGAAGCGCCCCCCGCCCCCCGTATGAGAAGCTTTGGACCGAATCCACGGCGATGGCCTCGCTCTCAGGGCGCCTACACTGACGCACACTCGCCAGATTGCAAAACGCCGACGTCTTAAATCCATAGCTGTGGGGGCCTGGGGTCGGCTTCCCACTGTTCATGCCTGGCCCACCGACGGCCTGCTTAAGCCCCAGGGCCCCTAGTGCGCCCCGCAGCAGCCGGGGCCGCTCGCGGGCTTCAGGCCGGGACCGGACTTCGGCGGGGCCAGGGGCGATGCGGCAAACCCGCGAACTCGTGCCGAACAACTGCCCGAAAAAATGGAACGGACAAATCATCGAATTTTTTGCCGCGAACGAAACCGCGAACTTGTGCCGAACAACTTCATGAACAAATGAATAACAAATCTCTGAAATTTCCACCGCGAACACACCCGCGAAACTATGCCGAACAACCTCCCGACCAAACAGAAAACCCTCAACTGGCAATGAGAAATCTGGAAATTCAAACATACCAGCGGACGGCAACATACACGCGCACTGCAACCAATTCGCGCAATCAGAGGCAGCAGCGTGGAATGGGGACTCCCCGCTGCAATGTCCCGGCGGAGAACCGCGGATCACGTCTGGAGGCCGCGAGGAGGACATCCACCCCCATCCTCCTTGACGTCCACCACCTTATCCTCCTCAGTCCTCCCCAACAAGCACCTGCTCGTGCGCCTTTTCAAGCAGTGCCACCCTGGCACCCCCCCTCCCCATCGTCCTCCTCCTCCTCCTGGCCATCCTGGTCCTCCTCCTCCTCCTCCTCCTCCTCGTCCTGCTTTTCCTCCTCATCCTCATATCCCTCCTCGTCCTGCTGCTCCTCCTGCTGCTCCTCCTCCTCCTCCCTTACCTCCTCCTCATCCTCCTTCCCCTCCTCTTCCACCTGCTCCTGCATCAAATCATGGATAAGAGGCGGCAGGTTGCATGAAGAAGACGGCGCCGATGCACCTACATCCGCGGGCAGCTTGCGCGCGGGTGAACGCGCAATCGATCCCCGCGGCATCGCCTCCCCAACTTCAAACTAGGCGGTGCAACGGACCGCTTCTGTCAAAGCCTAGTTCCCCCCCCCCCCCCCCCCCCCTTGGGGGCGGTTAACCCACCCATCCTCCTAGCAGACCGTGGAGGCCTTGGATAAGGAATCCAGGGTCTGGAGCCTTGTGGAGATCCACTTGCGTGGAACGGGGGGGGGCAGAAATTGTCCGCCCCCAATCATTGTGAGCTCTCTGCCCTCCCTCCGTCTCCTCTCCCCCCCCTACTTCCTCCTCCCTCCCGCCTCCCTCCTCCCTCCCCCCTCCCTCCCACCTCCCTCCCACCCTTCCTCCGCCTCAGATCCCCTGGGGGAGGGCGGCAGGTGAGCGGTGCGGTTGCAGTTGCGCGCCAGCGGGCGGGTTGAAATGTGTCGCCCAATTGGGATTGCGGTTGCGCGCCCGCGGGCGGTTTGAAATGCGTCGCCCAGTTGCGCTTGCGCGGCCGCGGGCGTGTCGAAATGTGTCGCTCAGGTGCAGTTCCGGTTGCGCGCCCGCGGGCGGGTCGAAATGTGTCGCCCAGTTGAGGTTGCGGTTGCGCGCCCGCGGGCGGGTCGAAATGTGTCGCCCAGTTGCGCTTGCGCGGCCGCGGGCGGGTCGAAATGTGTCGCGTAGTTGCGGTTGCGGTTGCGCGGCCGCGGGCGGGTTGAAATGCGTCGCCTAGTTGCGGTTGCGGTTGCGCGCCCGCGGGCGGGTCGCCCAAATGTGTCGCCCAGGTGCGGTTGCGGTTGCGCGCCCGCGGGCGGGTTGAAATGTGTCGCCCAGTTGCGCTTGCGCGGCCGCGGGCGGGTCGAAATGCGTCGCCCAGGTGCGGTTGCGGTTGCGCGGCCGCGGGCGGGTCGAAATGTGTCGCCCAGGTGCGGTTGCTGTTGCGCGCCCGCGGGCGGGTCGAAATGTGTCGCTCAGGTGCGGTTGAGGTTGCGCGCCCGCGGGCGGATTGAAATGCGTCTCCCTGTTGCGCTTGCGCGGCCGCGGGCGGGTCGAAGTATATCGCTCAGGTTCGGTTGCGCTTGCGCGGCCGCGGGCGGGTCGAAATGTGTCGCCCAGGTGCGGTTGCGGTTGCGCGGCCGCGGGCGGGTCGAAATGTGTCGCCCAGGTGCGGTTGCGGTTGCGCGCCCGCAGGCGGGTTGAAATGCGTCGCCCAGTTGCGGTTGCGCGGCCGCAGGCGGTTTGAAATGTGTCGCCCAGGTGCGGTTGCGGTTGCGCGGCCGCGGGCGGGTCGAAATGTGTCGCCCAGTTGCGGTTGCGGATGCGCGCCCGCGGACGGGTCGAAATGTGTCGCCCAGTTGCGGTTGGGCGCCCGCGGGCGGTGTGAAATGTGTTGTTCAAGGCGCCCTCCTGATGTTCAGTCAGTCAGTCAGTCAGTCAATCAATCAGTCAATCAGTCAGTCAATCACTGGCGGGCACGGAATTTCACCCAGCTCCGCCGGGAAACATTCAACGATTGCTAAACACTAAACGTCGCTGAATACTCAGGGCGCTCGCTCAAATACAGTTTATGCCATTTTTGTCTCGCAATGCCAGGGAGTAAACCAACGGCGCGTAGTCACCTGAAACGATAAATGATGCCACTAAACAATTTCATCAAAAACACGATTGCTCGATGAAGTGTTGCTTTACCGCTGCTGAGCTAAAACTAAGCGAGATCTCTCCCTGCATTACACAGTGTACTCACCACGAATACAAGACTGATAACTTCGCGAATGGCCTCCAACATCGCGTCTCTGAATTGAAACGCCCGCGACCGCGGGGGCGAAACCCACGTATTGCGATAGACGGGGATACAACAATAATCCGATAGAAAGCCATCAGGGGTACACCGAGGCGCACAAGCGAGATAAGAACGCAAGGCGCTGCTATACTATCCGAGAACATCTTGATCGTAAGCATGAAACTAACTCCTCAGTACCATCGCTGTGCTCTGAGTTGCTGCAAAGGTGGTTTAACATATACTTGAAACTTGCGGGATCAAAGATACAACCAGGTGCGTACCAAACTTGACGACAACAAACGCACACTTCATAACAACAGTGCGCAACCCATAGAACATGAGCGTACACTTCAAGGTAGCAACGCACAAGTTGGCAATGCATGAAAACTCACACTTGAAGACAATTGTTTACACTTTGAAGCGCTACACAACCATCCATAATAAAAAATGCACACTTGAAGCCCACTGTAGAACAACAGTGCGCAAACTTGAGAACACACATGCACAATTCAAACAACCAGTTCACAAGTTCAGACACCAGAGCAAAACAGGCGACAGCGACGCATAATCAAAAACAACAATACACAACTTGAACAACACTACGCATCTACAGACAACTATCGACAACCTTTAGAGCATAATGTTTTGTTTACTGACAATATACCATTCTATCTTTAGAACACCACTAGCTTTAGGACGCCATGCACACTGCAAAATACGAGTGGATTTATGTTGGTCATATCTGCCTCGCGACAACATTTCCTTCTCACATCTCTTCCCGGTGCAGAAAGCGCACGGCTGCCCGGCAATGGCCTCCACCTCCCCCTCCAATTTCCCCCCATCCTCAACTAGAACCGCGCGCGCGCGCTTGGGTTCTAGCGCATGCCATGGCGTTGTTAGCCGCGCGTGCTTTTCGGACCGGCTCATTCCATGCCTTGCCTTACCTCGTCCACCAATATTATTGATACGTCCTTCCTCGTTAACCCTCCAGTCTCTCTCGGTTGTCCTTGCTTTTTGTTACTCGTTCTTATAGACGGCCTCCTCCTGCTTGGGGTTATGCGGGGGCTTTGAGCTGTTCAGGGCCGGCGTGGGGAGATATCGAATATGAGGAGGGCTGGCTTGAAGTGTACGGGTCTTGTGTGGATCTTCCTGCTTGGGCTGCCTTGAAAGCCTTGGGGCCCGCTTGGGGCCCTCTTGGGCTCTTCTTCGAAGTTGTGGGGCCGTCTCGAGCCTCGGCGCCATGTGAAGACCTCCCGAAGCCATCCGAAGGAGACGAGCGTGAGATTTACTGAATTTGGAGAAACCTGAACGGTTTTTGAGTTTATGGCTCTCTGGGGTCATTTCGGAAGGCCTTTGGGAGATCCACTGGGGCATCTTGTGGCCCCCCGGGGCCGCCTTGAACCATCTTGGAGCGTCTTGGACCACTGAGGGGCCATCTTGGCGGCCAGCGGGCGTCATCCTGAACCAGCTCGGAACTCTCTTCAGGCCGCAAGAGTCACCCAAATACCCCAAAGCGGATCCCCGAGCCAAGGGGGGGCCAATTGGGTTGCGACGGGGGGAGTTTGCGAAAAATGGGCCACCCCAGGTCCCCTTCTCCATGGGCGGTCCCGTCGTCTTCGTCCGTCGTCCGTCGTCCGACGTCCGTCGTCCGTCCGTCCGCCATATTGTTTCTCTATGGTAGCTCTGCAATCCGGGCCGATCCGAATGTTTTCCGAACGAAATCCGCTCTTCGATGTTGGCGCCATGACAGCGTGTCAACAGCACGCAGAAGGATCTCTGCGTCGTTGTGGAGCCGGCCCGTCTTCGGCGACTAGCCTGCGGCGACACGCATGGCACGGCCGGTGGCCTTCCAGGGACGCCGCGCAGTAGCCGTGCATTTGCAGTCGGGGTCCTTGCTGCGGAGCAGGGGAACGAGTTCGTAGCTCGGGAGACGGCCGTGGGGCCAACGAGGAGCTCCAGGACCAAATTCTTGCCAGTGGCGGGGCCGTGTGCTTTGCTTCCCCTGCCACATATGTCGACGTCACCAGGCTCAGGCCGGAGAACAGCGCCGACCACGCCGCCGCGACTTCATGGCGCGAGCGAGCATTGAAGTTGTTCGGTCGGGGTCACGACCCTGTTCTGCCATGGCGGACAGCGCCTTCGTGGGGTCGCCCGCCGCTGGGCGCAGCTTGACGACGCCCTGCGTGTTCCTTGTGGCCACTTTTTTGCCTTCCTCTCCCAAATGACGATCGCTCCCCGGGGGGAGGGTTCGCGCGGGAGAGCACTCTGGAACTTATTGATCCCCGAATACTCCAGACTCTGTAATAAAAGGGAGGGGGTCTCAACCCTCCCAGACGAGAAGTTTTAGACCCCCCCCCGTTGGAGACCCCCCCGAAATGAGACCCCCCTCCCTTTATTACAAAATCTGGAGTAGGTTTTCTCGTCGAAGCCATGAAGACTGCTGCGTCTTCTTGGTGGAAGCTGCCGCCGCCGTCCGCAGGCCCCCTCTCGCAAAACCCGCCCACCCCTGCGCTGCTGCGCCAGTTTGCTCGCTTGGCCCAGGGGTCGTGTCACGACTCTTGCCTTTCGAGCCGCGTCCGGCCGCGGCGACGAACATGTCCTCGAAAACTGACAAAAAGCATATGATAACAACGATACCGAACATTTTCGTCCACCCCGAAAACATGATGAGGAAAATAAGCAGCGGGATGAGGTGGAGGGGGAGGCGGGATGAAGCGAAATGGCAGGGATCGCCGCACGATGTTTCACGGGCGTACAGGATCTCACCTGGTGGCGCTCCTTCTATTTCGCCGTAGCCGTGGGTCGGGCATGTCCTCCGATAGGCGGATTTTGGATGAAACATTGAAACAGTAAGCGACAAAAAGTAAATAACAGCTATACACAAGCACGAGCAAGTGTCACCATAGGATTTTCTTGCTATTCTTGACTGTTCCCCCTGTAGAGGGACATGCCCGACTTCACCCTAGGCCCTCCCCCAGACAAGAAGACTGTGGTGATGGCAACCTGGGGCGAACCTGGCAAACGGCTGTTCCGACAGGGTCTCACTGCGAAAACTGATTGTCTGCCGCGTATCGGCGGAATCCGTGCTCTCCAACAGGGATAGGAGGTCTTGAACCATAACTGCGACGGAGGAGCAGGAACAGTAGTAATGTGGAAAAGGGAGGAGGGGAGGGGGGAAGGGCCAAGCTAGGCGCGGTCGCGCCATGTCTGACATCCTGCCCATCACCCCCCCCACTGCCATTGCCCTGATTCTCCTCTCTCCGCCCAGAGGTGCCGCCGCGGATCTGGAGCCCTCCAAGAGACCCCATGTTGTGCCATGCGCAGTCACGAAGAATCGGCGGTGGACAACTCTCCCTTTAGTCAACCTCCCCTTAGTGAAAGCGGCCTGGGACCGAAACCGACGGACCTGGACCCGCACAAATGACGGCCGCGACGCCCCCTCGCGAACCGAGAACGGCCAATTCCTTAATCGACGTGTCAGGGTAGGAGGTCTGTTCACCCCCGAAAGAAGGGAGCTGCGCACACTGGAGGAGGTGGGCGGCGGCTGAGCAGGAGGAAGACGAGGAGGAGCAGCAGCAGCAGGGGCAGGAGCGGGAAAAGCGGGAGGACCGGGGGGACAACGGGGGAGGGGAAGCGGAGCGGAGCGACAGTGGTGACGAAGCATCCGGATCCAAAAGCGTGGCCCGCGCTTGGGCAAAGGCACCACTTTCAACGAAGGGAGCAACGCCCCGATCCGCTAAGGGGTCTCAGGCAGCAACGGAAACACCATTCGAGACACCGGAAATGTTCCAATTGAAACAACCCATGGTACATACACACGTTTCAAGCCGCGTGCAACAAACTATCCGCGAGGAGAGAGAGAGAGAGAGAGAGAGAGAGAGAAATAAAGAGAGAGAGAAAGAGAAAATAAAAAAGAACAACAAAAAACTGAAGAGAGAGAGAGAGAGAGCAAGAAATAGAGCGAGAGAGAGGGAGAGATACAGAGATGCGTGTTCCACCCGTACAGAGTCAAGGAGGGGAGAATACTGTGCCGTGGTGAAAGATCGCCCTATTCTGACGGGTCGGAAGAAGTTCATCGTTCGTCCGCAATGCGAGCACACGTCTGTGCCGTGATGACAGATTGCCCCACTTTGACGGGCCGGCAGAAGTGCATCCTGCGTCCGCAATGTGAGCACACGTCTGTGCCGCGATGACAGGTTGTCCCATTTTGACGGGTCGGCAAAAGTGCATCTGCGTCCGCAGTGCGAGCGCACGTCGCTAGTCGCCCCGCTAGGAACGTGGAGCCTGGTACAATGTTACGGGGAGGTGCCTCGCTTTCGGGGCGGAGTTCGAACCTGGGCTGTCGGGGCGGAGTTCGAACCTGGGCTGTCGGGGCGGGGTTCGAACCTGGATCTGGTTCCTTAAATTAAAATTTTATTAAGCCAAACGGGATGGCGGTTCGAAAACGGCAAACCGCGTGTGACATCCTCACAAAATTGGCTCTCAAGACGGTTCGAACTCGGTTCGAAACAATAGAATGCGGTTCGAAACAAAAGCAGAATGAGCGTTTCGCGTGGGGCTTCCCTCAAAATACGGCGTCGGACCCAGTTCGAAACAAAAGGATGGCGGTTCGAAAACGGCAAACCGCGTGGGACATCCTCACAAAATCTGCTGTCCTGATGGTTCGAACTCGGTTCCAAAGAAGGGGATGGCGGTTCGAAAACGGCAAACCGCGTGGGACATCCTCACACAAATTCTTGTTCTCACGGTTCCAACTCGGTTCGAAAGAAGGGGATGGCGGTTCGAAAACGGCAAACCGCGTGGGACATCCTCACAAAAAATGTTGTTCTGACGGTTCCACGTCGGTTCGAAACAATAGCATCGATTTCCAAACGGTTGGAAAACGACCGTTTCGCTTGGACTTCCTTGAAACTACGTTTGAAGCCCAACGGCCGCGTCGACGACGACGACGACGACGACGACGACGACGACAATGACGACGACGACGACGACGACGACGACGGCGGTTACGACGTTTACGTGCGCTCTCGCCCGAATGCCGGCCACTCCTTAGTTCTCGCCTCACCGCCGGCCAGTGTCTCGGTCTGGCCGACCGCTCTCTGGGGTGGCGCCTGGAGAGGCCCCCGGTGCGGCGCCGGCCCCCTTCCGGAGGGGGGGACATGCCGGGGGGAGACACCCGCCCCCCCCCTTCAAGGGGGGGACCCCTTGGGGGGGGATACTGCTGTCACCCCCAAACAGCCACATTTTTGAAAAGGATCCGCCCGTTTGGGCTGCTTCTGCTTGGGCCGTCTGATATACGCCATTTCCTATTGGAAAACCAATATGTTTTCAACTAGTTTTCCGGGTTCCGGCCTTTTCTGCAAAATCGTTTTTTTTTCGACCCCACCCCGGAGGCCGAATCCAACGGGGAAAGCACGACTCATCCGCCCGTTTGGGCTGCTTCTGCTTGGGCCGCCTGATGTACCCCATTTCCTATTGGAAAACCAGTATGTTAGGAGGAGGGAGGATGAGGAAGACGGAGGAGGACAGGAGGAGGAAGGAGGGAGGAGGGGAAGGGAGTGGGAGGAGGAGGAAGAGGAGGGAAATGATGAGGACGAGGAAGAGGAGGAGTAGGACAGGCGCCGAAGGTTTCGGCGGGGATCGTTCGAAGTAAGATATTGTCTGGGCCAAGTCGTTTTTTTGGGTTTGACCCCAGCTCCGAAGGCTCAATCCAGCAGTCAAAACATGACCTTCTAGCAGTAAGTGCGAGCGTGATCGCAACAGTCTCGATTGCTATCGTAAGTCCAATGCAAATTCGTCCAGGTCGTCCTCGCTGCAACTTTTGGGGCAAGTTGAGGGGAGGAGGGGTGGAAGGATGAGGGAGGAGCTTGCATCGATCAACTTTCAGGCTTTATTGATATTGTTGTGTTCTGCGTACTTGAGCTGTTTGTCAGCAGTGGTGTTCACTGGCAATGTGGCGTTCACAGGCGGCCGGGTGCTCACACTCACAGTGGTGTTCAGGCGTTGCTGGACTCGGGTAGTGTTGATCTGGCTCCGAGGCCAAATCGAGCAGTCAAGACATGGCCTTCGAGCAGTAAGTGCGCGCGTGGTCGTAACAGTCTCGGTTCTTATCGCAAATCCAATACAAGATTATCCAGTTTGTCCTCGCTGCAACATGTAGGACATGTTGGAGGGATGACGGGTGGAAGGATGAGGGTGGAGCTTGCATCGATGAACTTTCAAGGCTTATCGATGTTGCTGCGCTCTGCGTTCCTGGTGTTCACTAGCAAGAGCTCAGAGTCACATTGGTGCTGAGGCGTTGTTGGACTCAGGCGGTATTGATCCAGCTCAGGCCGAATCCAAGAGGTAAACAACTGTCTTGGAAGAAATGCGCGTGCGGTCGCAGCAGTCTCGATTCCCAGCGCAAATCAAATACAAACTCGTCCAGTGTGTCTCCGCTGCAACTTCAAGTTGGAGGGAGGAGTGGTGGAAGGATAAGGGTGGATCTTGGCGATGTTGTGCCCACAGGCATCTGGGTGCTCACTGTCACTGCGGTGCTCAGGCGCTGCTGCGCCCAAGTAGCACTGATTGTATGTCGGTGCAACCAGCTTCACATCACAACGACACCGATCGAAGCACCCTCTCATGCCACAACAGCGTGTGGATGCATCGTAGCCATTACTTCGGCTATGCTAAAAAAGGGCCAAACTTTAATCACGCCCATGTAGTATCCAGGTGCGCTCGCCCCGCATCTGAGATCCGAGCCTTCCGATCCATCCCTTCCCATTGAGCTGATGTGTTCTCTACGCGCGGGCGCGTCTCACAACGGACCTGGAACTCCCCAAAAACGGCCCCATCGTGTTATGCGCAATCGGATGAGGAGGTGGCGGATGAGCAGGAGTAATAAAAGGATGAGGCGAGAGGATGAGGAAGGAGGAGGAGGACGAACAGCATCAGCAGGAACTGGATGGAAGGAGCGGGGGGAGCAGGAGGACTGGGGAAAGGCGGAGGAGGGGCAGCGGGACCGCCATGCTGGAAGGATTGAGAGCGCTCGGGGAACGAACACACAATAAAAGATAGCTCGGCGCCATCGTGTTAAAAGACAGTATGCGGAGGGGTTCGCGCTGCTCCACAGCCATATCCGCGGGAGGCGAGGAGGGCGGTAGTCATGTCGAGCAGTTGAAGAGGAGCTGCAGGGGTGGGGAAGGATAAACAGGATAAACAAACCTAGGACCGCCATCCAGTTGCCCGACGACGCCCCGTGGGGAAGGCGGAGACGGAGCAGAAGGGAAGCGTGCAAGGGGGGAGCCCCAAGGCCAGAGTGGACACACATCCGCCGCATGGGGAAGCGATGTCCTGGAACCCCAGGAAGGGATGTGTATGTACAGTCGACCCGTATCATCAGGATGCGCGGTAAGGATGCAAGGTCCTTGGAGGACCATGTGAACGACTTTCGCACGAGGTTGGCCGACGAAAGTCGCCAAGGATGGGCCGAAGGGGCAAGGATGCAAAGGATACCCTTGGGAAAATGACCCATCCTTGCTATGCGGGCTGACTGTATGCACAACCGTAGATATGATCAAGAACATGCTCGCTCAAGACACCTGCGTCGGCTTCCCGGAAGCGTCTTCGAAACAGACCTGGGGCACGCGTGTGACGTCAGCGCTGGAGGGGCGAACGTGCACAGGGAAGCGGGCGAGCCCTCCTGCAAGTTGGCCAATACGCGCTGGCCCAACGTTTCGGGAGGTCTCTGAATCAGATGCTCGACCGTGTGGAATGAGAAGGGTCTTGTGTAAACGCGATATTCAAAGGGTCCGCGCGGATTTCTGGGATCTGCGCTGGGCCCCCGTCCCTGGCGCGCGAGGCGCCGACAGAGGCGCCGCCAGGGGGGTCCAGCGCAGATGCAGGAAATCTGCGCGGACCCTCGGAAGTCTACGTTGTTGAAGTTGATTCTACTTCGTGTCACCACCGAGGCTCAGTCCGCTCGGGCTCGACCGACCTTCTTGGCTTTGCTGAAACGCTGCCGCCGGGACGTGCGGACGGCTCGTCGCAGTGCACCCCCTGTGCAGTGTACCTCCGGTGCAGTGCACCCGTGCGGCCGCGTGATGCGAACATTCGCGCAATGCGCACTCTCGAAACCAACATGGGTTCACGTACGTGTAAGTCCTTCTTTCGCTCCTGAAGGTCAAGCTGGAAAGTCAAATGTCTTACAATGTGTACAGCAGGTTCGTGTCGTGCCGACTTCTGCGCTGGCTTCCGACACCGCGGAGATCGTTCCGCCTTGAACGATCGGCCGTTTCCGAAGCGTCAGGATCGTTCAGCATCGACCGACTCTGGGTCGCCGGCAGCGCTCCACCTTGCCGTCGCTCGGGCGTCCATGTCCCGTGCATTTGTCGGTTTCGTGCGTGTTTTTGTTGCTCGATGGTCCAGGATGGTCCTCGATGGCTCTCGCAAAAAAAAAGAATGCACACGTCCGAGCGATGCCAAGCCACGCCGAACGCCCGCGGCGGGGTCGCCGCTGGTCGACCCGACGCAGACCTGCTGTGCGCGCCTGTGCGCACGGCTCGTCCGCCAGCGGGCCTCCTTCGCCCGTTTGGACGCCCGACATGGGTACCGACAAAAATGGGCACGATGCCCAACAACAGTGTTGTCCCAAACCGACAGCGGCCGCTGTTGGGCAGGCGGCCTTCTGCCTCGAATGGACACAGGCCGCGGCGGCGTGGACAGCGAGCCCTGTTCAAAATGAACAGGGAACGCTGTTGGGCATTGTGCCCATTCTTTCCGTACCCATTTCGGGCGTCCAGAGCCTGCAGCCGCTGCGCGCTCCACGAGGGGGTCGCGCGCCTGCGCCGGCGGCCCCTCGGCAACACCGCAGGGCCGGCCGCGTCGCGCACGCCTGCAAGCAGTCGCAGCCGAGCGCCCCCGCGGTGGAGGCGCCCAGTCCTAGCTAAAAGCCCAGCCGAACCCATAGGCTCCGCGCGCCAGGGCGGCGCCGTGGAGCTCAGGCTCAGAGGAGCGGGGAGGAGGAGGAGGGGGAGGCGGAGGGAGGAGGAGGAGGGGGAGGAGGGCGAGGAGGCGGGGGAGGAGGAGGAGGGAGGAGGGAGGAGGGAGGAGGAGGAGGAGGAGGAGGAGGAGGAGGAGGAGGAGGAGGAGGGAGGAGGGAGGAGGGAGGAGGAGGGAGGAGGAGGAGAAGGAGGAGGAGGAGGAGGAGGGAGGAGGGAGGAGGGAGGAGGGAGGAGGGAGGAGGAGGAGGAGGGAGGAGGAGGAGGAGGAGGAGGAGGAGGAGGAGGAGGAGGAGGAGGAGGAGGAGGAGGGAGGAGGAGGAGGAGGAGGAGGAGGAGGAGGAGGAGGAGGAGGAGGAGGGGAGGAGGGGGGAGGAGGAGGAGGGGAGTGAGGAGGAGGAGGAGGGAGAAGGAGGAGGGGGAGGAGGAGGGGGAGGAGGGGGAGGAGGAGGAGGAGGGCCGACTTAAGGGCAGAAGCCCGCAGGCTCTGGTGCTCGGCGCCGACCTCCCCTCTCGCACACATGGTGCTTTCGCTGGTGGCGATTGCTGCGGCAGGCGAGCCGTCGCGAGGGCGTCGGCGTTGGCTTCTGCCACGGCGTCGGCGTCGGCGACGGCGACGGCGACGGCGTCGGCGACGGCGACGGCGATGATGCGTCGGCGACGGCGACGGCGACGGCGACGACGCGACGGCGACGGCGACGGCGACGACGTGCTGCGGATGCCCCATGAGGGGGGCGGCGGCGGCGACAACGACGACGCGCTGCCGTCGCGTCGGCGATGTCGACGACGACGACGACGACGACGACGACGACGACGTCGGCGTCGGCGAGCGACCTCGGCTGTCCGATAGCGCAGGCCGTTCGGTGTCGGCCAGTGCCAAGTCAGTGGCGGCGCTCCGCCTGGACCGCCCGCACCGGGGCCACCCCGACCTGTTTTTCGAGCCAGGTTTAGGTCGGGCATGTTGAAGGGGCCCTGGGACACACAAAGAAATACACACAAGTAAAAGATTCCCCATATTTTCCCATATTTTCTGGGTTTGTGTCTTTCCCCCCCACTTCCCATGTCTTTGCATATTTTCCTGGGGATCGACGATTCATTGTGTCTGTGTGTTTCTTTCCCTCCTGACATGTCCCCCTACAGGAGGATTTTGGACGAAAAGAGAAACAGAGTCCAACACTGCCCCCCCCCAAAAGTGAAGACATGCTAGAAAAATCGTTCCCAGACGATGTTTTGACTCTTTGGGGAGCTTCCCCCTGCAGAGGGACAGGCCCGACTTCAAGCCAGGTCCAGCCGTGGCGACAAGAAGCCCCCAGGAGGCGCAACAATGACGAGAACGGGAAAGCGAGGGCCGCCGTTGTCTCGATTGGCCCTCCCCCGTAGCCACAAGCTCGCCGGAATAATGAAGCGCACGACTGATTCGCGGCAGGGTCGGGGTGCATCAAGGGGCTTCGAGAGGTGCAGCGCGAGACGGCTCGTTGCGCTCGCTGCCATCGAGCGCGCATTGGGACGAGGACGGCGAGGGCGACGACGAGGGGACGGCGACTACGACGAGGGGGGCAGTGGCACATCGAGGACGAAGAGGACGACGAGGCCGACGACGACGACGGCAAGGGCGGCAGCCACGACGAGGGCGGCAGCCACGACGACGACGACGACGACGACGGCGACATCCCGCGAGCGGTCTGAAGGAAACGGGTCATGATGGAAAAGGGTCCTGAACCCTGGGGCTTCCTCCCGAGAACAGCTGGCTTTTCATTCTCAAGCTGTTCTCTGACATTCCTGAGAGCCCGTGCGTGGCCCCGGATCGCCAAACAAAAACACAAAAAAATTTGGGCCCCCTTTTCCTGAGAACCAGGGTGACCTTCGTCGTCTGGCATGCGGGACATACTTCGGGGCTCTGGTGGCCGTTCGGGACGATTCGGGCATCCCCGGAACGCTCTCGACGAGGCGCAGCCGATGAAAAGCATCTCGAAACCAGGATGGAAAGCTACGAAAACGTCGGAAAACCTTCACGGCGGATCTCTCCCATCGTGAGACTAGGGCGACACGCCGCGACGGGGAGGGCGGAGGGATGGGGAGAGCGGAAGGGGGAGGCTGGAGGATAAAGGCTGGAGATTCGAGGTCGGAGCATCGAACCTCGATGTTCCAGGCATCTGCGTCGTCATCATCTTGTCATCGACGTCGTATTTGTATTCCCCGTCGGTGGCGTCGTCCTCGTCGTTGATCTTCGTCGTCGTCATCGACGGGGAACAGGCGAGCAACTCGATCCGATCGAAATTCGAGGACTGGTCTTTGTTAGTTGTTGACGCTTGTGTGCCACGCATGTGCCTCCCAGAAGCGTCAGGAGGCGCGCAAAAAATATCATGAAGAGCTTCTTTGGTTTGCACACACACACACACACACCAGAAATTCCGCAGCGCCTGCACAGCTGCCTGCCCCCGTGGGCTTCTCGAGACCTCCCGCGCAGGCGTCGGCCAACAGCCCGGACCATCCTCCGCACTGAGGGCGACGCGCAGTCCAGACATCCGACGGCGCGATTCGGCCGGCCCCCCCCCCGCTCTTGGTCTCCCTGGCGGACTTGCGCCGCTGCTCCTCCAGTGTCCGCACCTCACCGAGAATGTCCCCGCCATCTGTCCACTACCGCCCAGCCTCTCCAGGATGCTGCCAAGCTAAGCTCGGCAGCACCGGGCGGCCAGATTTCTGACCCCCCGCGCGGCCACTGGGCGACCATTGGGGCTCGCCGCGGGCGCCCCGAGGGCACCTCCCGAATCGAGGGGGCGCCTCGGCGCACCTTGCTCCGCGCGCCCACCCCGTGACGCCTCGCTCGCGCTGCGCAGCGGCATCCATGAAGCGCCCCAGGCGTCAGACGCCAAGAAGATGCGAAAGAGAGCTTGCCCACCGCGACGCCGGACATCCGACGAGGTGCACATCTCGATCCGCGGCCGCAGGTCTTCCGATACCCTCTCCTCCGGTGCAGCTCCCCTCTCGCCCACGACCTTTTCCGCGACGGCCCCGCGGCCCGACGGGCGGTCCCCGGGCGCCGAGAGGAGGGAATAGGCTTAGGGCGGCAAGCAGGTCCCCCTGCAGGCCGATGTTGGGCGGAACATTGAACGTACCCCCAAAATACTCCCAAACAAAGGGCGAAGAGCCCAGGGGCGGGCATTACACGCATTCGCCCGGGAGCCTTGTCGAACACATATATCATCGGCGCCCCTATATATATATATATATATATAGTTAAATTGCTCTCCCCTGGGCTGTTCGCCCCAAGCGTCGCCTCTGACCAGAGATCTAGGACTACAGGCGTACACCAGCCGATCCTGACCATGCCCAGAATGGGCAAGGGCCGAGTCGGCGTATCCAGCCATAAGATGCTCTGTCCCTAAACCTACTGCCTGTGCGGGATATGTTGGTCGTAGGCATGGCCGGGGGGGCGCTGCCGGGCCCAGGAGCGGGTGCCTTTACTTAGTTTCCTGTATACCCTCCCGTGCGGTCTCCCGGAAGGGGGGAGGGGGGAAACCATTGTCGGCCCCGGCATCCGTGACCTGGTGGTCTCGCGTATGGCCTCCCCTAGGGTCTCCCCGCAGGGTTACCCATATGGTCCACCGTGTAGTCTCCCCTATGGTCTCCCCGTAGGGTTACCCATATGGCCTCCCGCACCGTCTCCCCGCATGGCTTCCGCAAGGTCTCCCATGTGGTATCGCATTTGGTCTGCCGTCTGGTCCTCCCGCAAAACCTCCCGTGCGGTCTCCCGTATCGTCTCCCGCGCTGTCTCCCGTAGGGTCTCTCGTGTGGTCTCCCAAGGAGCTTTCCCACATGATATCCCGCATGATTTGCCGTCTGGTCTACCCGTCTGTTTTCCCGTGCGGTCTCCCGGTATGGTCTCCTGTACTCTTTCCCATGCGGTCTTCCCTCAGAGCTCGCATCGTTCAAACAAAGTAGGAGGAAGACGAAGGCGAACAGCAAATCTGCGGCCGCTCGAAGATGTCCAGCGAGCTGCCATCATGCGAGGAACTGTGTGCTGCGCGCGAAGTGTGGCGCGCGAAGGCGCTGTCATCCTGCTCGACGAGATTAGGTCTGGTAGGGGAAGAGGGAGAGGCTACCTTGCGTTGATGGACCGCTTCGTGCCCAGACATGGTCTCAGGAGAAACGTGGACCGCGTCGACGTCAAAGAAAAAGGCGTCATCCCATCACGCTCCGCGGACGGACGAGGCGAGGGAAACAAGAACAGCGCGGAAGATCGTCGACGCGGAAGAAGAAACGCAGACAGCGCGTCGGCGGCCTGTTTGGCGATGCCAGAATCCGAGAGGTTCTTGCAGTGCGGCTGCACATCGAACTATTTGAGCTCTAGCTCCTTCGCCTCGTAAAAAATCGCGCGCTCGTCGCTCCCAACTAGGAAGGGAATGACTTTGAAGCCCTGCGAGCCCAACTTCATGGTAGCTCTCTGGAGCGCCTTCTCCTTCATGTGGGACTGCACCTTGGACCAAAGCATTCCCACTGCTTGGTTGCGCCGTCGGACGTTAACTGGGGCGTCCGTCCTGGCGTGCAGCTCGATGACGGCGTTGGACTTCGGGTCGCGCCACGATGAGCCCTTGGCCATGACGGTGTCCACGATGTCCTGAGCGTGCACCTCGCCGTCGAAGCCGATGCTGACCGATGTATTCCTGTTGTGAGCCTTCACCGTGAACTCCGTTCTCTGGGGAACGAGCGCCATCGGCTTGATTGGTCAGCGAGCGAAGCCATCACCTTCGCTAGGACCGGCCTGGGGAAACCGCCAACAACACACGAGCTTCGGGTTGGAGCCCTGCCCTGACGACAGGACTTCGGGCTGATGGCGGACGAGAGGGGGAGGAGGAGCGGTATTGATCTTGTCAACCTGGGCCTAGATGGCATCGAGCTTCTCGTCCATCACTTTGGCGGCAGCATCACGCAATTTACCGTTATCAGGAGACTTCATGGCATTCGTTCTCGAATTGAGACCTCCCATGCGGGCGTCGTGTTCCTGGGTAGTGAACTTCATGCCAGAGATCTGAGAACATATGGATGGCTCCCGGTCCTCGATGCTGTTGGTATCCTTCCGAAGGACGCTTGATGAGGAGTGGATATGCATACGGGAGGCTCATCAGGCGCACTGCTCTGGACCCTCTGCTTGGAGACCGCGGCGAGGACAAGAAGTGGATACGCTGAGGCGAAGGGCGCCTCCTGCCAAGCGGGCCTGGACAGGCTGGTACTGCCGCTGCTTCCTGCCCTTCTTGTCGCCCCCCCGGACTTCGCGGTCCGCGCCCATGCCTGAGACTGGGAGAGAGGGATCCCCTCCCTCCCCATCTCCCGAAAATGCTCGAGGGACAAAAACAGCGCTCATGGAACATCACCCCGGTGTGCTGAAGCAAGACGGCCCTGGGCAGAGTGTGCAGAGAACATGTCGTGCAGACCACGAGAGGGTCCTTGGAACACTGCTTGGCAGGCCCAGAGGCACACCGGGGCGCTCCGCCACCGCCCGGGGGGAGAGCCTTCTCGTTCCCACAGCGGTCGGGCGACCTCCCGTGGGGAGCGTGGACGACGCAGCGGCAGCCCTGCACGCAGGAGGCCCTGGCCCCTGGGCCCGGGCCTCTCGGCCGCGGGCGAGCTCAAGCCGCCACGGCCAAGCGGCTTGGACGTGAGCCAGCATGGCCACGGAAGGACAAGGATGAGGAGGAGGAGAAGGAGGAGGAGAAGGAGGAGGACGAGGACGAGGAGGAGGAGGAGGAGGAGGAGAAGGAGGAATAAAAGGATGAGGAGGAGGAGAGGCTGAGGACGAGGAGGAGGAGGACGAGGACGAGGAGGAGAAGGAGGAGGAGGAGGAAGGCGACGCCGGGATTCCAAAAAGCACATCGTCGGAGATCTGTGCCCCCAGGTCTCTGGTGGCTCTCGAACCATGGCTCCGGCCCTGCTACGGCCGCTCCGAGACGGTTCGGGCGCCTCTGGAGCGCTCTCGAAGAGACGCGGCCGCAGAGAGGCACCCAACAGGGTATCCAGGAGCCAACGAGAACGCTCGCAAGCGTCGGAGATCTGGAAGTGACCCCTCCCGGGGACGGTCCGAGTCCCAGACCCCCTCGAGTCACGAACAAGAGCACCACGGTTTTCCGTCGTGGCTGCTATTTTCGGCCTCCGGGGGCCCTTGCCGGGCCACGGGACCGTCAACAGAACGACTCACGATGAAACACCGGTCCCAGGGGATGGGTCGAGACCCCTGGGTGTCGACGTCATGAAAAAATCATGACGTTGGGGGTCTGGGGACGGGGCGTCCAAGAGGGAGGTTCGCAAATCATGGCCCGAGGCACGTGCGCGGCCAAAGGGCGGCTACGGGACGTCTTGAAAGAAGTAGGGAGAGCCTCATGGCCATGACTCCCAACCCCCCTAGTCATCACCCTCCTGTTTCGGCGGCGGGCGAGGGGGGAAGTGTGAAGGAGAAGGCCTATGAAGGCCTTCTCAGAAGGCGGCGGGACTTCTCAGAAGCCCTCACGCCTTCTGCCAGGTTTTATTGCGTCTTCGGGGAAGGCTTGAAGAACTTCTCGGAAGCCTGGGGGTGCTCCCTGGCCTTCTTGGGAGGCCTCCACCTTCTCCCTTCCCCCCTGGGCTCGCCGCCGATTGCTGGCTGCCCTCGATGGGAGTGCCTCCGTCCCCGCTGCCAGCCCGCTGCCCCAGCCCACCTCTGTTTGGGCGCCGCCGAGAATCACGCGGCACGGCCCCGCTGGAGCCACGCCTTCACTCCGCTCGCGCGGTCGGGGCCAGGATGGGAGGCAACGAGCGGGGGAGAGAGAGAGAGAGAGAGAAAGAGAAAGAGAAAGAGAAAGAGTAAGACAGGATGATGACGATGAGGAGGAGGAGGAGAAGGAGGAGGAGGAGGAGGAGGAGGAGGAGGAATAAGGGGATGAGGAGGATGAGGAGGAGGAGGAGGAGGAGGAGGAGGAGGAGGAGGAGGAGCGCAGCGTAGGGAGGGAGGAGGAGGAGGAGGAGGAGGAGGAGGAGGAGGAACAAGGGGAGGGGGAGGAGGAGGAGGAGGAGGAGGGGGAGGGAGGAGGAGGAGGAGGAGGAGGAGGAGGCGCAGCGTAGGAGGTGGGAGGAGGAGAAGGAGGAGGAAGAGGAGGAGGAGGAGGAGGAGGAGGAGGAGGAGGAGGAGGGGGGAGGAGGAATAACAGGATGAGGAGGAGGAGGAGAGGATGAGGATGAGGGATGAGGATGAGGATGAGGATGAGATGAGGAGAGGATGAGGATGAGGAGGAGGAGGAGGAGGAGGAGGAGGAGGAGGAGGAGGAGGAGGAGGAGGAGGAGGAGGAGGAGGAGGAGGAGGAGGAAGGGGGCGCCGGGATTCCAGATAACACATCGTCGGAGATCTGTGCCCCCAGGTCTCTGGAGGGGGACGAGAAGGAGGAGGAGAAGGAGGAGGAGCAGGAGGAGAGGAAGGAGGAGGAGGAGTTTCAGGAGGAGGAGGAGGAGTTTCAGGAGGAGGAGGAAGAGGAGTTTCAGGAGGAGGAGGAAGAGGAGGAGGAGGAGGAGGAGGGGGCGGCAATCGACGACCTCTCACGCCATGCGGCCTTTTTGGACCGAGGGCCGGCGTGGGCCGACATCCCAGGCGGGGCCTCTCGCCCGAGGCGTGCGCGGCCGGAAGCGCTTGCGGCCGCCTTCAGGCTCCTCTCCCTCGGCCGCAGGGCCCCCGCTGCACCCCGGCGCCGGCGCCTGGCCAGGCCGGCCCCCGGGCCCAGGATCGGCGCATGTGCCTCCCGCCGGGGGCAGCGGAGGGCGCATCCGCCGATCCTGGGCCCAGGGTGCTCCCGGCCAGGGCCAGTGTCGGTGTGCAGTTCCGTGCTGTTCTCGTCGCGCGTGCGGGCCACGTCCCAGGAAGTATATCTCGAGCACCCAGAAGAGTATCGGCAGAGTGCCGAGCGAGCTGATCCGCGTGAGAGCCCTCAAGTTTCGGTACCTTCGTGGTGCTCAAAATTATTCCTGGCAGTCAAGGCTAGAGTAGGTTAGAACATCATGAATATGGCTGGTGCCTTCCTGCTTGGGCGTCTTCATGGCAGGGCCCCGGGCGTCTTCTTGGAGCCCGTGGGCCGCCTCCGCAAGACGGAGGTGGGACCCGTGGCTCCCGTGCGGGTTGGGCGCGGGCCAAGACTGCCTCGACGGAGGGGGGCCCAGGGGCACACAGGCAAATGCGAGCGGGGGCCAACCGTCCCGGCATTCCTACAGGCCTACCACGACATGTTCCTAGAACCACCAAACATGTTCCGAGGACCAAAGCTGTGATGTTCTTAGAACAAAAAGCCCGATGTGCTAAATCAAGACAGTCCCAGCCAAGAATGTTCTAAGATCATGTCGTGCAGACCACAGGAGGTTCTTAGAACATGCTTTGGCGGGCCAATCCGCGAGCCCAGACGCTTCGCCACTGCTCGCTAAAAACTCGCACAGACACATCACAGGACCCCTCCCCCAGATGTGCTCCTGGTTCCTGGACTTTCGCGTGCCCTCCCCCTTCCTGACTACCTACCAGACCACCCCAACCCAACCCGAAGACCCGAATTTCGGGTTCGGGGGGGTACGGCGTCCATATGTGTTTTCTCGGTGTTCTCCGACCCCCCCTCCCACTGGAAATGGAGGGCGAATTGAGACCTTTGGGTTGGGTTGGGGTGGTTTGGTGGGTGGTGACTTCCCACGTTCTGCCATCTATTTCTTCCTCGGCACCGACGATCCGCTGTGCCTATGCGCCCTGCCCCCCCGCACGATCGACCGCAGGCCTCGACGGGAGAGCCGTCGCGCGGGGAGCCCCCCGCAGAGGGGGCGCACGCGGAGCGCGCGCGGGGAGCGCCAGAGGAGCCGCCAGGGCAGGCCCCCACGGCACGGCGCGCCCCCTCCGCACCCGAGCACCAAAACGCTCCTCCTCCTCCCTCCTCCCTCCTCCCTCCTCCCTCCTCCCTCCTCCCTCCTCCCTCCTCCCTCCTGCCTCCTGCCTCCTGCCTCCTGCCTCCTGCCCCCAGACTAACCTCCAACATGCCGCTCCCTGCCTCCGGCGGTGCTGCGCGCCAAAACCGCCGGGCAGCCCCCAAAGCACCGGCCGACCCCTCCTGCCAAAAAACGCTCCCCGCGGGGAGAGGCCCTCCTCCCCCCCGCCCGCGTCCCGCGGGTCTTCCCTCTTCATCTCGGGTCAAGCAAACGGGGGGGATAGCAAAGGGGGGGTTTGAGAGTCAGCTCACGTAGCTGATTTTCCCGGCGCCTCCCGGCGCAGGGAGGCGACTATGTATCGAGGAAGGGGCCCCTCGGTGGGGCCGAAACCAGCTGCATGCAGCAGATTTCGTAATTTAACCCCCCTTTCCCGATCCCCCCTTTCGTCTCCCAGGACATCCCGGCCCCTCCCGGTTCCTCGACGCGTGGGGCCCCCGGAGGTCAGGACCACTTCCCCAGCGCTCGCTCCTCGTCCCGAGCCGCTTTCGGACGCTCCCGAGGCCTGGCGAGGGCCCCTGGAGGCCGCAAACGGCCAAAATATCCCGCCGCTTTTCGGATTTTGTTGGACCGTCGAATCCTCTGGGGCTCTTGCTGCCGGTTGCTTAGCACGCCCCGCGCCGCGGGCTGCTGTGAAGGGGCCCCGGGACACACAAATATAGATAGACGCCAACAACAGGACTTCCCGCATCTTCCCTTGTTTTCGGGGTTGTTGTCTTTCTTCCCCCCCACTGCCCATATTTTCCCATACAGGCCTCAGAAAAAAAAGTATAGCGAACACTCATGCCACACTCATGTGTCAACGCCTACCCCTCCCCTCAGAGTTCAAAATTGGCGGTGGGTCTGATGAGTTGCACCTCGACCGCAGTCTCCCCCGCGCGTGCCAACTTTGAGCTTGGGGGGCAGGGGGGGTGTTTACTACTCGCTTCCCTCTCCGCATTTTCCGGGAAATCGACGACTCATTGTGTCTGCGCGTTTTTCCCCTTCCCGATGCAAAGAACGCAGGGTGCGCATCGCCGCTGCCGCAGGTGCGGCGCGAGAAGCCGCCTCGGCGTCCCGGCGGCAGGGCGCCGTGCCCGTGGATGCGGACTCCGACCAGGGCCCTTCCCCCCCCTTCGAGCACAGTCGGACTCCAGTGGACAGGACACACGAGAGGACAACAGACCCTTCCGAGGGCCGCATTGCCATACGGCAGGTTCGTGTCGTGACGACCCCAGCGTTGGTTTCTGACGCCGCGTGGATCGTTCAACCTTGAACGATCGGCGGCTGGTCGATCGCCCGGTCGTTCCATATAGGTTGATTCTTGATTCTGGACCACTGCCGGCGTTCAACCTTGAACGCCCGCGGCGGGGTCGCCGCCGGTCGACACGACGCGAACCTACCGTAGGAATGCAGGAGGCACGGGTCGCGAGGCACAGGACACAAGTGTACCCTTGATCTGGCAGGGTCGACCTTCAAGTCCGGGCCGACTGCAGGGGATCGCCTGCAACATTGATTGACCTTAGGTCGGGCGTGTCCCCCTACAGGCGGATGTTGGACGAAAAATGAAGAACAGTCAAGAAATATTCAAACATAGTACAACACATGCTCAAAAGATCGTCCCCAGGCTATTTTTTGACTATGTTTGAATACTCCTCCTGTGGAGGGACAGGCCCGATTCAAGATTCACCCCAAGATAGGTCTTCTCGCCGATACGTGTGCTGTTCGTAAATCTACGAGCACTAGACGCATGCGTCTGTAGACTCAACGAGCAAATCAAGTTTGGGGTAAAGCAGTTCTGTAGTCGATCCCCTGCTCCCCCCCCTCTTTGCACAGTCGCCGCCGCCGCCGCCGAGGATGCCGACGCGAAGCACCGCGGCGCTCCAATGCCGACGCTGTTAGGCGCACACGCCGACGTACTCCGACGGTGACCTCCTCCGAAGATGACACTGTCGACGCCGAGACCGACGACGCCTCCGACGCCGCCGACGGCGACGACGGCGACGACTCCGACAACGCTGAGGAGGACGAAGACGCCGACAGCCGCAGTACTGCGGTGGACGAATCCTCAGATCTGACGTGGCAGGAAACTGCAGCATGGCTGACAGTCGCGCCTACAGAAGCCTGCTCCCCATCTCCCTGCGCCGTTCCTCGAGCCCGGCCGATCCGTGCGGACCCCAGGGCCCGAGACTCATCCGAGGGCAGACGCCGAGGCCGCCAACGCCGACGCCATAGCGGCGCACGCAAGGGGGGAAGGGGGAAGGGGGAAGGCTTCTTAGGAGGCGGCTTCTCAGGAGGCGCTGGCCCTACAGTCGGGGCGTTGACCTAAGAAACCCCAAATAAGGAACGAGGCCCCTTTTTTCCATCAGTTAAGCTTCGATTTCATATCGAAAACCTAAGGAAAACACAGAGCCCCTCCCCAATGAAAAGGGTTCCTTCTTCAGCGCCCCGATTGTAAGGCCCGCGCCTTTCAGAAGCGGGGGTGCCTCTAAGAAGCCTTCCCCCTCCCCCTACCCCCCTCCGGTCGATGATCCTCAGAACGTGTTTAAGACGCCAACGTGCGCTTGTCTACCGAAGCCCTCCAATGTGACGCAGGCGGCGTAGCTAATGAGTGCCTACACTGGCTGCATTCTACAAGGCCACGCTAAGGGCGATGTTGGTTTACAGTGATGGCGGGAACCTGCTCTCAGCGACACCGAATTCGCGCAGAACAACTACTAGGAAATCACGAACCACACTGTCCTTCATCTCAAACACATGAATGTATCTAGCAAAAACGCCACAATGAATTGCAGGAAACCGCGAATCACGCTTTCACGCAAGTGGTTCGGCCACGAACCAATCCCACCTACAACATCGAAACATGCACCGCTGCTACCTGCATCGCCGTTAGCGCGTCTACATGTGCTGAGCAGGGACCGACCGTCCCGGCATTCTACCACGAAGTACTCTTAGAACCCAGAGTGTTCTAAAACAAAAACAACGTTCTGATAACATAAACCCGATGTGATACAACAAGACAGACTCCGCCAGAGATGTTCTAAGAACATTTCGTGGAAACCAGAAAAGGTTCTTAGAGCATTGTTTGGTAGGGCTATAAGCGAGCCAGGACGCTTCGCCACTGCTTGAATGTGCTACCGACGGAGCTGAGCGGGGCAAACACACGTCCCAGAGCCCCAACGCCATGATTTTTTCATGACGTCGACCCCTAAGGGCCTCGACCCATTCCCTGGGACCGGCTTCTCCTCCCGAGTCGCTTCTGGCCAGTCCCGCGGCCCAGCAAGGTCCCCCCAGGGCAGAAACT
This sequence comes from Prorocentrum cordatum, assembly GCA_963575745.1. NCBI lineage: Eukaryota > Dinophyceae > Prorocentrales > Prorocentraceae > Prorocentrum > Prorocentrum cordatum. The sequence goes on along the minus strand of CAUYUJ010014444.1, from coordinate 88,058 downwards.
TGGGAAAAACTTCCCGTCGCAATTTTTACCTAGCAGCTTTTGCTGATAGGTTTCTAGTGGTCTCAAAAGAGAGCATCATGACTCCTCAAGGGGGGTCTGGGCGGGACCCGGACAGGCTGCCGGCGCTCTGCCGCCGCCGCCAAAATCGCTTGAGACATCCTCGCAAAATCGCTCTTGGCGCCCCCAGAACTCCATTCCCGGGCCACATTTTGAATGCCCGGAGCCAACTGTAGCCACTTCGTGCTCTTCGAGTTCCCAGAACACCATTCCCGGGCTACATTCTGAATGCTCGGAGCCAACTGTAGGCCACTTCGTGCTCTTCGACTCCCGGGCCACATTTTGGATGCCCGGAGCCAACTGTAGGCCACTTCGTGGTCTTCGAGTTCCCAGAACACCACTCCCGGGCTACATTTTGAATGCCCGGAGCCAACTGTAGGCCACTTCGTGGTCTTCGAGTTCCCAGAACTCCATTCCCGGGCCACATTTTGAATGCTGAGGCAGGCTGATGCTGAGGCTGAGGCAGGCTGAGGCTGAGGCTGAGGCCGAGGCTGAAGGCAGACTGAGGCTGAGGCTGAAGCAGGCTGAGGCTGAGGCTGAGGCAGGCTGAGGCTGAGGCTGAGGCAGGCTGATGCTGAGGCAGGCTGAGGCTGAGGCTGAGGCTGATGCAGGCTGAGGCTGAGGCAGGCTGAGGCTGAGGCCGAGGCTGAAGGCAGACTGAGGCTGAGGCTGAAGCAGGCTGAGGCTGAGGCTGAGGCTGAGGCAGGCTGAGGCTGAGGCTGAGGCAGGCTGATGCTGAGGCAGGCTGAGGCTGAGGCTGAGGCTGATGCAGGCTGAGGCTGAGGCAGGCTGAGGCTGAGGCCGAGGCTGAAGGCAGACTGAGGCTGAGGCTGAGCAGGCTGAGGCTGAGGCAGAGGCAGGCTGAGGCTGAGGGCTGATGCTGAGGCAGGCTGAGGCTGAGGCTGAGGCTGATGCAGGCTGAGGCTGAGGCAGGCTGAGGCTGAGGCCGAGGCTGAAGGCAGACTGAGGCTGAGGCTGAAGCAGGCAGGCTGAGGCTGAGGCAGGCTGAGGCTGAGGCTGAGGCTGAGGCTGCTGAGGCTGAGGCTGAGGCTGAGGCTGAGGCTGATGCAGGCTGAGGCTGAGGCAGGCTGAGGCTGAGGCCGAGGCTGAAGGCAGACTGAGGCTGAGGCTGAAGCAGGCTGAGGCTGAGGCTGAGGCAGGCTGAGGCTGAGGCTGAGGCAGGCTGATGCTGAGGCAGGCTGAGGCTGAGGCTGAGGCTGATGCAGGGCTGAGGCTGAGGCAGGCTGAGGCTGAGGCCGAGGCTGAAGGCAGACTGAGGCTGAGGCTGAAGCAGGCTGAGGCTGAGGCTGAGGCAGGCTGAGGCTGAGGCTGAGGCAGGCTGAGGCTGAGGCTGAGGCAGGCTGAGGCTGAGGCTGAGGCTGAGGCAGGCTGAGGCTGAGGCAGGCTGAGGCTGAGGCTGAGGCAGACTGAGGCTGAGGCTGAAGCAGGCTGAGGCTGAGGCTGAGGCAGGCTGAGGCTGAGGCTGAGGCAGGCTGATGCTGAGGCAGGCTGAGGCTGAGGCTGAGGCTGATGCAGGCTGAGGCTGAGGCAGGCTGAGGCTGAGGCCGAGGCTGACGGCAGACTGAGGCTGAGGCTGAAGCAGGCTGAGGCTGAGGCAGAGGCAGGCTGAGGCTGAGGCTGAGGCAGGCTGATGCTGAGGCAGGCTGAGGCTGAGGCTGAGGCTGATGCAGGCTGAGGCTGAGGCAGGCTGAGGCTGAGGCCGAGGCTGAAGGCAGACTGATTTTGAGGCTGAGGCAGGCTGAGGCTGAGGCTGATGCAGGCTGAATCTGAGGCAGGCTGAGGCTGAGGCTGAGGCACGCTGAGGCTAAGGCTGTGACTGCGACTGCCGTTGCCACTGCGACTGCCATCGCGAATGCGACTACGACTGCGAGAACAGCAGAATTCTACAACAGGATTCTCATCTGAATATTTAGGGGAATGCTTCCAGATATGCTCCTACACATCGCTGTTTGGTTGCTTTGCCGGGATAATTGTGTTGATGACTCGAGGGGACCCGGGACTGGGCTTCTGCTGTCCCCATCGTACTTAAGGACCACATCCCAGAAATAATTTCGAGCACCCGGAAAAGTGTCGAAAGAATGCCGAAACAGTGTCGGACGAGTGTCCCCCAGGGCCCGACACGTGAAAACCACATCGAGTTTCGGTACTCTTTCGGAGCTCGAAACTCTTTCTGGTGGTCAGGGCTGCAGCAGGTTGGAGCATCCTAAGACTGGGCTAACACGCGTTCTGAGGATCATCGATCTGCGCGTGGCTGGGCGCCTCCGCCTCCTCCTCCTCCTCCTCCTCCTCCTCCTCCTCCTCCTCCCTCCTCCTCCTCCTCCTCCTCCTCCTCCGACGGCGGCGGCGGCCGCCCAAGGCCGGCCTCTGCGCTGGAACGGCCTGCTGCCGCCGGCGGGGGCGGGCCGGAGCAGCCGCGCGGCGGCTCGCGCTCGGTCCTGCCCGCGCGGGCTCGTCGTCGTCGTCGTCGTCGTCGCCGCCGCCGCCGTCGCCGAGCGCCAGCGGCGTCGTCGTCGTCGTCGTCGTCGTCGTCATAGTCGTCGTCGTCGTCGTCGTCGTCGTCGCCGCCACCGCCGCCGCCGTCGCCGAGCGCCAGCGGCGCCGACGTCCGCTGACGTCGTTGAGCGCGAAGGGGGCCCACATTCCCGACGATTTCGGAGGTTGTCGTCGGTTCCCCGAAGGTTTTCCGGCCTCGGCATGCTTTGAAGCGGCTGCGTCTCGTCGAGAGCATTCCAGGGGCGCTCGAATCGTCCCGAACGGCCGCCGCAGGCTGGAGTTGTGACCGAAAACTACCAGTGACCCAAATAACCAACGATCTGATCCTTGTCGATCCCAACGTTTTCCTCGACTTCGGCCTCTGTGGGGAACCGAACTCTATACGCGGGAAAGCGGATCTTGATGTATATAGGGACCCTGGTGTATACATTTTTCGTTCCTTCCTCGGGGAAGCGGAGAAACAAGTATACGCTACACCACCCCGACG
>CAUYUJ010014444.1:0-80000 GCA_963575745.1 Prorocentrum cordatum | reverse complement strand
ATCAGCCGCGAGAGAGTTAAGCGGGTGGGCAAGCAAGGACGAGTAGATCTTGTTATCTGAGTTCGAGAGCGAGAGCATGCGGGTTTGACAGGGGGTACGAATTTCAGCACCTTTGGACTTCAGGTCACCCTTGGGCGGGAAGGCAGCACGGCAGTAGTTAAATTCCTGACTTACACGATGCTCATTCACCAGGCAGAGGAAGCCGTCATACAGAAACTGGTGGGCGAGATCGGGGGCCATGCGCCAGGCCGAGTAGGGGATCCCGTCAGGACCAGGGGCCGTGTCTTTCTTTTTGGCGAGGAGACTGAGCATCTGATCTTTGCCCGCGATCCAGTCGACACGCTGGTGCGATGAGGAAACGAACTGGTCCTCCTGCTCATCTAGCGGCTCCACCTGCGCGAGGAAAAAGTCAGTGGCCTCTGCGCTCACCTGGGCCTCAGTCTCGACAGCGAAAACTGATCCCCAATGCTTTGCCAGTAAGTTGGCCATGAGAGTTGGGTCGGAGATGGTATGACCTTCCGCAGTTCGCAAACCCGCCAGGAAGATTTTCGGCCTCTGGGATCTCCATGCGGCGGCAAGGCGCTGGATGCGGAAAAGGTTGGCAGCCTGAACTTCGGGGGGGTCCGAACTGCGTAATACGTCTTGGGTGCGAGCGTCCATGATGGCTCTCTGGAGGCTGGCGAGGTGCTGGTGGAACCCGTTCCAGTCGATCCAACTCTCGGTGGGCACGGAATAGAAGGCAGCGAGCACAGGGTAGGCTGCAATCGAATTCTTGGCCACCTGATGTTGACCTGCTCTAGCAGATCGGAGGAGTCGAAGGCAAATCAGGACTCTCTGCTCGTTGTTCTGGGGACCCACATGCTGGACATGCCATTTCACCCGACGGGCCGCGTAATGAAAAACTTTCTTTGATTCAAGGAGCCTCTGAGTTGGGTCGGCAGAGAAGTCCTGGACCTGAAACATGTCTTCACAGACTTCCTTGAAAACACCGTGGCAGGCGACCCAGGGCGGAATCGCGACGTAGTCGGCGTCGTCGCGAGCAGGAACGGAGAGGCTGAGAAAGACGGGGGAGTGGTCGGAGGGCTTGGACAGGTTCGTGATGGGCCAGGCGGTAGAGGATACGGGGTTGAAGTCGATGAGGAGAGCACAAGGAAGACTCGTATAGATACGATCCAACCTTGCATAGCTGGGGTTTGTGTTAACGTTAGCACGATGGGTAAAGTGAGGTTGGTAGACTTCAGAGTACAGCGGGAAGATCTGATCAAACAGGGAGGCAAGCCTTGATGTCTGGAAGGTCTCACGCCCCGATAGGGCGTAGTACCGCGCGTCACCGTTCTCGAGAAAGTTAAAGTCACCGACGATGAAAGACGTGGAGAGTGGGGAGGGGGTCAGGAAGCCACGAAGTCGCCAGAATACAGCACGGGTGTGGGCCTCCGTCCAGGAGGGGTCCACATGCACGCATGCCACCTGAAGAACCTCTCGTGGGTTGGAGAGGGTGAGTACTCCAACGCGGCCCTGCTCGGCGACACTGAAGGTGTGGGAGGTGAAGCAAGAGTAGATGGTCTCCTTAACCACAATCAGGATACCCCCTGCAATCTCACTGACCATGAACGAACCAAACACCTGCACGCCACCGAGATCACGCTGGAGGAGGGCTGCATCAGCACTATTTCCATGGGTTTCCTGGAGACACAGAATCGAATGCCGTCTCAGGAGGGATTGGAGGGAGCGGTATTTACACTGACTTCGCCGACTATCTGTGAGATGGGAACAGAACAATGTTTGGGCATTCCAACTACAGATGGTGATGGGGGTGGAGGAGGAAGGCAGAAAAAGACGGGAAGACGGAGGGGCAGGAGGGCGCACAGGGGGCCTAGCAGCCGAGGGCCCCACCACAGGGCTGCGCCTGTGCACACGAGCAAGAGAGGGGAGGCTGGGCAACGAGACGGCGGCCTCAGGAGAGCACGCAGGTGCCGTCGACGAAGAGGTCGGTGAAGCACTGGCGCGAGAAGCCATCGATGTCCAGGAGGAGGAGGCCGAGCGTGGAGAGGAGCCTGTCGCAGACGATGAGTTCTCGGCGTTGGTGTTGCTGCTCCCCAGTGCATGACTGCCCCCAGCAATGCTTACAGCAAGCAACGTCGAAGAAGCTCCGTGAGTGAAAAATGATGTTGTCCTGGAGTCCTCATCCTAGCCCATGGTAGCGTCGCCACCCGCTTCCTGGGCAGTGGCGTGCGCTTTGTTGATGATGGCACTGATCTGCTCTGCGGAGATGCCCCAGGCTTCCAGATCGCTGAGGTGTGGTTCGAATTGATAGCAGTCCTCGCCGTTCCTCTGGGTCACAGGCTTCGACGAGACAAGTTCCCAGACGTCGTTCTCGGTGCGCAAACGGAGGACTCCCTTGAAGCCATCAACTCCCAGCTGACATTTGCCCTCCTGCCAATGTGGTGAGAGCATGAGAAGGGAGCGGACAGGGTTCCACAGGTGGTGAAAGGCCCTCTTCCTGTTCCTGACGTCGAGCGGGAGGTCGGACTTGACACGCAAGGGATGGATGTTGCCGTCGCGGGGATCAGTCCACGTCATGCCCTGGAGGTTTGCCATGCGCTGGAATTCTCTGGCAGCATCCTCTCTCTCGAACTTGACTGCGTAGGTCTGCGCAATGGAGTGGAAGACGGGGGTGGCGCCAACCGATAGGAGGTGTGGGAAGAGCTGCACGAGCTGGTCCCAATGCTGGCGTCTGACAGAGTCCAAAACAGGCCGAGGGAAGGTGCCAACAAACTTGAGTAGCGAGTCGCCGCCAGGCACTGCGTCAAAGCCGCGCTGCTTCTTGGCGCCCGAGGGGATGTGCCTCGCGAAGCCCGCGGTGCCAGAGGTGGCCCCACCGCTGGAAGATGCCGTCGAGGATGATGAGCTGGCTATGCGCTTGATACTGGTGTCGTTGTCAGCGCATTGCTTGGTGAGGAAGTTGACGCGGTCGACGAGCTGGGTCATGGCCGTCTGCTGGGCTTGGATGGTATTCTGGTGCAGGAGGAGGGAGTTGTTGACGGTCTCGAACTTCTTGTTGAGCTCGCCAGAGACATGTGCCGTGACCTGTTGGACGATGGCTTCCGTTGCGGAGGCCATGGCAGCAGCAATGCCCGACTGGATGGCCTGATTGAGCTCCTCACTTCCCATGGCGGTGATCTGCTGGTGCGATCCAGCAGGAGAAGACGTATTGAGTGTCGTAAAATGCGGAAAAAGGCACGGGCACTGAAGCTCTCGTGCCGCGAGGCCTGCCCTCGCCGGAAGATCGCTCTGAGCCGTCCCCTCGGCAGCGACCAAGTTCGAAGCGCCAGGGAAGCGTTTCAAACTTGAGCCAAAATGGCTACGGAGGAGGAGGAGGAGGAGGAGGATGAGGAGGAGGAGGAGGAGGAGCAGGAGGAAGATGAAGAGGAGGAGGAGGAGGAGGGGGAGGAGGAGGAGGAGGAGGAGGAGGAGGGGAGGAGGGGAGGAGGAGGAGGAGAGGAGGAGGAGGAGGAGGAGGAGGAGGAGGGTAGTTTTCCCCCGCGCAACCCACTCACAGTGTTACGCTATCCCAAAGCATGCCGCCAGGCGGGCGCGCGCCTCACTGGAGGGAGAGGAGGAGGAACCAGCAGCAGGACAGAACAGACCGCAAGGGCACTGGCCGCGGATCCACAAGCGGCAGATCCCCAGCAAGCGAAGTACCTCGCGCGCGGGGGAATGGCCTCCGCCCCGCCCACCAGCGGACGTGGCGAGAGGCCGCGACTGCAGGCGGAGGGGCGCACGCGACGCAAGGGGGGGACAGAGCCCATGCCCCGCAATGGGTGGCGCCTGCGCTCGCCACCCCCGCCTGTGTCTGGGGTGGGGTGCCCACGGAAGGACCCAACTGCAATGCTGATCCTGACCCCTGAGAGAGGCATGCAGGGCACCTCGCGACAGACACAGGGTGTGTGCTGCGGCGGGGCAAGGGGGGGGGGGGGGGGGCGCTCTCTCGCGCGCTCTGTCGCTCGCTCCCTGACCAGTCCACCCGGAGCCACAAGGCCAGACCCAACGTCGCACCACGGCAAGCAGCGGCAGCGGCACCGCGGAGCAGCAGCACCAGCGACGATTGCAGCAACAGCAGGGGACAGCAAAACGAGGCCCCCCAAACAGCGCACCACCCCGCAAGCGAGGGAAGAAGCGGCAGGGGCAGGGACAGAGACGGCCGTGATGCGCGGGCCAGGATCAATGCAACCATGTGACACTACGTCGCCGAGCTCCACGCGCCCAGGGACCAGCTCAAACTAGGAAAGCAGAACGACACAACAAGAAGGACTGAACGCGGACCACTCGACCCACAGGGCCAGTGAGCAGAGGCACTGGCGCAAGTGCCCGCGGGCGAGGCAAGGGGCAAGGCCCAGGACACAGCGGAAGGGCCTAAGACGATGCACAAGGAGAACAAACGCCGCCGAGGGCCAGGAGGCGCGGCGCTGCCCCAAGGAGCAGCTGGGGATGGCGGGCAGTCGGAACAGCGCTCATAGCCATCAATTTCCAGGAGCACGCAGGGGCCACGGCCAATTAGGCGCTCCAGTTCCAAGGCGAGAAGTGCACCAACATCCCGGAAACCTGCCGAATCCGAGAAAGGTACAAAGCGGGACCAGGGCCACAAATAAGAAAGGAAAAGAGGAACCAGCACCCTGAAATTCCAAGGCCAGGATCGTGTGCGGAAATCAATATCGACTTTCTTATACCGCGTGGCAAGAACCACGCGTGGAAAAATACCTGTTGCCGAGGGAGAATAGTACTTGGGCGGTGGTGGGCATGCGTCTTCCGAAAAACATCAAGAACAGCACTGGCAGCGATATCACGATCGAACCCCCACGTGGGTCCCAGACGAGCAAGAATAGAAAACCAAGACTCGTCTCGAACAGAAGCTCCCTCCACTGTCCTGGCAGCTTCTGAACGCCAAGGATTCATGGGGTGGCTACAGACTTGAACGCAGGGCAGCGTTTGCAGTGGGAAAGGTCGCCAGGTCTCCCACAACGGAAAAAGTGCCCTCGGCCCCCGCTATGAAACGTAGCCGAGGTGCAAGCCCCCCTGGCGAGAATCTTGAGAACACCAGTGGGAAGGCGGGTACACGTAGCCTTCTCAAGAACCCTGAGCCGTGACTGAAAGCGAAATATCCCCTGGCCCCTCTGCGGGCCACTATGCGCGAAGTTGCTGCTCCCTGCGCCAGTTGCGTTGCAGTTTCGAGTATCCAATGCTACAGTCCTGCTTTCTGCTTCCTACTATAAATTGTGGAAGTCCGCGCGCAGGGGGCCCAAACCCCCAAATTCATCGCGCCCAGATCGCGTGTTCTGAATTCCCAGGGGGGCGTGTAATATATGAATAAAAATACATGCGATTCGCGCCCCCGAGGCCATGATCCATTGTACAGTATCCAATGTTCGCGTCCCTGAGGCCACAAGTCCTTGTTGATTGTACGTCTCTTGCGCCCCTGAGGAAGCACACCCGCGCGAAGAACCCAATATTAGGGCGACGAGATCTATGCATATCCACTGCTCCTGGCCAGGCCAATCCTGGGCCCAGGAGCGGTGTATACGCCCTCCTGGCCTGGCCAGGGAGGCATATACACAGCTCCTGGGCCCAGGATGGGCCTGGCCAGGAGCAGTGGATATGTATAGATCTCGTCGCCCTAATACTCGCGTCGCGTCGGTACCTCTTCCCTCCTCTGAGGACCTCGTTTTCGGGGCAAGGCAGACGGTGCAGCTCACGACAGTGCTGCCGGCGCCGCGGCGTGAAACCAGAGACCCAGCGCACGGCCAGGAGCACGGCAGGAGCGCCGACCTCTGCTGGGCGCGCTCGGGGGGGGGCGCGCCCCCGCCGGGGCTGGCGAGAGCGGGGCTGCCGAGCCAAGGGGGGGGAGGGGAGCCCGGAGATCCGACGTCGTGCCTTCTTCAGCGCGGGGTCCCCGGAAGCCTCGACCCGCTCCCCGGGGGCGTCGGCTTCCCTGCCCGAGTCGTCGTTGGACCCTCCCGGGGCCCGGGGAAGGCCGCCAGAGGCCGAAAGTTGCGGAAAACCTCCGTCCGATGTTTGGTTCCGTGCGGTGGCTCTCCGGGAGGGGCTCGCGAACTTACCAGCCTCGAACGTATCCCTATCCCTAAGATGGACACGCCAAAAGGCGATGACAATCTTAGGGATCCGCCCTCAAAAAATAAGGGAGTCCCTAAGATTGGCATCGTGATGAGGAGGTGCCCAGCATAGGGATAGGGATATATGTACCAGGCTGGTAACGAACTGCCCGCGTGCAGCTGGCTCGCCCCGCCCCCCCCCCCGGCGCCACGGAGCGGAGAGAGCGCGCCGAGGAGGCCGCCGTGAGCGGCGGGGCCGCGGCGGGGCGGAGGCCCGCGGCACGGTCAGCAGCTTCCGCAAGACCCGCCCCCGAGCCCCTCTGCAGGGGCCGAGGGGCTGACCGCGTGTCCCAGACATCGATCTGTACCCAGACCCCCCCGAGGTATGAACAAATCACGACGGGAGGTTTTTCATTTTTTTTGGCCTCTGGGGGCCCTTACTGGCCCTCGGGACCGTCAAAAAACGACTCAGGACAAAAAACCGGTCCCAGGGAATGGGTCGAGACCTCGGGGGGTCGACGTCATGAAAAAATCGTGGCGTCGGGGGTCTGGGTATACACCCCCTCACCGTCACCCCTTGACAGGGGGAAACATGCGAACCCTACCCCTACCCCCCACACGATTCCCGGGGGGGAGGGTGGGGCGCCTCTCGCTCGGGAGCTCCCGAGCGAAGCGAACCCCACCCTCCCCCAACCAGAAAGCGTGGGGGGGCAGGGGCGGGGCTCGCACGTGGCCCCGCCCCCTGGACTCGGGGGGCGGGCGCGGGAGGGGGGGGGGGGGCGGCGGAGGCCAGGCCTCCTCCCCGGAAGGCGGCGGGGCTCCTCGGGAGAGAGCCCTCCGGCCCTCGGAGGAGTGCGCCGCGCCCCTCGCGAGGGGAGGGCCTCGGGCAGCTGCTCGGCGAGCCCGAGGCCCTCCGAGCCTTCTGCGAGCGCCTCCTCGCCTTCTGAGGCCTTCCGAGGCCTTCGGAGGCCTTCCGAGGCCTTCCGAGGCCATCCGAAGCCTTCTGAGGCCTTCCGAGCCTTCTCGCTTCCCCTCCTCGCTCGCCGCCGATTGACACAGTAGAGTGGATAATCCCTGGCCGAGACACCGTTGGTCGGCGGTGGGGGGCGGCAGCGCCGAACTTGCTCATCCCCAGGGCCAAGTTCTCCTTTCCCGTCCCCACGTCTCCACCACGGGCTGGGATGTCTTGCCGTCTTGGAGCCGCGCTGTGTTCTTTTATGATGAGACTTGCCAGGGAAATCGTCATTATCCCACCCAGAAACCCGAACTCTCTTATCTCTAGGGCGTTCTTATCAGGGGTACTTGGTCAGACATTCGACAATATGTTCTTTCCAATGCGCGGTCACCTGAAGTCCCTGCCCCTTCCCCGGGGAGAGTTTGTCACTCCGGATCCGTTTTTCTAGCCCCGGGGCCTGATGACGGGCTTCGGAGGCCGAGATCTGGGTCAAAAATCTGGTCGTCGAATCTGGATTCGCAGGAGCAGGGAAAATCGACCATCCCCTTGCTTCGCGGCGGCCCGCTCAGGACATCTCCCGTCACCAGCTTGGGGCGGCATTGTGGGCTCTCCGCGCAGGAGGTGGTGGCCAGCCCGTGGTGGTGGCGTCGCCTATCTGAAGGGAAACGACAGGGGGGCGCCGGCGAAGGGGGAGGGGAGGGGACCTGGAATCTGCGATACATCGCCATCGCCAGATCGACGATAGGCTTAGGTCGGGCATGTCCTCCTACAGGTGGATTCCGTAGGAAAAAAGACAAACATTCAAAACATATTCAGACATCGTCAAACAAATAATCAAAAAAACCATCCCCAGGAAAGTGCACAGGAAGCCTCCTGGGCACTTTCCTCAACGAACGCCTCTATTGGAATTCCACTGGCTTCGAGATCCTGGGTTCCCTTATCCAAGGCTTCCTTGTCGTCCATTACCCCCCCGAGCAACGCTGCCTCTGCTTCCCCCCTCCCTCCGCACTTCGCCTGCCCCGACCGCGGCGGCGACGAGCGCGAGCGGCCCGCGATGGGGTGGCACCTGCTCGACGTCGCCGGCGGTCGGCGGGGGGGGGGGGTGCGACCGAGAGGCCGCGTCGGCGACGCTGCGGCCCCAGATCCAGCCGCAGCCCACGCGCTTCCCCAAAACGCCGGCCACAGCGCCCCCCATTGGGCAGAGGTGGGCCGCCGCGTCGCCCCAACGCCGAAGCACATGAGCACGATGCTCTCGCGCGTTTTTGGCGCCCCCCGAGGCCTCCCGGGACCACCTCGCGTGGGGGCTCCTGCGGCCACAAATGTGCTCCGCCCCCAGCGTTTGAGCCCAGGCCTGCTTCTGGCCGAGGGCCTCGACTGGAGGAGCCCGTGCGAGCCCCGGTCACGACCGCAAAATCCACGGAGTATAAAACAGGACCAGGGCGAGGACAAGACCGGGGGAGGATGGCCCGGGAGTCCTGAGGCCTGGCGGCTCTGGAGGCTGTCTCGGGCGCCGCGGCCCTCGACTAAGAGCGCTCCGGAACGCTCCGAGAGCGGTCCGGACCGCCGGAGCTGACGCGAGCATTCTGCTCGGGCGGTGCCAGAAGTGAGGGGCAACGATAGGGGGGGATAGGCATAGGGGGGATGCATCGACCTGGAATCGGCGATACATCGCCGATAGATCGGCGATAGGCGCCCGATAGTGAGTCCGCGCCTTCCTGGGCGGGGTGGGGCTGTCGGGCCCCTATCGGCGATCAATGGGCGATTGGGGGTCGATGCATCCCCCCCTATGCCTATCCCGCCCTATCGTTGCCCCTGAAGAAAAGCCCCTGGCCCGGGGTGCCCCCGGGATCTCCAGGGAGGCCACCAATGGCCTCCAGCGCCCCCCCCCTTCGAGGCCCCCAGGGGGCCCCGAGGGGGCTCCAGAAGGGAGCGAAGAGCTGGGGGCACCTCGAGCCAAGGGCACCCTTCGAGTAGAGGACCGACTACAGAATTGCTTTACCCCAGACTTGCTTGTGCCGTCGGGCCTACGAAAGAAAAAGCGCAAGATGCTCCTACGACAGAAAAGCGCATGTTTCGCAGATCCTAAGAAAAAAAACAATTCTGGCGCCAACCAATCCAAGTCTATAGCCAATCCCCTGCTCGCACCTTTGGCAGCCCCCGATCTGCCTCCCTCTGCTCGCCGACTGCTCGCGCTTCCAGACGGACGCCGCGCGCCCCACACGACACACACACACACACACGAGGCGGCCTCCGGCACGAGCCGCAAGGCCCGCAAGGCACTCCTGCTGCGTGTGGTCCCACGTCGAGCTTTATTTTTCTCGTGGAGCACGGGAGAGAGCCCTCGTAATCAGCAGCGACCATCGTGTTGAGACTGCTCGCTCTTGTCTGCCCGCGTGCCATCCAACACGCGTGTCCCAAACACTCGACACCCACCCTCTTCGTCTTCGATCGTGCCCCTTCGGGGTACATCTTCTTCACCCGCCACGCACATCTGGTGCAGCCCCTAAAACCAAGGAAGAGAGGACGGACGGGAGGAAGGGACAAGGGGGGAGGGAGAACGGTGGAGCGCGATAGAAAAGCAAGAAGGGGGCTAGGACGGGCAGAACCAGACGGGCAAATCGGCCGGGTAGAGCCTGACGGGCGGGTCGGGAAGGCGAGCCCAGGCGGCCACGTCGAGCAGGCAGGTTGCTGAAGCGTGCGTCCTGCATGCATCGCGAGGAATTCTCGAGCAATTGACTGCTTCGCAAGCAAAACCATCCGGAGATCCAAAGGGAGAGCGTGATTCTTGAGTGTTGGGGGCACGGCACCGCAATAAATTGCAAGGAGATGCCACGCGAGAGCGCGACTTCTGCATATTGACGAGGATGTCCCGCGCGAGAGCGCGATGTTGAAATACATTGGGAGGGAATCTAAGTCGGGAACAGCTGTTGTTATAAACCGGGGGGCCAACATCACAATTTGGTGACCCCAGATTTTTCCTGATATAAAGCAGGGCGCGAGTCCTGGGAGGAGCACGTTAATTGAAAAGCTAACAGTGGCTATCGAAGAGGGATCAACAACACTGTTTCTTTACTCATGCATCTCCAGTCTCATGAAAGCATTAGGCCGACGTGCTGAAACAAGACTGTTTCAGCCAGACCTCAAAATGTTCCTACAACACTTTCTGGTGGGCCTACAGGCAACGCCACGCCACCGCTTGATCCCCACTGGCGTGGCCCTCACCCCGCTGGCTGGCTCGCACCCGGGGACTTGTGCTGCCCAGCTCGGGTCTCGAGGGGCCTGCCCCCGCGCCCGAGGGCATCGGCTGGTGGGTCTGACATTCCCTGGCTCACTTGGGACACAGAAGCAAAAAGGCGTACGCGCCGAAGTACGTGCATGAATAAGTAACCCGCGAGCGGGCCATTCAATGCAAGGGAAATGCGAGCGGATCATTCTACCTTGCGTCGTCGTGACTGCCATCCTCCACCAAACTTCCTACTCGGGCAATCGCCCTCCATGTTCTCCCCCTCTCCTACTGATCTGCTGCCTCCTCCTCATTATCTCCGCTCTTCTCCGTGAGCCATAACTTAATGTTGGCAGTGTCGCAGTCATGCGGGAATCCTTTCGGGCCTTTTCCGCTCCCTCTGTGCTCAACGCGGAATTATCGCATGATGTATGCGCAGCCTGTGTTGCACAAGCGATGCTGTGTAAGCGACCCATCTCCGGCGTCAAGGAGCTTTCTGCGCCCTCTTGTGGCTCAATCGGGGGGCTGCCGGAGGCCCTCCCGGGTCGCACCTGGAGCCAGAAGGGAGCCCCAAGGGGGCCCAGGAGGACCTCGAGAGGGCCCGATCATACCATGGGCTCTTGGCTTGGCATCGCTGGCGGAGCTCTGGGACCCCCTCCCGGGAAGTCTCTTTGGGGCCCGTCTCGACGACCTCTCGGGGGGCTGCCTGCGGCCCTCTCGGGCAATATTTTTGGGGCCGGCGGAGGGCCGCCCGAAGGCCCCCGAAGCGGCTCCCGACGATCTCATCTCCTCCGCGTCCTCGTCCTCGTCCTCGTCCTCATCTTCCTCCTCCCCCTCCTCCTCCTCCTCCTTCTCCTCCTCCTTCTCCTCCCTCCTCCTGCTCCTCCTGCTGCTCCTCCTCCTCCTCCTCCGCATCCTCCGCCTCCTCCGCCGCCGCCGCCTCCTCCTCCTCCTCCTCATCCTCCGCCTCCTCTTGATATCGTTGTATACCTTTTAAGCTAATATCAAGAACCTTTTTGAACAATCATTGGGGATCTCTCGGGGTTCTCAGGGGGCCCTCCTGCGCCGTGTCTGGGGCCAGAAGAAAACCCCAAGCAGGCCCGGGAGGGCCCAACGCGGCCCCCATGAGGTCCCCCAGCGATGCCATGCCAGGGGATTTTGGGGCGGTGACATAGTCGGCGGCGGGTTCTTCCTGGGTCCCTTATGGGAACCTTTTCTGGGCCCCCCTCGGAACTCTTTCGGGGCTCTCCAGGGCTCCGCTGGGCCGTCTCTGGGGCGCCAGGAAGCCCCACGAGGGCCCAGAGGGCTTCGAGAGGGCCCTCGAGGCGGCCCCCAACGATACTCCAGATTTCGAAATATTTAGGGTGTCTGGACCCTCCAAGACAAGCCATTTCAGACCTCCCCCGTGGGAGAACCCTCCAAAACATCGTCCCCAGACCCCCCAGGCCCTCCAAGATAGCCTGGAAGAGACCCCCCCCGAAATGAGACCCCCCTCCCTCTATTACGAAATCTGGGGTACTCTACCGGTTTTGTGGTTGCCAGCTCCCGCTGGCTTCTCGATGCTTCTTCGAGACGGCGGCCCGCCCGCAGGCGGGGCAGCTCGCGCTGCCTCCCTCGGCCCCGGGCCCTGCACCCGTGCTGTCGGAAGCGCCCGCCCGCCGCGCGCGGCGTGCCCGGCGCCCGCGCTGGCGGCCCTTCCTATGCCAGGAGGGGAAAAACACACAGACACAATGAATCGTCCATTCCCCAGAAAATAGAAAAAATATGGGAAGTGGGGGGGAAGACAAGAACCCAGAAAATAGGGGAACATATGGGGGATTATACTATTTGTGTGTATTTAGTTGTGTGTCCTGGGGGCCCCTTCACTGTGGGAGGGGCGCGGGCCCGAGCCAGACGGTGGGAGGAACGAAAAGGGTCGAGGCGCCCCAGGCCTCCGCAAGCTTGTTCAATGCGGGATGGCGAGGAATAAAAAAAGGGGAGAGAGAGAGAGAACGATTACAAACATAGTGTTCTGCTATTTCTGCACAATTTTCCGACTGGAGGAGAACGCTTAGAAAAATAATTGTCCAATCCGCGGTCGGTTCTTTCTAATCGTCATCCCGGGCGCCGCCGCGTGAACACGACCCCCGGTCATTTATTAATCGTCACCCTCCATATAAATTATGGGGGCGAGCGGCGACGCGGAGACAGGCCTCGAACACCCGGTTGGGCAGACCTCACTGGGCGAGGCGACGCGCGCTGAGGGCGGCGAGGAAGGAATCTGCGCAGGCAGCGCGCTGCAAACAGGCAGACGAATCATCTCGAGAGTGGGCGAGGCACGAGAGGAACCACTGGGGGCTGACATCATCCTGTTGAGCGCTAGATGAGGGGCCCATCGAATTCACCAACCGCGCTTTCAATCTTTCGCAACGAGAACAGTGGCGGAGGGAGTCGAGATCTGATCCACCAGCAGACTGGCATCCGAAGAAACATCCTGCAGCGTTCGCGTCAAACCGGGCAGAGGTGCAAATAGAGCCTGCGGGCGCACGAAATAGGGCAGTGCCGATCTGCATGGGCGCCATGGAATGGACCTTCTTCAGCGCCTCATGCGCGGTCAATGTGCGCCGCCTGACGCCCCTGCAAGAAGTACTGGGCATGGCGGAGAAGAGCAGCGCGAACGGGTCCAGAACGCTGAAGGTCTCGAAAGAAGGAGTACAGCTTGGCCTGCCACTTAGGGTGGCCCTCCGATATCCCAGCGTCGAGCCCAGAATGCCACCCCCGCAATCGCCGAACGCGTCCCAAGAATGGACCCAGTTGCCAGCCCGCCTGCCACCGATGAGGAATAACTACCAAGTGGCGGCAGCCTGCGCGACAGCGCTGATGTCAACAAACTCGGTGCCAAAGCCTAAGGCGCGCAGGTTGGTGGCGGCAATACTGCATGGGATCGCATTGCGCGGGCCCGGCGTCAATAGCGCGACCCTCTCTCGAAACTGGCGGACGCGGTCGGAGTCGGGGGGGGAGTTAGAGACGAACGGGCAGCTTCGAGACGCGCGACGCGCGGCGTGCAATCGCAGACTGGGCGATGCCCAGACCGAGCTGGCGAGCCCCTGTGCGCCCTCGAGATGGGCCCAGGAGGGACAGGGCGCCAGGACCTCGGGAGCGGCCTCGGGACCAACGGGAAAGCCAAGACGCACAGCCCAGGAGACGACTTGAACCTGGCCGGATGGTGCACCGCAGCTAGCCAACGCGGTGACGGTGAGCAGACGTGTCTTGTCTGCGCCGCAACATCGGACAGCCTGGCATGTCTTGAAGCCGAGCTGCAAAATCGGCAGCGTCCGCCAACGGGGTCAAAGCCTCGAGCACGGGGCCCAAGTCCGACAGATCGCACATCAAACCGAAAAGGAAGTCGTCGGCATGCGCCAAGTCCAAATGAATCCATCGCGAGCAACGGCGCCGCAGCCAACGCGAGAGCGGGTCTACGGCGTGCGCGAGAAGAGACATCGACGCTGGGCAGGCTTGCTTCACTCCCGCGTCGACAGCGATCGCGTCGAAGCTCAGCCGCCCCGCCGCGTGGACCGCCACGCTGAAGGGGTCCATCGTCATGGAGAGCCCCGGATGTGCGGGTACATGCGCATCGTTCTTGGTACAGATGAAAGGCACGCTTGCGCAATACCTTGGAAGGCGGATGCGAAGGCTGCAGGGAACAGCGAGGCGTGGGCCTTGTCACGCAAGTGCCTGATCAGGCCCGAGGAATCAACTGCCACGACGTTCTGGATCACGCCACGGCCAGAGACGCATGATTGCTTGTCGACAAGGCTGTGTGCGTTAGCAGCTACAAGGTGGATGCAGGCGGCTGCCGGCAACTTGACATGCATGTTAATTACTCATGCTGAGCGGGCGCGCGCATGGTGCTGAACGCGCGAGAGCAGCCCCGGGCCGAGGCTCGCCTAGTGCGGATCGCAGCGCGAGCTTCCTTCCCAGCATCAGAGAGCAGATCCTTGGCGACAGATCGCTGCGCCCACGGGCCCGAAGAATGAGGGATGCTGCCGAGTGGGATCTCAAAGGCCTGACCCGAGTCAGGCAGCCCAACCATCCGCGGAGGGATGGCGGGCTGACAGAACTGGGATATGGTCACTAGGCATGGCCGACTTGAGGGCCCCGATCGCGCTGACAGAGATGGAATAGTCACGAAGGGCAGGCGGCAACGGTGCGTAGATTCGATCGATCCTGGAGGTCCTGGCGACAGCTTTACCCCTCTTGCCCCGGCGAATGTCCTGGGCCTGAAACAACTCCGCAAGATGCGGGAATACACAGGCGAACAGCCTCGATTGCCGAGGGCCTCCGGCAATCCAGCCACTGCCGTCCCCGGCAAGACTCGCGGCGCCCTCTGAAAACATAACTCAAGTCGCCCTGGAAGAGCACGCGGGCTTCAAACTCAGCTCCGCCTGGATGATCTGGAAGCAAGTCGCGCCGAAAACACTGCAGAACACCACTGAAGCGGGAGAAGTGTCGGACGCCCTCGGGAGGAGGAAGCTGCATGCGACCATGTTGCCCTGCGCCCCACGGAGTACAGATTTTCAAGCACTCGCCCCGCGACCAAAAGGCAGGTGCACGACAGGGGAAGAAACAAAAAGAGCGAGCCTTCGCAAATCATGCCGTCGCGACCCCGCCCTCGCGAGAGGAGTTCGGAAAAAAAGGCACAGCCGAAAAGTATATCATCAGTCTCTCGCCCGAGCTGTGCTATGCCACCGTCATGCCCATGCGTTTCTTGAGCTGTGATACGAAACACCGCGCGTGGTGCACAGTTTGAGATAGCGCGAGCACCGTGCAGAGGCCCGCCGCGAAGGGCACGCGCTGGCGAGGACAGCGCACCCGTGCTCCGGGTGCACACGGAGAGCTGGGAACGAGGAAGGAAAGGCAGGGAGGCGACGAGGAGGGGTATAGAGGAAAAAGAACTATGCACATACACCGATTCTGGCCAGGCCCATCCTGAGCCCAGGATCGGTGCGTACGCCCGCTGCCTTGGCCAGGAAGGTATATATTCACCGATCCTGGGTCAAGGACGGGCCCTGCCAGGATCGGTGTATGTGCACAGTTCTCTTCGCCCGAGGGCAGGGAGGTGGCACCCGTGGCGTGGTGCCGTCTGCCTCGGCGCTGCCACGGGGCGGCGAAGCTGGACGGCAGCTTCCGGCCGGACAGCTGCCGTGTGGCTTTCCGAGCTCCAGGCTCGAGACACGCGCAGCCTGGCCACAACCACGCGGCACCGCTCCGTCCTCGCAGCGCGAGAGCTCCGCTGCGGGGGCCCTGCCGTCGCTCTGACGTCCATTTCCTGTGTTTTTGTTCGGTTTCCTGCGTGGTTTTTTCGCCAAATGATCAAGGATGCTCCTCGAGGGTCCTCGCCGAAGGAAAAATGCACACGCCCGAGCGATGACAAGAACGCAGCCTGGCCACAGCCACGCGGCACCGATCCATCCTCG
The DNA here is from genome assembly GCA_963575745.1 of Prorocentrum cordatum. Taxonomy (NCBI): domain Eukaryota; class Dinophyceae; order Prorocentrales; family Prorocentraceae; genus Prorocentrum; species Prorocentrum cordatum. The sequence goes on along the minus strand of CAUYUJ010014444.1, from coordinate 64,259 downwards.
CAGCGCGCACGAGCTCAGCTGCGGGGGCAGGGTCGCAGGCGCGGCCCGAGGCGCAGACACAGGGCCGCCCGAGGCCCGTGCTGCCCGCCTCAGGAGCCCTTTCTGGGCGGCAGGAGCTGCGACATCTTGGCGCGCACGCTGCCCAGAAAGAGAGAGGAACAAGTGACGGGCATCGAGATCGAAATCACGACCGAAAGCGAAGAGTCAGGATGCAGAGGGTCAAGCGTGATCCAGCTTCCCCATGCCTTCATGACATGGTGCATGAACGAGCTGGCTGGCTGCTAACGGTCTCGGAAATGAGGGCAAACGCCTTGATTAGATCGAAGGCTGGAACTATGATGCCAACCTGTTCCTGAAGCGGAGCGAGCGTATTTATTATAGACTATCCCAGCATCATGAAGACCAGCGAGAAGAAGAGGGAAGGGACATCCGAGAATAACAATTTTAACAACATCGTGCTGGTGCTTCTCGTTCGTCGGCATCGGACGAGGAAGTGGCGTACTCGGCGACGTGGATGATCCAGCCGGGGAGGAAGCGGAAAGCGATGCAATGCGTTCCTGGCAATGCGACCTGGCGCTACAAGGCCAGGCGCTTGTCGTTCAGGTTCCCGTGTCCATGTGCTCGTTGGGCTCGGTCATGAACTCTACGCGCATGGCCTCCATCTTCGCATCCTGCTCGCGAAGGGCCACTTCCAATCGGTGCCTCAGCTCGCCATGGCGGGCGTGCACGTCTCTGGCCATCATATGGGCGCCGGTCCGCGAGCTGACCACAGCGCGAGGTGCTGCCTCGCACGCAGGAACAGGAGGCCAACACGACGCCCTGACTGTTCTGCAGCATCACCTTTGCTCGGCAAAGTGCGGTCGACTCCAGCTGGCTCGAGACGTCGCCATCCTGGCCGCGGAGGCCAGCACGACGCCCTGACTACTCTGCAGCATCATCTCGGCTCGGCGGAGTGACCGCACCAGCGATCGGCTCCACCTGGCTCGAGACGTCGCCATCCTTTGGGCGTGCCCATGTCGTTCGTGCAGAATCCTGGCCGTGGGGTCGGCGCGGCTCCCGGCCTCTACCGGCAGCGCGGCGTAGAGGCCACCGGACGAGGTGGGCTCCCGGCGCGCGGGTCCCCCCCACCGCGCTCCCCACGTCGCCGCGCCGGCCCCCCCCAGCGAGGGGCCGGCCGGAGGAGCGAGGTGCAGGCGGGCAGAAGGTGCAGTGCGGCCGAGGGGGAGTGGCGCTCCACTTGCCGTCGCTCGGACGTCCATTTCCCGTGCCTGGTTCGGCGTCGTGCGTGTTTTGTTTTTTTTTGCTCGATGGTCCAGGATGGTCCTCGATGGTTCTCGCCGACAAAAAATGCACACGTCCGAGCGATGCCAAGTCCACTGGGAGCTCACACAAGCAAGGAGGAACGGCCTGGGGCCTGGAGTGGTCGGGCTGACCCGCCCGTGGCTCAAGAGAGGGTCCTGCACCACCTCGGGAGCTGCGTTGCTCGAGCCAAAACGGCTTGAGCCAACATCGGGGGACGCACCGACCCGGGTCGGTGCAGACCCGGGTCAGTCAGGCCGTGCAGGATCCTGCCAGATCCTGCGGGGTCCTGCAGGGTCCTGCACCCAAACCTGGGTCAGTGCGACCCTGGCCCTGCAGGAGCCTCCAAGATCCAGCGCTCTGACTGACCCCCGTCTGTATTGACCACGGCCTCTTGAGCTCCGACAGGATGGCTACGGAACGATACACACTGCTGTTGGTATGATATCGGTGGCGGTCCTAGTCGGCCCGTCTTGAGAAGACTGTTCGGCCCCTCTTGGAACTGTGATGTGGCTGTATGGGGCTCTCTGACGGCGTCTTTAGGCTCGGGCGTTTCTTCGGCGAACGTGAAGGAATTCGTCAGCTCGCAGCTCACCGACTCCCCTGGCGGCGAATCCATGTACATAGCCAAGGGGCAACCAGGGTAAGTGCATAAATTTCTTCGGGCCTGACAGGGGGGGGGAGAAACATAACACATCGGGTATATATGTATATAGATGAACATGCTGTCACACCCTTATAGTGAGCCTCCCAGACAAGCCGAACTATGTACATGAGTGAAGCGGACGCGTGCGAAACCCGGATCCCCGCCGCACCGACCAGCACACAAGGCGCCACACAGGGGCCCGCCAAGCGAAAACCCAGCGTATCCATCCAGCACACCGAGCGCCCACGGGGCGAACCCCCACAGTACACGGTCCTCTGTCCCCCTCTCCTACGTCCACTCTCGACCCCGCTCCGTCCAGGCCCGTTTTGCCTCTGGCGTCCGACCTCCGACCCCATCCACCCTCCACACCTTTTCTTCATCATCCCCCCGCCCCACTCGTCCATCCTTCGCATATCCGCCTCCCTCCACCTACGCCGTCCTCGTTCTCCTTCTCCCGGTCCTCCTCGATGGCCCTACACTCTCTCCCTGCATTCTCATCGACACCCCTCCTCGTCGGCCTCCGCCCCGGTCTGCGCGGACCTCTGCCCAGCAGCTGTTCCACCTACTCCTGCGATTTCCGATCTTGCCTCTGTGTCCTCATCCTCCTCCACCTTCTGCTCCTCTGACTGGTTTCTCTCCTAGCCTCCGTCGCCTCCACCCCCCTGCTCCGGGTACGCGCGGGCTGGCTGGCAAGCCTATATTCAATGTGTGATGTATCGTCGCCGGCATCCCCTACCACGTGCCCCTCACCGCCAGCCGTCCGATCGTTCCGCCCAGAAGAAATCACTGCGAACAAAAAGAAGCCGAGGACAAAGCGATGGTGCTAAAGAGTGACCACATTGATTCGAACCAAACGATTACCAACACGGTCACGCCACAAAAACGCCCTGGTGGGAAAATCAGCTGGCAAAGCGCAACACCAAGACGGGGACGCTGCAAATGAGGATTCCAAACACATGTGAAGCCTTGAAGAAAACGAGCTACGATGCCACAGAAGGACGAAGAATTTGCGTGATAGCTGAAGGGGTCCTCGGACACACAAATAAATACATACAAATAACAGGATTCCCGATATTTTCAAATCTTTTCTGGGTTTTTGTCTTTCCCCCCCACTTCCCATATTTTCAAAATTTTCCGGGGGATCGACGATTGACTGTGTCTATGTGTTTTCCCCCTCCTGAATAGCGTACAATCACGAGCACAGGAGCGCACACAGTGAGGAACACCTCGCAGATGTGCAACAACTAGCGCGATAACAAAGCCAGCGACCACGAAAAGGCACGAGGGAAGCAAGACACACGGATACACTGAAGACGCACCGTCCCCAATTCGCGGTTTTCGAACGATCGTCGGGGTTCTTTGAGAGACAGGCAATCGAGCGCAAACGTGGCATTTGCGGTCTTTCAGCCCAAATCGCATTAAAGACCGAGCCAAGCGGCGAGAACTTCGACGTTACTACACGAAGCATCACCCATGCCACGCATGCTCCCTGGCGCGATTTCTCTGAATACCTGGAAATTCGTGTATGTAGACGTCCCTTTTTCCACTCCTGAATCCTCCTCGGAGGCGTGCGTCTGGCCCGATCATATAGCACAACCATATCGTAGTACATCGTTTCCCGAGCGGCACGGCGAGAAGGAGACTGCCACGGAGCTTATAGCATAAGATTTCTCGGTGCGCACGTCGCACCTGGGGGGCAAACACTGAAGGACGTTCGAGGGTGCCCTCCCCCAGGATGCACGAGAATATCCGACGGACACGAAGAACACCAGGGCACACTCCCCTAACCGACCTCGATCTCGGCCCGGTTATGTTGAGATGTCGGTGCGACGCCAGTCAATGGGGATGGGCCTCGTTTAGACGATGCTGAACATGTGTGGGCGGCGCGGCCGGGAGGGGGGAAGTGAGAAGGGGCAGGCCTTCTCAGACGGCTCGTAAGTCCCCTGGCCTTCTGAGAATTGTTCCAAGCCTTCCCCGAGGACGCAGAAAAACGTTCCAGAACACAAGCAAGAACGTTTCAGAGAGCGTGAGGGCTTCTGAGAAGTCCCGCCGCCTTTTGAGAAGGCATTCGCCTTCCCGCTTGCCCCCCCACGCTCGCCGCCGAATGTCGGGGGCGGCACAGAGGGGGGCGTCCAAGAGGGGGTTGTGCAGATCGTGGCCGGCGGCAGGTGCGCGGACCAGGGGGGGGGCCAGGGAACGTATAAAGAAGCGCCATGAACTCTGGGGAGATATCGTGGCGCCCGCCATCATGATATCCCCCCCTACACGTCGTTTATTTCTGATCGTGCTGACTTCTAATTGTGCTCGTTTCCAATTGCTCCTGGCCCCCTTGTGGCCAGGAAGAGGCCCAGGACGGAACAATCAGAAATGAAAGGATCTGGGCCCCCAAAAAAATCAAAAATCCTCTCGAAGAATTGGGCACGAACAGCGTGCAGTCATCACCCCCCCCCCTCGTGGCCGCCCCCGGGGAAAGTGGGGCGCTGGATCGCTCTGCCAGCAAACGGCCGGGCGGTAAAGGCTGACGGCCGCGAGGGCGCGCGGCTGCCCAGCTTGGCTGGGGGCCGTCGTCCGCCCTCCAGGGCGAAGCGGGGTGACGCAAGGGGGGGGGTAGGCTGGAGTGGAAGGAGGAGGAGGAGGAGGAGGAGGAGGAGGAGGAGGAGGAGGAGGAGGAGGATGAGAGGAAGAGGTGTTGGAGGAGGAGGAGGACGAGGAGGAGGAGGACGAGGAGGAGGAGGAGGAGGACGAGGAGGAGGAGGAGGAGAGGAAGAGGTGTTGGAGGAGGAGGGGAAGCGGGAAGGAGGAGGAGGAGGCTGCAGGCTGCGGGCACGGCTGCTAGTCGTCCAGCATGCACAGCATGGCCACGCCCCTGCATACCCAGAACGACGGGTCGGGCGACGGCTGGGACAGCGGGAAGTACTTGACGAAGTTGGTGGAGTGCCCCGTGGTGGAGAGGGTGCCCTTCCGCTCGGAGGTTTTGTAGATGGTCGGCGGCAAGCGGAGGGGGCAAGAGAGAGGGAGGAGGCCCATCTCAGAAGGCGGCGGGACCTCTCAGAAGCCCTGGCGTCTTCTGACAGGTCTCCTGCGTCTTCGGGGAAGGGCAGGAAAACTTCTCAGAAGGTCGGGCGATTTCCGAACCTTCTGAGAAGGCCCTCCCCTTCTAACTTCCCCCCCTCGCTCGCCGCCGAGATGGGGCACATGTACAGGTTCCACTCCGCGACACGCTTCGGGACGTCGGTGCTGCTGCACGGCTCCAGCCAGATCACCGGCATGGGCTCGAACAGCACGTCCTTGACGGACTCCTTGAGCTGGCCTGAGGCAAGGTCCCAGCCGCAGCCCTGGAGGAACAACCCGTGGATGTTGACCCCAGACTCGGGAGCCTCCGCGTCTGCCGCGTGCGGGGTCTTGCTGACTGCCGAGAAGAACTCGAGCGTGTCGATCGGGATCTTCGTCTTGCGCGCGTGCAGCTGCAGCGCCGCCGTCATGAAGCCCTGAGGGAAGAAGAAGCAAGGCACCCAGAAGCTCGAGGGCGCACCTTGGGTGAGCCAGGTGCCCATGAACTTGATCCTCTCGATGAAATCCAGCACCCAGGAGTTGAGCGGCTTCAGGCAAGGGTAGGCAACTTTCTCCCAATTGGCCGGCACCTTCTGAACAAGGAAGGAATTGAACATGCCCTCCATATCCGCAGACATGAGAACAATGCCTTGGATGGCCTTGCCAAGGGTCTTCAAGCTCGACTTCACGGTGGAGATCATCTTAGACAGGCGCGCGTACTCCTGCCCGTGGAAGACACCTATGGACACGATGCCGCCGCCAGCGATCTTCTTGTACGTGCTGGAGTGGGCGTTCTTGGTCTTCTCCGCATCAGGGATGATCTTGAGGAAGCCCTCCGCGATCTCCGACACGATCTCCTCGGGCTTCTTCCCGCCGCCCCCGGACGATATGCGGGGCTGTACGCTCACAATGGTGTCGATCAGCTGCCTGGCCTGCTGCTGCTGGGCGGTGATGAGAGCGTTTGGGTGTAGGCCAAACACGCGCGGGTCCTCGTCCAGGGGCAAGGTCTTGACATATTCCCGCGTTTGCTCGAGGGGGCCCTCTGGCGGTGGGTAGTAGGCATCCAGGCCCGCGAAGCGGAACTTCTGGTCGAACATGTCCTCGACGAAGTACTGCTTCAGCAGCGCGGACATCAGCCTGACGTCCTTGTCGTCTGTCACGCGGCCGCCGTAATTCACGTCTGCAATGATGTAGCGCAGCGTGATCCAGGGCACGTCTGACTGCGAGACCAGGTACATCCTCACCTGCTCTCTGGAGACCTGGAAGTCCGAGTCCATCCACTCGTACGGGATGTTCCAGCCGATGGGGCCGAACTTCCTCCTCTCGAGGATCACTGCATGGAAGAACGCCAAACCAAAAAGCAACTTCTTGTACTCCATGGGCTTTGATGGGCACGACTCGAACGCTTCCTCGGTCATGTCAGCGAACGTGCGGCCCACGTTGGCCCGCAGGCCCTTCGGCGGCTCGTTCGTGATCTTCAGGCCCCCCTGCAGCACCGGGACGGGGAAGGCCGCCGAGGGCATGCTGGTGAGCCACAGGCGATAGTCCTCGCTGATCTTGTCTGGGTCCTGTGACTCCTGGATGGCCTCCAGCTTCCCCATCCAGCTGGCCGCCAGGTGGCAGTTCTGCAGGCAGACCCAGTCGCCCGTCTCCCAGCCCATCTTGATGAGCTGCTCCGCCTTCGGGCCCTGGCCCTGGCCCAGAGAGATGAAGTGGAGGCGCTCGGAGTAGCCCTTGTCGGCCGCGAGGGACAGGAGAGACTCGGTGGGGTCGGCGCCCGCCGACAGCACGAAGATCAGCGGCATGACGTGCTTCGAATCGCTGAAGGCGCCCTCCAGATCGAACGGCGGAGACTCGATGTACATCTTGCCCAGCTCGGCGGAGACGACGTTCCTGGCCACCAGCGTGAGCAGGTTCTCCTTCAGGGACTTGATCACCAGCATCTGCTGGAACGCCGACAGCTTCCCCGCGAAGTCGGACGGGAAGGGCCGGGACGGCATGTCGTCCGCGGTGCAGAAGGAGGACCACCCGCTGCCGCCGCCTGCAATGGCGTCCAGGAGGCCAGAGAAGGCTGTCTCGCCGGATGCCTCCGTCAACCGCTGCAGCACGCTTAGCTTCGCCCACGCCGCTGGGCTTACCCACCTCGGCACCTGCGGATCCTCGTGGTCCTCTGTCAGCGTTCCCTTCCCCGCCTCCTGGCTGCGCAGGAAGAACAGCCACTCGGAAGGCGTGATGGCCCTCTTGCCCAGGAACGCGGAGTGCGTGCCGTTCCGGAGGATCTGGGCGGAGATCAGGAACGCGAACAGGAGCTTGTGGTCCTCGAAAAGGCCGCGGCAGATATTCAGAAAGATGAACCTCGTGAAATCGTCGATCAGGATGGCTATCCTCTTGCTCACGTCCTCGTCCTTCTCGGATTCCCTGAGGCGATCCTGGAATAATGTGACGAAGAACTCGAGGCTGTATTGGTACATGGGGTCTATGTTGGCCAGGTCGGCCACGACGAAGTAGAGAATAGACGCCCGCGTCGCCACCGGTCTCAGCTCTTCGCGCACCTTGTCGATCTCGGCCATCGCCTTGTCGGCCACGACCATGCGGTCCTTGATCTCCGAGCCGGTGGCCTTGGACTGGTCCAGAGTCTTGATCAGCGTGTCGTCCTTGAGGACATCGCCGCCTGCCTCCGCCAGCAGCTTCAGGATGAGCTGCTCGAGGTCGTCCTGGGTCTTCTTGTCCGCCGCGATCTGCACCACCAGCTCCTGCCGCTGCTGCGCGAGCTCCGGGCGCTCGCAGGCGACCACCTCGGCCACCAGCTGGTCCTCGAGGCCCAGCAGGGTCACGGTGAAATTGATGATGGTGACCTCCCGGCGGCGCGCGCAGGGGGGAAGGGAGGAGGAGGAGGAGGAGGAGGAGGAGGAGGAGGAGGAGGAGGAGGAGGAGCAGAGGGGGCGGGTCGTCTCGGAAGGCCGAGAAGGCCTCCAAGAAGCTCCCAGGAGCCGTCTCCGAAGCCGCAGAGGGCCTCTCGGAAGGCTTCCGAGCAGCCCTGCCGCCTCCCGAGATGGCCTGGCCCCGCACACGGTCCCCTTCCTGGCGCGGCGCCGGACCTTGATGCACACCTCCGGCAGGTAGTGCGGGTTCGCCATCTTCGAGGTGATGTAGAACCTGAAGTCGTCCGAGTAGGGGACGTCGGTGTCCCCCAGGCGCAGGAGCAACTGCCCGCCCTTCTTGAAGATGGCCTTCGTGAGCACGGGCTCCAGCGCCGGGTCGAGCACCTCCTCCACGTTCTCGATGAGGAGGGCGCAGCCGTTGCGGATGCACGCCTCCATCTTCCGCAGGTACATCCCGTCGGAGAGCTTCGTGATCGTGATGTTCTTCTCCTTCGAATGGGGGATCGACTACGAAATTGAATTAAGCGATGACTGTTGCTCGCCGAATCCACGATATATGATGTATAATGCTAGCACATCTACGAACAGTCTACGTCTTTCTCTCCATAGCTTCGATGGAGATTTCAAATTTGGGGTTCATCAATTCTGTAGTCGATCCCCCGGTCGACTCCTTGCCCATGTTGCGCACCCAGCGGTTTGCCTGCCCCTGCGGATCTATCATCAGGGGCCAGCGGCGCCCGCGCGTCACCATGAGGCCGTTCTCCACGGACAGGTCGTCGGAGGGCAGGCCGTGGATATTCCAACTGCGGACCTCGGCCGGGTCGACGAGCACGTCGGCCGCCCGCCAGCTGGGGTCGGTGTCCAGCTCCAGCGTCTGAGCCTCGGTGAGCCATTTGGCGACCAGGTCCCGGCGGAACTCAGCCGTGAAGGGACCCGTGTAGGCGATGAAGCCACCCGCGAGCACGATGTTGCCCACCACGTACTTCAGGTTCTTGTCGAGGACGTCGCTGGCGGCGTCCCAGCGCACGCTCTCGTTGCCCAGGCCGTCCAGCAGCTTCTCCGCGCGTCCCAATTTCACCACGCAGTCCTCCGCGTCCTTCTCGAGCTGGGCGGCCTTCTTCTTCGCCGCATCGAGCTTGGCCTCGAGCGACGCGACATTGTCGAGGACAATGCGCAACTCCGCTTTGGCGATTCTGAGCTTCTCTTGCGCGCCGTTCAAAGTGTCTTCCGCGCCCTTCAACTTCTCCTTCTTAGGCTCGATCTCCCGTGCCACCCGGCCGTACACGTCCATGGCGCGCACCCACATGCAGAGGGACGTGGCGGCCGAAGAGACATTTTTGACCTTCTCCGGCGTGAAGTCTGGGTTGTTGATGTATTTCGCAAGGTTCTTCGTGAGCTTCTTATTCTGAGCCAGCGAGTCTTTGTCGTAGTTCTTCAGGTTCTGCAGGAAGTTGGAGTCGTTCATCTGCTTCTTGGCGTCTTCCCACGTCTCCTTCGCCCCAAGAAGCAAGCACACGGCGGACAGCACGGTCTCCACCAGCGGAGGCGGCTTCGTGAAATTCTTGACCTCAGAATTATGTTGTCCCCATCCTACTTAAGGACCACATCCTAAAAATAATTTCGAGCACCCCGAAAAGTGTCAAAAGAGTGTCGAAGCAGTGTCGAAACAGTGTCGGGCGAGTCTCCCAGGGCCCGACACGTGAAAACCCTTCTTGAGTTTCGGTGCTTTTTTGGGTGCTCGAAATTCTTCCTGGTGATCAAAGCTAAAGTAGGTTGGAGCATCATAACCTCAGAGATGTCTTTCTTATCCAGGGCGTCCAGCGATTTGATCGCACTGTAGTACTCTGGCAGGGCCGCGTCCAAATCCTTCTGGCAGTCGTCCTTGATGGCGTTGGCCTCCGTGGCGGCAGCGGACGCCGCGGCCTCGTCCACGGCACACGCCTCGCTCTTATCCTTGGCGATGGCCTGGTCCTTCTCCACCTGGCGGATGTCGGGCGCCCCGAACCCCCCCAAAATGTTCATCGGCTGCACACAAGGGTGCCCCCGGGTAAGAGTGACCCTTGGTGCGCGGCTTCTGGGGGGCCGCGGGGGGACCAAACCTGGGCGCGCAAGCCGCTGCTCCCGCTTCCTTTCCAGCCACTCTGGGGACCCACCTGTGCCCGCACCAGAAGGCCACTCCGGCGAAAGGTCACTCTGACGTCCAGTCGAGCTCATCTCCTGGGATCACGCTCTCGACTTCCGCCAGCCTTCCGCCGGCTATCCGTCGGCCGGAGGCGGCCTCGTTCTGCCTCCGCCGACCCTCCGCCGGGGAAGAGATGGCAGCTCCCTCGCTCCTCGAGGGCAAGGCCCACTCTGGAACGCCTCACCTGTATCATCAGCTCCGCAGTATCCTTCTTGGCCTGCTCGATCTCGGGCTGCATCTTCTGCAGGGAGCCCTTGAGGTCGTCCACCACCACCTTCGTCTCGTTCAGGGTCTTCACGCCCACCTTGTAGCGCTCGAGCTTCGTGGTGATCTCGCCCCTCTTCTTGCCAACCAGATCCACGAAGAGCCCGATGAGCTCAAGGTACGAGGTGGGAGTCATGTACGTCCTCCGCTTCAACATGTCGAAGAACTGTTCCGCGGCCTCCTTGGAGCTGCTGTGCATGAGGCCAGAGATCGCGGAGAGCTGGGGGATTAGAGACTCCAGGCCGAGCTCCTTTGGTGCCTGTCCGTAGCGCCTCTCCGCCACCGAGTAAAGCGCGTCTTTGGGCCATGCGCTATACCAGTCGATGGTGGCGCAATTTATGATGGACGGGAACTGCCGGCAGCGCCCCCGGAAGCCATCGCCGACTGGCGAGAAAGCAAGCGTCACGTGGAGATTCTCGCGCACCACCTGAACAAAATACTGCCAGACAGCGTCGCGCGACTCTGGCTTGCCGGCAGCCTTTGCCACCGGGCGCATCAAACTAATGACCTGCTCGGCCTCGTCGGGAGCGAACAAGTTCGGAACCTCGCCAGTGTTGAGTATGTTGTTAATATCCTCCAGGAACGACTCCTTCACGATCTGGGTGTCCGAGAAGAGGAACATGATCCCCTTGCCGCCACCCTTGGCCACCGCCAGCATCATGTTCTTGATGTCATCCTTGAAGGCGTTCCCATCGTATTGGCGCGTGATCTCGATGGAGTAGCACTGGTAGTCTGCCATGTGCGCTCCCATGCGCGCGATGGATTTGCGGCCGACGCCGCTGACGCCCACGAGCAGCATGTTGCCTCTGGGCTGGCGAATGGTACGGGTGCAGCGTGCCAGGTGCGAGCATGCGTCCCTGAAGAATACGATATCCATCTTGGTGGGGTTGGTCTGGTTGTAGTCATCCAGCCACTCGTTGAAGATCTCGACGCATTTCTCCTGACTTTCCACCTGCTCGTATGGTCGCTCAGCGCGATCCAGGAAGTCGCCGAAGATGAGCTCTCTGAATTCCTCAGCGCTGACCTTCTGGTTGGTCTGCGCCCCGAGTGCTCCCGCCAGCGTCGCATCGAACCAGCCGCGATCATGGTCGTCGATGAGACGGTCCCTGAACTGCCTGGACATCTCGTGCAAGAACAGATTCGTCAGGTCCTTCTCGCTGTTGAGCGCCTTCTTGACGTTGACCATCAACATGCCCTGCACCACCTTGGCGGGGTCTCGCAGGTTGAAGGTGTAATGGCACTTAACAGGGGTAGGCAGCAGGTCGTTCGTGATCTTGAAGAACATGTCCACGGAAGCCTTGACAATCGGCACAGCGACACCTTCGAGATCTGGCTTTACGTTGTGGAGCCAGCCGCCCAGGATGCTGGACAAGATCTGGTTCATGGCCTCTAGCGAAAGGTTGGGCATCCAAAGCATGTTGAAATGCCTGAACAGTCTGGGCGTCACTACCATCCGGCCTCCGCCAGGAGGGCCGCAGGCCGCGATGAACTGCGTGTCGGCTACAGCCTTCCAGAAGAGCTTCTTCTTGTCGTAGAAGCCGCCGTAGTCGATGACCTGCCGCAGGAGCTCAATGGGCGGCTGGGCTCCGTAGAACTCCAGCATCGGCATGTTGATGTCGTCGATGAAGAAGAGCATCGTGGTCCCTGGCGGTGCACCCAGCAGGTTCTTGCGCTTGCGCTCGAGGCGGTTCTCCAGCATGTCCACCACGTTGGCAGTGCTGGTCTGCGCGCTGAAGTTGGCCGTCGCCGTGGAGAACTTCTCGCCAGCAGTGTTCAAGAACTGTTGGATCCCCACAGACTTGCCCACGCCCGTCTCGCCAGCGTACAAGACATGGTACCCAGACTGCAGCAAGTTGTCCAGCAGCATCCTCTGACCCGTGGTCTCGGCGGTCGGCACCAGAATGTTGAAGAACGGCTCATCCATCTGGTAGCTGAACTCGGGCACAATGCAGGACAGTTCGGCCACGGTGCAGTCTTCGTCCTTCACGTACATCATGTACAAGTCACCGTCCGCGGGAAGCTGAGCGCAGAACTTCTGGAGGTGCGGGCGGATGAACGTCATAAACTTCTTCCGGGAGTTCTCGTGCAGGTTGGCCCCGAGGGACCAGATGGCACTCATGGCACAGTAGATGGCCGCGAGCCTCTTCTCGTCGTCCTCCGATTTCAGGGGCTTCCTATCCTCTTCGCCCTGGGGCACGAACTGGTGCCTCTCTGATATAAAAGTGGTCATCATGCGAAGGAAGCTCTGGATGAGGTTGGCGTCCATGGAAGGAATGCCCGGTGCCTCCTGACACTCTTCGCGGATGAAAGGGACGACCGCCGTGCAAATGTCGGTTGCCCACTTGCCGAGATTCGGAGCCAGAAGCGGGTACTTCTCTGCAAACCTCTCCGCCCAGCTGTCAATCAGCGGCTTCCAGCCTAAGTGCACCGGCTCAAGGTACACCATGCCGCATCGGCTCACCGTCGCTGGCGACGCCACCTGCAAGTCGTTGACCTCGAACATGATTGTCATGCTTGGCGGCAATTTGATGCGCTCGCCGTTGGCGAGACAGAGCATCTTGTTGTCGTCGAGCACCGTGTTCATGTTCTCGATCCAAATCGCGTCGACTGGGCCGTCGAAGTTGATCCACTTCTTGTTGTCGGAGGAATCGCTGACGGCCTCCCGCACAAGGATGGCCGTAAGCCCGTCCTTCCACTCGCCCGTGTTCTCGTTGAAGGAGCCATACAGCTCCTCGATCGTGATGCTCTTGGGGTTGAGGTTGAAGATCTTGGTCAGCTGGTGCGCGGCGTCCGTGGAGCCGTCCTTGCGCAGCTGCGTGAGCGTCTTGGCCAGGATGGTGCAGTCGGTGGTCTTCCCGGTCATCGTGAGGCCCACCAGCATGACCCCGTGGCGGACCAGCTGCGTCTCCAGGAGCTGCGTGATCTTGGTCACAAAGGCGGGGACGATCTGCAGCCCGGCCACGCGCAGCTGCCTCTCCATCTCCACCTTCAGGTCGCCGTAGTCCACGCTGGGGATGGTCACCTCGGGGTACAGATCGCTGATGATGCCGCTAAACAGTGGCAGGTCGAAGGAGAGGAACTTCGGCGCGTTCGAGTCCCGGAGAGCGCGGATCAGGGTCACGTTCTCCTCAAGATCTGGGTTCTGACGCTTCAAGTGCCCGGCCATCACCAGCACTGACTTCACGGCGCGCATGCCGAAGTCGTAGTGGTCCTGCTTCGAAAGCTGCTCCGAGGACAAGCGGTAGAGATTCACCATCTTCCGCGCCAGGAGCTTCGCGGCGTTGAAACCCTCGGAGTACAGAATGATCTCGGCGATGAGGCCGTAGTCTGGGACCATCATGGCCACTGGCCGAAACAGCGCCTTCAGGTTGTCGGGCAGCTCGGCACGCCCCGCGTACCCGGGGTTCATGGTGATGTACACCCCGAAGCGCCTGTTCAGCGGGATCTCGTTGCCGACGAACTCGAAGGTCTCCTTGCGGGCCCGGATGGCCTGGGTGACGGTGAGCATCTGCTGCGCGATGACGCTCAGCACCTCGACCTGGATCCGGTTGAACTCGTCGAAGCAGGCCCAGGCCCCGGCCTGCGCGAGGCCGCTGAAGAAGCGCCCCATGATCTTGTAGTCCAGGCCGTCGGAGCAATTGAAGACGACGATCGGCACGGCCAGCGCCTTCCCCAGGTCCTTGGTGGTCTCGGTCTTGCCCGTGCCGGCGGGGCCCGCGGGGGCGCCGCCGTAGTTCAGGTGCATGGCGCCCGTGAGCGTCATGTAGCACTTGTCCGTCAGCGGAGTGACGACGAGCCGAGGCGTGTTGCCGAGGTACTCGTAGGAGTACTTGAAGCAGGCGATGGTCTGCTTGCACACGCAGTCGTCCGAGATGGTGTCGCCCTGGGACGTGACTGCGCCGTTCTCGCCCACCCAGTAGTACCGCAGCTGCTTGCTCCAATCGAACTCGTTTGGTGACATGCAGCCGCTCTCGACGAGATTGTCCAGCACGGTGATGCCGTGCACGTCGAGCACGATCAGGGCACCCATCAGCACGCGCTGCAGCTTTGTTAGCTGCATCCTCACGATGCTGACCGAGTTGGCCAGCTGCCTGTTGTGAAACTCGATGTTCGTCTTCATGGCGTTCACGTCCGTTCCAGCGCTCATCTGCTCCAGCGCCACCTCTGCAAGCTGTGTCCAGTTCACCTGGTCGACAAGCAGCTGTGCCTGCGACGCTAGAGCAGACCTGCCCTCGAGCAGCCACGACGTGCGGTCTGAACCGTCCTCTGGGTACAGCTGCAGCGTCTCCTTGGTGAGAGCATACAGTCCGTTGACCATCGCCACCTCCACCTCCGAGAGCCACTTCTCCACGACTGGGCCTGTGACCACGGGCTCAACGAAGGGAACAGACTCCTTGATCATGTCCATCATGCCCACAATGTTGGCGCCCTCAAACTGCACGCGGTTGATGGAGTCGAAGCACTTGCTCATGTGCTCCTGAACTGCCTGCGGGTTCCGCGTCTGCGAGAGGATGCTGAGCAACTCATCGTTCGACAGGAAGTAGAACCGCGGGAACGCAGCGCGCTTCGTCTCCAGGTAGGCCTCCAGCTTCTTTTGCACATGTTCTAGCGTGTCGTTTGCCCACTTCAGCTTAACTAGAAGGTCGGGGATGTGGAATGCATCCATGGAGTTCTTGAACGACTGCCGGATCTTGCGGAAGAGATCCTTCCAATACTTGTCAACCTGCTTGAACTTGGCGGCCTCTGAGGGCAACTGCTGCTGGATGTCCTCCGCCGAGAAGATGTTCTCCAAATACATCCAGGCCCTCTGCACCTGGTACCACTCGTCGATGACATCCGAGGCCATGTTGATCTTTTTCTCCCACACCTCCACCTTTTCCTTTATGCCGTGCACGAAGCGACTGCCCATCATGGTGCCGATGGAGACGGAATGGTCCTCGCACAGCGTGATGACGTCGGCCAGGTCCCCGAGGATCCACAAGTCTCGCTGGTTCCTGTTCCGCAGACGGCATCGGTACAGCACCACTCATAAGGGAATCTGTCGACCCCTGTCCCAGGCTTCGACCAGGTTCTCGAAGGGACACGAAATTTGGGGCCCAACCCTGGGATATATGATGGGGGGCGCCCATCCTCGCCAGGGGGGCGCCCGAATATCCCCCTTGGGGTGTATGGTGCATCCCAGGGCTTCCCCGGTTGTCTGAGCGCCTTCATTGTCAGTTCTCGTGGAAAAAACCCTGGGATCCGACGTAGCGAAGAAACGCAACATCGTAAAAGATCACACCCGGAGCCCTGGGCCCCATCTCTCTGCGTCATTTTCCGGGCCGGATCGATCTGCGAGGGCCCGGGGGCCCGACAGGGGGCGAAAACGCCTGGCTCCAACAAAAATCGAGACGCCAGGATCTCAAGGGCACTTCCAGCGATAGGGGGGAGCGGGAACTCGCCTGCCACCCTGCCTCGTCAGGGCCACCCTCTGGGCCCCAGCCTGGGCGCGAAAATGCCCTCCAGCAGGGCTGGACCTGAACGCTGTTGTGCTCGTGTTGCCTCCGTTTGGGTGCTCGTGTGGCCCTGCCCGTTTCCTGTAACCCCCTGCCAAAACCACAAAAACAACACACAGCCGAAATCCAGCAAAACACTGTGCAGGTCCAGCCCTGCCCTCCCATGGGCCGAGGCC
Source organism: Prorocentrum cordatum (assembly GCA_963575745.1). Taxonomy (NCBI): domain Eukaryota; class Dinophyceae; order Prorocentrales; family Prorocentraceae; genus Prorocentrum; species Prorocentrum cordatum. The sequence continues at coordinate 48,264 of CAUYUJ010014444.1, read as the reverse complement.
GACAGGGGGGCGCGCACCGCCCGTGGCCCCCCCGGGGGGCGTCCCTGGCAGGAGACGTGGTGCTGGCCGGCAGGTCTAGGACGAGGAGAGATCGGGATTCTCCGCTGAGGACACCTTCCGGCGAGGACACCTCCCGACGAGGACCGACTCCGACGAGGACGAGCCCCGACGAGGACGAGCTCCGACGAGGACAGATCGAGAATCTCTGGGATCCCACGGCTCTGGGGGACGATTCGGGCACCTTTCTCCGCCTCCGCCTCCTCCTCCCCCTCCTCTTCCTCCGCCTCAAATGCCTGATTCTCCTCCTCCTCCTCCTCCTCCTTCCTTCCTCCTCCTCCTCCTCCTCCCTCCTCCTCCTCCTCCTCCTTCTCGTCCTCCTCCTCCTCCTCCTCCTCCTCCTCCTCCTCCTCCTCCTCCTCCTCCTCCTCCTCCTCCTCCTCCCCCTCCTCTTCGTAAAGCGAAGCCAGGACAAGGATACATTCCGACGGGGATAACCCGAGAATCTCTGAGATCCCGCCGCTCTGGAGGATGCCTCGGGCGCCGCGGCCTGCTCAGAGCGGTCCAGAACGCTCTGAGAGCGTTCTAAAATGCTCTGGGACGGACCTCTCCTCGTCCTAGCCCCGCCCGATAGATACCTCCTGCGGATCCTGTGGTTCAGAATCGGGAGCGGGAGGTCAGCCCAGGCGGCGACGATCGCGTCCAGCTGGGTCTCCAGGCCGTGCTCCCCCGACGCCATCGCGGACACCTCCGAGACGAGCTCGCGGTGGTCGAAGATCCCGTTGGACTCCAGCTGGCTGAGCGTGATGTTGCTGGCGGAGGACGGACCCTTCCACGGCAGGCTGATCTTCTTGAAAAGCTTCTCCCAATGCCTGATACTGTTTGCTAAGGCGCCAAGATGTATCACCATGGCGGTCTCATCAAGAGGTCTCCAGGGGGCTCCTTGAAGCCTCCCTGGATATTCCAGAGGTCTAAGGGGGGGACTTTGAAACGCCTCGATCCACCCCACTGCCTTGGCCTCATGGCAGGATTGCCGAGGTCCAGGATGGTAGGCATTTTCTCCTTGTACTCGTCGATCATGTTCTTCACCTGCGCGACCACCTCGTCCCCCTCAAGGGCTTTCGAGAGATTGAACGCGGTCTTGTTCGACGCGTTCACCTTCTTGGCCATTTCCTCCACATCGACGCCGCGGAAGTCCGAGGTAAGCCAGGTGCCAGACATGTCCTTTCTGAAAAGCAGGTGTGTTTCCCAAACCCGGGCTTGCACTGAGGGAGTTCTACATGTCCTGGAACGAACTGACGTGCGCTATGGAAGTTCCCTGACTTCCCCGGCCATGGAACCCTGCTCTACCAGGTCCCGCCAACATGGGTCAAGGTCCCACCCGATGGTGCCCCATCATCCTGGGTCCCACAAAGTAGGACTCCACCCTGTAGGGCCTCACCCTGGTGCCACCCAATCACAACACGGGATCTCGCTCCACAGGGTGAAGGTTTCAAGGTGCAACGCGCGCCCCATAGGAGTTCTAGCCTAGTGGTCTCACACATGGGGGTCCCTCGCAGTAGCTCACACACTGCACCGCACACACTGGACCCAATACATCGCACCGCATACGTTGCACCGCATGGGCTGCATCCGAAACATTGCACCGTACGGATTGCCCTGAACCAACACTTCGCCTCAAAGGCCGACCCCCCTTCGGCGGTGGACAAACCTCCCTTTAGTAGACCTCCCCGTAGTGAAAACGGCCTGGGACCGAAACCGACGGACCCGGACCCGCAAACATGACGGCCGCGACGCCCTCTCGCGAACCGAAAACGGCCAATTCCTTAATCGACGTGTCAGGGTAGGAGGTCTGTCCACCCCCGACCCATGTTCCACCGCACAGATGACGCCCCATGGACTGCACGGGGTCGCAAGGTTGTTCGGCGCACGACCGTTGCGCACGCGGGCTTCCAAGCTCTGGTGCGTCCCTCGGAGGTCCGCGCAGAGTTGCTCCCTGGGTCGGCGCCCGGCCCCCCCCCCCTGTCCTGCCGCGCGAGGCGCAACAGGGGGGGCGGCAGCGGAGGCGACGCCCCAGGGGTCCAGCACCGACCCAGGAGGGGGAGGAGGAGGAGGAGGAGGAGGAGGAGGAGGAGGAGGAGGAGGAGGAGTGGAGGAGGAGGAGGAGGAGGAGGAGAGGAGGAGGAGGGAGGAGGAGGAGGAGGAGGGTAGGAGAGGAGGAGGAGGAGGAGGAGGAGGGGAGGAGGAGGAGAGGGAGGAGGAGGGAGGATGGGGGGAGGAGGAGGCGGAGGAGGGAGGAGGGAGGAGGAGGAGGAGGAGGAGGAGGAGGAGGATGAGGAGGAGGACAAGAACATCGCGCGGGCCCTCTGAAAGCTTGTGTGTGCCTCTCTTTCCTTCGACGTGTCCTGCCACTGGTGCGCGAGGTCCCACAGCTGCCACTTCTGCTGGAAGAGCTTCTTGCCCTTCTCCAGGTCCTGGAACTCGAACGTCTCGCCCGCCGGGACCTTGGGGGCCGAGCCGAGCAGGCCCTCGTACTCCGAGCAGGTCTGCGCGCGCTCCTCGAGGTACTTGACCTGCTTCTCCCCTATCCTCTCGAGCTCTTCGAGCACCTCCAGAAGCACACACATCTAGTTGCACAAGCACAAACTTTCGGAGGTGCGCGCGGACTGTTGGGTCGGTGCTGGGACCCCCCCTGGCGCGCGACGCGCGCCAGGACAGGGCGGTCCAGCTCCAACCCAAGTAATGTGCCCGAACCTCCCAAACTCTATGTCGATGCAGCTCTTCTTCTTTGAACCTCACTAGCCATGCCGATCTTCTCCGCGTCCACGAAGTCACCAACCTGGAGTGTCTCCTGGATCTCGCGCATCTTCTCCTCGATCTCGAGGCTCTTCTGGTACGTCTCCTCGGCCATCTTCGCCTGCTGCTCGTCGATGTACTTCTTTGCCTCGACCATCTTGCTGTGGGTAAACTCGTGCTCCATTGTCTTCAAGTTCTCCTCCGCGACCTGGTCGTCCGTCGACAGCTTGACCTTCGCCTTCCGGAGCAGGGCGTACATTGTCTCAATGTCTTCCATCAGGAACTCGAGGTCCCCGAGTTCCTTCGGCGATGCGCCGAAGAGGGGAGGCGGAGGGGAGGAGAGCACCAGCTATACACCAACATCAATTCTTGCCAGGATCACCCTGGGCGGAGGGTTGGAGCGTATACACCGATCCTGGGCCCAGGATCGGCCTGGCCAGGATCGGTGTAGGTGTATAGTTGGCGCCCTCCGAGTGGGAGCGGGCCTTTTCAGAAGGCTCAGAAGGCCTGTGGCCTTCTGAGGAGCTCTCTGAATCCTCTCCGAGGCCACAGGGGGCTTCTCAGAGCGCTGGAGGGCTTCTGAGAAGCCCAGCCGACTTCTGAGAAGGCCTGCTTCATCCTCCTCCGCATCCTCCTCCTCCTCCTCCTCCTCCTCCTCCTCTTCCTCCCCCTCCTCCTCCTCCTCCTCCTCCGCCTCCGCCTCCGCCTCCGCCTCCTCCTCCTCCTCCTCCTCCTCCACTCCTCCCTCCTCCTCTCCTCCTCCTCCTCCTCCTCCTCCTCCTCCTCCTCCTCCTCCTCCTCCTCCTCCTCCCCCTCCCCCTCCCCTCCCCCTCCCCCCCCTCCCCCTCCCCCTCCCCTCCCCCTCCCCCTCCCCCTCCCCTCCCCCTCCCCTCCCCCCCTCCCCCCCTCCCCCTCCCCCTCCCCCTCTCCCCTCCCCCTCTCCTCCTCCTCCTCCTCCTCCTCCTCTTCCTCCTCCTCCTCCTCCTCCTCTCCTCCTCCTCCTCCTCTCCTCCCTTCCTCCTCCTCCTCCTCCTCCTCCCCCCCTCCTCCTCCTCCTCCTCCTCCTCCTCCTCCTCCTCCTCCTCCTCCTCCTCCTCCTCCTCTCCTCCTCCTCCTCCTCCTCCTCCTCCTCCTCCTCCTCCTCCTCCTCCTCCTCCTCCTCCTCCTCCTCCTCCTCCTCCCCCCCGCGGCGAGGCCGCCGGGCTCCTGCAGCACGCTGGAGTAGGTCTGCACGTAGGCGGCGAACTTGGACAGCTCCTTGGGCCGCTCGTCCAGCTGCTTGATCCTGGGGGAGACCAAAAAGGTATCGATACCGCTACTCCCCGGACCTCCTCTGGTTAGGAAGCAACTGCAGGGAGGTCTTCGTCGGAAAAGTTGAGGAAAATGAAGCCCCATTTGGGGGGCTGTTACGCCGGAAAGGGCCTCGGACCAAGCCGGATTAAGTCGGATTAAGCGGGACTAAGCGGGATTAAGCCGCATTAAGCGGGATTAAGCTGGATTAAGCCCGATTTCGGACCAGGGCGAAAACAGAATTTGACCTCCCAGGAGTTGCATCCGAATTCTGGGGTGCGTTCTGACCAGGATTTCGAGGCGAATCCAGCGGTGGCGACGATGGCCTCCCAAGAGGCCCAAAACGGGAGAACGGCGAAAGGAAGAGGTGTGGGTACATCTTCCTCCTCTGAATCCTGGTCTCGAACTTGTCGGTCGCCTCGTTCGTCTTCTCCTGGGCCATCTTGAGCAGGCACCTCCGCATCGCATTCAGCGCCTGCTCTGGGATGGGCACCAGTTCGCCTCGCAGGCCTTTCCCGTCAACGGAGATGATCCCGAGCTGATGATGGGCGCGGAATTTTTCGAGGTCCTCTTGGAACTCCCACATCCTTAGAAGAAACAGCCAACACATAAACATCAACTTTTGGCGCCCCTCGCAGATTTCTTGGATCCGCGCCGGGCCCCCTCCCTGGCGCGCGGAGCGCGCCAGGGGCGGCGCTGGAGGCGCCGCCGAGAGGGCCCCAGCGCAGATCCAAACAAATCCGCGCGGAACGCAAACAGTTGATGTTTATGGCACTTTCTCTTCTTCGAATCCTGGTCATGTCTCCGTGCAGGTCGTCATACGTGTGGACCTCGTCGATGTAAGCCTCTTCACTCCACTCCGTGCCAAACTCATAGATCTGCCTGAAGGGCTCGTACTGCTCGTTGGCATACGCCTGCGTGTTGTCTATGTTCTCGTTGATCGCTTTCTCGATCTGAGACACGAACTCATTGAAGTTGGCATTGTTGAGCAGGATGTCCCGGACGGCCTGGTGGGGCGCGACCCGCGTGTACGCCTCGTACTGCCGGACCGTCGAGAGCGACGGCACCTGGTTCACGACACCGATGGTGCCCTCCCAGAGCGACCTCAGGGTCTCCAGGAAGTCCTCCCTGCGGGGCTCGAGCGAGATGTGCCTCTCGCCGAAGCCGACGGAGATGAAGAACAGCTTCTGCGCGGCCGCGACGCGCTGCAGGAAGTCGTCCGCGGCGCTCAGCACCACGTGCACCAGCGCGGCCTGGAACATGTGGTCCACGAGCCGGATGCACGCGCCCAGCATGGCGGCGTCCTCTTGCAGGCGGCGCGCCAGGGGCAGGGCGAGGGTCGCTCCCTTCTCACGGGGAGCGGTCCCTCCGCCGAGGCTCCCGACGAGGCTCGGCAGACGGAGAAGAACAGGGAGGGCTCCTCAGCTTGCCGTCGCTCGGACGTCCATATTTCCCCTGCATTCCTCGGTTTCGTGCGCGATGTTTGTTTTGGCTCGATGGTCCAGGAGGGTCCTCGATGCTTCTCGCCGAGAAAAAATGCACGCGTCCGAGCGATGCCGAGTCGGAGGCGGGGCGCCTTTTTGAGAGGCCCGGCACCCTCTGGCCCCGCCCTCCTCCCCCACCCCCCTTGTGGCCTGGCGTGAGAGGGAGGGGTCCTGTTGGACACGGGGCCCTGGGGGCCTCTCGCGGGCCTCCCGGAGGCCTCTCTTGGGCGCCTCTGGGCGCTGCCTGGGCGCCCTTTGGGGCCCTCCTGGGGGGGCTCCTGGGACCTTGATAAGGGCGCCCTTGCAGGGCCGTCTTGGAGGGCATCGACTCAAAGAGAGGGGCACCTTGATGCCCGCCCCCCCCCCTTGGGAGCCCCGGTGCCCAGGGCCGCGCGGCGACCTCGACGTGCGCACGGCGCGCCGCCGCACCGCCTTGGGACCCTGGGGGCACCCATTGCACGAGGAGGAGGAGGAGGAGGAGGAGGAGGAGGAGGAGGAGGAGGAGGAGCAGGAGGAGGAGGAGGAGGAGGAGGAGGAGGAGGAGCGTGAGGAGCAATCTTTATGCCATCAGGAAGCAGGAAACAGGAGGAGGAGGAGGAGAGGAGGAGGAGGAGGAGGAGGAGGAGGGGGAGGAAGAGGAGGACGAGGAGGAGAAGGACGAGGAGGAGGAGGAGGACGAGGAGGAGGAGAAGGAGGAGGAGGAGAAGGACGACGACCCGAGCCCCCGCAGCGGAGGCCAGTCCACAAGAAACCTTCCACAATAAACCCAACCCTCGAGACCCCAGGACGTCCACGGACTTTTTGGGTCGGGAGCGTCACGCTCCCCACAGCAAGCCCGCCGAAGCCCAAGAAACCGGCACCCTGGAGGCGAGCAGGGTGCTTCTTGGCATGGGCCTCCACTGCACGTCGTGCGGGTGACCCCGAAGGCCGACCGAGCCACCGCGCGGTGTGGTCACCGCAGCGTCTGGGGCCCTCCGATGTCTATTCTGAGCCGTTCCCTCGCCACCGCTCGGACGTCCATTCCACGTGCACTTTGTCCGGCCTCGTGCGAGCACTGTTTGCGCCTTTCCTAAGCATATCCCGACAGCACTGCTGACAGGACGGCAAATGGACACAAATCCTACACATGCTGTGTCTTAGCCTCTCTTTGCACTTGCGCTTGTAGTGCGGCGATTGCAGACCCGAGGATCCATTAACCCTGTGTGGTTGCGAGAAGGTGCTCTGTATAAACAAAAACATGTTTTCGCAGGATGCTCCAGGGTGGGTGCTCCTCGACGGCCCTCGCCGCAGGAACGCTCACACGTCCGAGCGGTGCCAAGCTCTCCTTCGACGGCCCCTGAAGGCCCCGGAAGGGCCCCGTGAGGAGCCGACAGCAGGGTTGAACAAACGCTCCCGGGCCCCCCTGCCCCCGGGGACCTCTCTCCGGGTGGAGGCCCTCCACGAGCCCCTCCCCGGACCCGTCCTGGGGCGCGCTCCGACCAGAGCCCCGCTGGGGAGCCCGGGCGCGGCCGCGAGAGGGCTCCGAGGAGGCCCCGAGAGAAGCGCGAGCTGCTCCCTTCTCCCGGTGGAGGCCCTCCACGAGCCCCTCCCCGGCCCCGGCCTCGGAAGCGCTCCGACCAGAGCCTGGAGGGGAACCGAGAGGCGTGGCCGCGAGAGGGCTCCGGGAGGAGGAGGAGGAGGAGGAGGAGGAGGAGGAGGAGGAGGAGGTGGGAGGAGGAGGAGGAGGAGTCCGGCAAAACCGTGAGCCCGTTTGCTGCGGCGGCGGGCCCAGGGCGGCAGCGAGGGGGGGCGGGCCTGCTCGGAGGGCTCTCGGGCTCCCCTCGGCCTGCCGAGAGGCTCTGCCTGACTTCGCGGGAGGCACGGGCAGTCTCTCCGAAGGCCGGGGGGCTTCGGAGAGGGCCCCGCCGCCGCCGCCCTCTGAGGAGGCCTCCTCCTCCTCGCTGTCCCCCCTCCTCGCCCGCCGCCGGCTGTTCGTGCCTCTCGGCTTCTGCTTGCTCGCCGCCGAGTGTCAGAGGCTTCTTTTGCTTCTGCGCTTGCTCTTGCTGAGCCCCTGCGCGCCGCGGCGTCCTGCCGCGCCACGCGCTGGTGCCTCGCGCGCTCGCGGCCCTCCTGCTTCTCCTGCACCATCGACTTGGACTTGTTCCTCGGGGGCGCGCCGCCGGAGACGACGACGCCGACTGCCACGACGAGACCAAGGACGACGAGGAGGACGATGACGACGATGACGACAACGACGACGCCGACGCCGCCGACAACGACGACGACTTCGATGCCGACTGCCACGACGACGGGGGCGATGACGAGGACGGTGCCGACTGCCATGACGACGGAGATGACGCCGGCTGCAACGACGAGGACGGGGACGGCGGCGACGAGGATGACTTGCTCCTCGAGGACGGGTCGCCGCCGGCCGTCGGGTCGTGGTCGATGGAGCGGTTCACCGTGGCGATCAGCCGGTCCAGCAGCACCACGACGGCGTCGTGCTTCTGCTCGAACTCCTCAGCAGAGTCGAAGAAAGCACATCAAGACTCCGCACGGATCTTCCGCGTCGGCCCAAGGAGAAACAAGGATTATACTGCTCCCATCGGACTTAAGGACCACATCCCAGAAATGATTCCGAGCACCCGGAGCAGTATCGAAAAAGTGTCGAACAAGCATCGGCACCCATGAAATCCCTCCAGTTTCGTTGCTGCCTTGGTGCTCGAAACTATTCCTGGCGGTTCAGGGTGAAGTAGGTAGGAACATCATAGAACAAGGACCACCTGGGAGGGTCGGAGCTGGACCCTCCTGGCGGCGTCTCTGGCGCCAGCCCTGGCGCGCTTCGCGCGTCAGGGCAGGGGGGTCCAACGCCCGCGCCAGGGAGCCTGCGCGGACCTCCGCAAACTTCTGTCTGCTGTGCCACTCTGGGCCTCCGGCTCCTTCTGCGCGCCGGTCGCCTGGTTCGAGCGCTGGAGGTTCTGCTTGTCGGAGAATGAGCCCAGGTGGTAGCAGGTCTGGTCGATGTCCATGACCTTCACCTCCCCGACCTCGTAGACTCGTTTGTTGTACTGTGTGTTGTTTGTTTGTGTTTTTTTCCCCCGACCTCGTAGATGAGGCTGTGGACCTGCGCGAGCGGCTCCGCGAACAGCGGCTTGGTGAGCAGGCAACTGCGCGCCAGGCGACGCCGGCACGAGCAGTAGACCTCGTAGCGAGCGTTCACCTTTCTGCTGCGAGCGAGGGGGGGAAGTGAGAAGGAGAATGCCTTCTCAAAGGCAGCGGGGCTTCTCAGAAGCCCCCATCATTTGTGTCTTTGGTAACTTCTCTCGGAGGGCCAGGAGACTTCCGAGCCTTCTGAGAAGGCCCGCCCCTTCTCACTTCCCCCTGGGCTCGCCGCCGCACCTTCCACTGCTCGAAGACCTTCCTGTGGATATAGTGCTTGAAGAATGCCATGGACGTCAGGACCCTAAACATCAGGGTCTGGCGCATCCAGTCCACCAGCGAGATGCACTCGGACAGCTGCCCTGGCACGACGTGAACGATCCCGCTGGACGAGATGGTGAAGTACTCTGGCTGCCGCATGTCCTCTTTCACAAGCTTCAAATCATACGGTTGGAAACTATCGTCCTCTGAAGGGTCTGCCCGGTTGCAGTAGAGCAGCCGGGTCTTGGCGATGGCTCCATTCCTGGCGAAGAACGCGATCGCGTCCTCGCCCGTGTGCAGTTTCGCGAGCTCCAGCTTGAGATACTCCTCGTCGTCCAGTTCGATGCCGCCGTTGTTCTTCTTGAGGATTGCTTTGACTTCGTCCTTGGGCTTCGCTCACTGGGGGGGGGCGGATAATTTGGGGGAGGGGAAGATAGGTGCCCTTCTCGGGCCCGAGTGAAAGACCCCCCTTCGGGGCCCTGAAGGGCCCCTGCAGAGGAGGACGAGGAGGAGGAGGAGGAGGAGAGGAGGAGGAGGAGGAGGAGGGGGAGGAGGAGGAGGAGGAGGAGGAGGAGCAGGAGGAGGAGGGGGAGGAGGAGGAGGAGGAGGAGGAGGAGGAGGAGGGAGGAGGGAGGAGGAGGGGGAGGAGGAGGGGGAGGAGGAGGAGGAGGAGGAGGTCGCCCCCCCCCCCAGTACGCGACGCCCATTGTCCAGGGCCACGACCGTCTCCGGGTCCGCGTCCACGGCGCCGCCGTCCCCCACGTAGATCGACGCGATCGTCTCCAGGTGGGGGGCGTCGAGCGCGGTGGGGTCGTCCTCCGGCTCCTCCTTCGGGGGTTGCTGGGAGGTGCCCCTGGCCCAAGGTGCCCTCGGCTTTGTGCTCACTGTTGGAGCCCCTGGGGCCCTCTGGGCCTCGTGGGCGGTGCTCTGGAGGCCGCGGGTTGCTCCTTGGAACTCCTGGGGGCAGCTTGGGCCAGGGGCTGCGACTGCGACTGCGACATAAGGTCCAGACGAGCAGAACACTAAGGCAAGCTAAAGCGAACTCAGCTCAGAACCCGACCAAGAAAGAGAGAGAGAGAGAGAGAGCGAGAGAGAGAGAGAACGACAGGAAGAGAGAAAGAGAGAGAGAGGGGGGGAGGGCACGAGAGGCCTGATTGCCTTTCTGCCTCGCCGAGCCTGGGTCGGCTGCAGGGCTCGTGCTCGTGCTGAGGAGGGGGCCTGGGCCTTCTGACTCCTCCGCCTCCCCTTCGGCACGGAGCACCTGGATCGGCTGCAAAGCTCGTGCTCGTGCTGGGGAGGGGGGCCTGGACCTTCTGACTCATCCGCCCCCCTTCTGCACGAAGTCATGCCCTTCTCTGGCAACACTCGAGGATGGACAGAACCCCCATTTAGCAAAACGTGGTTCAGCGAAAACGACCTCGGGCCCAGACCTGGCGGGCGCAAGCCTGGAAAACGACGGCCGCGGCGCCCTCTCGAGAAGCGAGAACGGACGCTTCACTAATCGACGTGTCAGGGGTGGCATTCTGTCCACCCCCTGTTGACACACCCGTGGCCGCTCCCCAGGATCGGGGTATCCTCCCTCCTCCTCCTCCTCCTCCTCCTCCTCCTCCTCCTCCTCCTCCTCCTCCTCCCACTCCTCCTCCTCCTCCTCCTTCTCCTCCTTCTCTCCTCCTCCTCTCCTCCTCCTCTTCTCCCTCCTCTTCCTCCTCCTCTCCTCCTCCTCCTCCTCTCCTCCTCCTCCTCTCCTTCCTCCTCCTCCTCCTCCCTCCTCCTCCTCCTCCCTCCTCCTCCTCTCCTCCCTCCTCCGCCTCCTCCTCCTCTCCCCTCCTCCTCCTCCTCCTCCTCTCCTCCTTCTCCTCCTCCTCCTCCTCCTCCTCCTCCTCCTCCTCCCGGCTCCTTCACCGCCGCGGCCCTCGCCCGCTGCTCCGCGGCCTGGGCCTTGGAGGTCGCGACCTCGGCGCCCGCGGGCACGCCGAGGCGCAGGAAGGAGTCCGACCTGTGGTCCAGGCGCCTGCAGTGGAACCAGACAGCGGCACAGATCGGGGAGACGCAAGATTAGGTCGGGCCTGCCCCCCTACAGGCGGATTTTGGACGAAGAATGCATACATACCAACAAATACCCCCCAAGCAATCAAAACATCGTCCCCACACTATTTTTCTTGATTATTTTCGAAGATTCCTTCCGTAGAGGGACAGGCCCGACTTAACCGTAAGACTCGGGTACGGGGGACTCGGGCTGGCCCGACGGGGCCACCATAAAAAAACGACGAGGCCAAAACATCTGGCGTGAGCATCCCACGATAGCTGGGCCGTCAGAATCCAGGACGCGCTCGTCAAAGACCGTCGGCAAAAATCCGACCTGCGGCTTACTCGAGTCTTACGTTTCCCCGGAGGTACATACTTTCTCGGTCCGCGCGGATTTCTTAGACCGGCGCCGAGCCCCCTGCCTGGCGCGAGGAGCGCGCCAGCGCTGGTGGCGCCGCCAGGGGCGGCCCAGCGAGGATGCAAGAGATCCGCGCGGACCTCCGAGAAAACTCATTCTGTGCATGTCGTTGCTGGCTTTCCGAGCCTAGGCATCTGGCTCCACCCAGCGGATGCACTCATCAGCCTGGTCTGCCTCAGCGTCGAAGGCAGCCCCGGGGACGACTCCTGTGATGAACCAACAAGGGACCCTAATCCTTTGGGAGGGGGCCTAAGTGAGGAGGGCCAAGAACATTAGGGATAGGGCCTCTTTTCTGCAGATGTATCGAACCAACCTGCACAGATCTTTTACCCCTACTGCAAAGACGGGGACCTCAGTGAGGACACGCCTTCATCGTGCTATCAGGCTTGGGGGTCCTTTTGTGCTCGATGATCCTTGAACGGGTCCCGGAAGGTGACCTTCAGCGGCCCCAGCGGAGGCAGCGCGGTGGCCGAGGACGAGTGCCCATGGGGCGACAGGCCTGGGAAGGGCACACCTCATGCACCGATGCCGCTGCTCCCTGGTCCCCTCTCCTCCTCCTCCTCCTCCTCCTCCTCCTCCTCCTCCTCCTCCTCCTCCTCCTCCTCCTCCTCCTCCGCCTCCTCCTCCTCCTCTGCCTCCTCCTCCTCCCCCTCCTCCTCCTCGTCCTCCTCCTCCTCCTCCTCCTCCTCCTCCTCCTCCGCCCTCCTCCTCCTCCTCCTCCCCGGGCGCTCTCTGGCCAGGACTCCGCGACGAATGCCGCGGCGACGACGAGGTCCCCCCCCCCCTCTCGGCAGCGCTCGCTGGAGCAGGGGCGAAGAGGCACGCCTCGGCATCGACGCGTCTCCCAAACGTCCGCCGAGGTGACCGTTCCAGTGCGCAGCCCCAGGAGGGGAAAATCCATTTCCACCCCTAGAGGAAAAAGAGCTATGCACATACACCGATTCTGGCCAGACCCATCCTGAGCCCAGGATCGGTGCATACGCCCTCCTACCTTGGCCAGGAAGGCATATGCACCGATCCTGGGTCAAGGATGGACGTTGTCAGGATCGGTGCATGTGCATATTTCTCTTCGCCCGAACCCCAGGTCAATGTTTCATCGCCCCGCAATCTGACAACGGGCCCCCGGGGGGACCCATCCAGGAGAAAAGAGCGGAGGCCGAAAAGATCACACCGCCAGGCCCTTCTGAGGGGCCCAGATCCCAGAGATCCGATGTCGTGATTTTTTCAATACGGGGTCCGCGGAAGTCTCGACCCGTTCCCCAGGACCAAATTTTCATCCTGAGTCGTTTTTTGACGGTCCCGCGGCCCGGCGAGGGCCCCTCGAGGCCTACAAATACGGAAAACCTCCGTCTTGATTTTTTCAGTGCGTTGGATCTCTGGGAACGAGGGGGAAGGACCCCTTCCCGGAGATCCGATGTCTTCCTTTTCCCACGCGCGCCCCCAGACGCCCCCACCACTTCCCCAGAGCGGGCTTCCCATGCCGAGGCGCTCCCTAAAACGGCCCCGATCAACCCGGCTGGGGCCCCAGAGGCTAAACAAACTGAGAAAGAGTTCGTCGGTATCCCATGCGATCCCAGACCCCCTCGAGCCTTGACAAAAAAATCACGACGCGAGGTTTGCCGCCATGTTCGGCCTCCGGGGGCCCTCGCCAGCCCTCGAGACCGTCAAAAAACGACTCGGGATGAGAAGCTGGTCCTGGGGAATGGGTCGAGACCTCTGGGGGTCGACGCCACGAAAAACGTATGACGTCGGATCGATCCGAGGGATCGATCGATCTCAGGGATCCGACGTTGCCCAGAACTTGCAGCATCGTGAATGGGCACGCCCAGAGGCCTGGTAGACTATAGATCCCATGCTCCAGGCCCGCTCCCCGAGCTGAATCGAGCATGGGAGAGTCCCCGCGGGCCCGAGACAGGGGGCCCATGGACACACAAATGAACACACACACAAATCCCAGGATTCCCCATATCTTCATATTTCCTGGGTCTTTGTCTTCCCCCCCACTTCCCATAGTTTCAAACATTTTCCTGGGGATCGGCGATGCACTGTGTCTGTGTGCTCTCTCCCCTCCTATAAGAGACACCGGGCGGCCACGCCCGTGGTGCAAAAAAAAGGACACGCTCGTCTCTGAGGACACCCAGACCCCCGACGTCATGATCTCTTCGTGCTCGTCGACCCCCCCCCCAGAGACCCAACGCATGGGAAAAGCCAAGACGGATTTTGGTTCGCAATGTTTGGCCTCGTCGCCGGGCCCGTTGTACCGTCAAAACACGACTCGGGATGAGAAGCCGGTCCTGGGGAGATGTGTCGAGACTTCCGGGGACCCCGTGTTGAACAAATCACGACGTCGGATCTCTGGGGACGTCGACCGGGTCTCGATCCATTCCCCGGGACCGGTTCTTCATCCCTTCACGTGTTCTCTTGATGGTCCCGAGGGCCGGCGCGAGGGCCCCCAGAGGGCGAGGATGCCGAAAAGCCTCGTGCCGCGACCTGTCGCAACGCAGCGCGAGGGGAGGTTCCTGGGGGGAGGTTCGCCCTCCCCGGGGGGGCCGCCGCCGTTCCCCTTGGCGCTGCTGGTGGCGGACAGGCCGCCCTGGCTCCGGGACTTGCGCAGCGCGGCAGCGCGCCCGCTGCCCGACGGGTACCCCGGCTGCTGCATGGCGCCCGCGGCCCGAGATCCGGGAGGGCGGCGGGCCTCAGGCCGCGCGCCGCGCCGGCGGGCCGCGGAGGGGGCGACGCGCCGCGCCGCGCGCAGCGAGCACCCCTGCGCAGGAGTGGCCTCGCCTCCTCCTCCTCCTCCTCCTCCTCCTCCTCCTCCTCCTCCTCCTCCTCCTCCTGGTCGCCTCGCCTCCCAGAACCCCCTCGCGTGGCGGGAGCCTCGCGGAGCTCAGCGGCTGTCGCCGTTTGCAGCGCCCCTGGGGGCCCTTCCACCGGGCCGCGGGACCGCCAGAAAACGCCTTGCAGGATGGAAAGCCCGTCCCCGGGGGTCGACGTCATGAAGAAATCATGAAACAACATGGCGACGTCATGCAACCATTGGGGGTCGACGTGACGAAAGAATCAGGACGTCTGGGGCCCGGGCTGACTGAGAAGTTGACGTTGCATTCTCGTCGCAGCGGCCCAGTTCGCCCAGCCCTGGGCCCCAGTGGGGCCCTCACGCGTCGTCCTGGCTCCCACGAAGGACGCGGAAAGATGGGGTCTACGGGGCTCTGGTCACGAATGGACGTGATGCTGCGATTTTCAGGTCCCCAGACAAATCGAGTCCATGTTTTAATGATTCGCGATCTCGCCCATGATTGGGCCCGCCCCCCCTCCTTCCCCTCATGGTTACGTCACGATTCGCAACGCTTCCGTATGGGAGTTATCATTTCATATTTCTATGAGCTGTAGAACGAAAGCGGATTACGATGTTGATCCCATTGTGTGGGCACATGACATCTATTAGCAAGCATTGCAGGAGTCATCTGCTGGCCAACGATGGGACCTGGGCATTGCTAGGTCGATGAACCATGCTAAATTGCTACAGTGCTAGTTTAATGTACATCATGTCTAACATGTGATGCATGTGACGATGACGATGAAACAAAGACGGTGGCGCGCAGGATATTATTAGGGATTATATGAGGAGGAAGCGGTCAACATGTCGATGGGGACGGCCATAATGGGATTGACGATGGGGATAATGACGAAGCCCGCGGCCGTGGACGTATGATTCTGATGAAGTAGATGATGCAGATGATGGCGACGATGAAGTAATGATGACTGAGTTTGATGATAATACTGCTGGTAATGATGTTGTTGATGATGGATGAACGGGAGACTGAGGATGACGATGGTTGATGGCCGATGAAAGTGATGGTGGAGGTGGTGACTGCGATGGTAATGATGACGGGGATGGGGAGGAGGGAAAGGGGAAGGGGAGGAGGAGGGGGAGGACGAGGTGGAAGATGAGAAAGTGCAGCCCACCTTCCAGCGCGCGCGCACCTCCGCCTCACGGTGGCTACCACCGCCGCGGAGTGGCTACGGCCACCGCAGCACGGGCCCAGCCGCGCCGCGCCCCCCGCACCGCGCCACGCCGCGGCGACCACGGCACACGGCGCGGATGGGGTAACCGCCGCCGTAGCCGCAGTCGCCGCCAGGCCCCAACCAAGTCTTCACAGATGGCGGCAACCAGCTCTCTGGCGATGTCGCTGATGCCCGCGCAGTCTTCGCCGGGGATTCCGCTCCCCTGCGCTGTCCCAAATGTTTGGCGCACCGCGCGTCGAGCTCGCCGCGAAAATGGCGTTGTCCTGTGTGGGGCTGCGGCCCCATGGCGAAGGCGCGGGCGCGCGCAAATGGCGGGGCGCGGGAGCCGGCGCGACGCGCGCTCGCGGCGGCCTGCTGCGCCGACCGCAGTGGGCAGCTCGGGGCGCGAAGCGGGCGACGCCCCCTCAGGGGGGCCGATTCGGCGTTGACTTCGCGGCCGAGCCAGATCGCCGAAAGCGCCGAGCAAGGTGCGCGCCTGCATCGCGAGATCCACGGCACGTTGCGCGTCGGCATGGGCCCCCTTCTGCTCGTCGGCGCCTTCGCATGCCCCGCGGACAGAAAGGCGCAGCGGCCGTCGTTGCCGACGGGGCTGCCGAGGTCAGCCTTCCACGACGCCATGCGCGCGCAGCTGGCTGGCCTCAACCGCCCGCTGCACTAGTGAACTCCGGGCCCACGTAGCGCGCCGCGCCCGCTGCGTCCTGCAACGCAGCCGCGGCCGCAACGGGAAGCGCGCGCGACGGGGGGCCGGGGGGGCGAGGGTGCCTCGGTGAACGCGTCGAGCTTCCGCGACAGGCCCCCGTTGCAGCCGCGCTCTGTCGCGAAAACCGTTTGGCGCGGCGGCGATCGGCGCTGGGCGATTGCCCTGCAACCGCGGCTGCAACCGCCTCGTTGAACGAAAACTTTTCGCATTGGCGCCGTTCGCGATGAGCTCGCTCACCTGGTCTTGCGCGCGTGGCGCGCAAGGGATCTGTCTTCTCTTCCTTCGCCTCTGCGTTCGACGCCCTTTGGAGCCGCTAGCCGCGCGGCGCTGCTGCGCGCGGTTAAGGGGGGCCGGGGGATACCGGCTCGGCTGGGATGGTTTGAATTCATATTTCGGATGGGCGTTAGGGCAGAATGAAATGTAAATTGCAATGGGATGGTCCCCGGCCGGTGGGGGTGTAGAGTTGATTCTTTGTTTAGAAAGGATGTTCTACGCGGTGCAACCTACGCAATTGAGTCTACGCGGTGACATTTACGTGGTGCAAACTACGTGGTGCAATTCACCTGCCGAGCTCGAAGTTATCAACTCCACTGTTGGCGCAATCGTCCCACCCACCCACCCGCAACTTGGTTTGCTAAACCCATGAGGGGGACGATTGCGATGAGTGCTGGGTGTTGGCTGGTGCATCTCTGCGACCGCGATAGCCCGCGCATCGCGCATGCTCGCGAACGCGGTGGCGCTGACCGCTCGGCACATCCCAGCGGGCACTTCAATGCGAGTCGGCGACTTGGAGGGCGCGGTATCAGGGCAACGTTGACAACGGTAGACACGATGATGATCGTAGCGATGCTGGCGACGATGCTGACAGCGACGACGGGGCAGCCAGTGACGGCGCCGATTCGGATCACGCCGACGACGATGACGGCGTCTTCGCGTCGGCGATGACGGTTCTGGAAGGAATTCAACATATGCGCGCGGGGCAAACGCTCGAGAGTGGCCCGCATGGTATTATTTTACACGGGTCGTGCCACCCCAGCACGCGCGCAAGGGCGTTCGAACGATTTCGAAATGCGCGCGCGAAGCCCGTTTGGTAGCCTGTTATGAACATGTTGAAAAACCGATGGTTCTCCAAAGAGTTCACAAGTGCGCGCACGCAAGCTTTTGTTGAAAAATCGTGTTGCGAGACCCTGTGCTTTTGAATGTTGTTTGAACACTCGATTTCAAATTTCTTCCGACACTCAAGGTTTTCGAAGGATTCCGGCATGCGCGGGCGACGACGCGCGCGTCTGCACTTCGTCATACTTGTTGCAAAAGATTCTCGCGAAGGCACGCGCGCAGGGGCGTTCGAACGATTTCGAAATGCGCGCGCGAATCCCGTTTGGTAGCATGATATGAACATGTTGAAAAACCGATGGTTCTCTAAAGACTTTTCAAGTGCGCGCGCACGCTTTTGTTGAAAATTCGTGTTGCGAGACCCTGTGGTTTGTATGTTGTTTGAACACTCGATTTCAAATTTCTTCCGACACTCAAGGTTTTTTTCGAAGGATTCTGGCATGCGCGGGCGACGACGCGCGCGTCTGCACTTCGTCATATTTGTTGCAAAGGATTCTCGCGAAGGCACGCGCGCAGGGGCGTTCGAACGATTTCGGAATGCGCGCGCGAAACCCGTTTGGTAGCACTTGCTGGACATATTTACCGAACCGATGGCTTTCTTAAGATTTCGCAAGAGCGCGCGCGTAAGCTTTTTCAGAAAAACTGTGTTGCGAAACCTTGTGGAGGGGAACTCGATTTTGAAATCTTTCCGAAACCGAAGGTTTTTGAATGAGTTCGGCATGCGCGCGCGACGACGCGCGCGTGCGCACTTCGTCCTTTTTTTGCTCGGGAACTTTGAAACCTCATGATTTTTGATAATCGAGTGCGCGCGCAAAGTATTTGTTGCAGAGGATGGCGGTGGGGGGTGATACTGATTCCCCTGGGATAATGTAAATGCATATTCCGGATGGACGATGGGCCAGAAGCATTAGCAAATTGGAATACGCAAAGGTGGATCGTTAAGTCCAGGGGGGGTGAGGGTGGTATAATTCATTGTTTAGAAAGGAGAACTGCTGTTAGCAAGCGAGTTGTCACATCCCATGCTCTTGCAAACATGCCACCCACCCGCCCGCAACTTGGTTTGTAAATGGCGTGGCGATTGCGCTGGTTCATCTCTGTTGCCGCGCCAACCCAAGCACGCGCGCGCAGCGGCCAGCAAGTTTGGCGCAACCGACGCGGCCGCGGTGGCACTGACCGCTGGGCTCATTCCAGCTGACATTTCACTGCGAGTCGGCGACTTGGGCGGACGCGGTATCATGGCAGCGTCGACAACGGTAGACACGATGATGATCGTAGTGATGCTGGTGACAATGTTGACAACGACGACGGACCGGCCAGTGCGGGCGCCGATGCTGATCACGCCCGCGATGGTGACGGCGTCCTCGCGTCGGTGATGGACGTTGTGGAATGGATTCGACATGCGACCGCGGCCGGCGCGCGAGACTGGCCCGCATGGTATTAGTTGACGCGGATCGTGCCCCCCCCAGCACGCGCGCAACGGCGTGCGACTGATGTCGGCATGCGGCGCCCAGAGGCCCGTTTGGCAGAATCCCATGCAAATGTTGAGAAACCGATGGTTGCCCTCAGAGTTCGCAAGAGCGCGCGCGCAAGCGTTTGCTGAAAACTGATGCTGCGAAACCATGTGCTTATATGTTGTGTTCGACACTCAGTTGTGACATCGCTACGAAACGTAAGGTTTGTTGTGCTGATTTCGGCATGCGCGCTCGACGACGCGCGCGCGTGCACTTCGTCACTTTTTGTGCAAAAGAATTGCGACGGCAGGCGCTCAAGGGCGTTCGAAAGATTTCGACATGCGTGCGCGCGAAGCCCGTCTGGTACGATTTCCTGGAAAGGTTGAGCAACTAATGGTTGTCTTAAGACTCCGCAAAAGCGTGCCAACTTTTTTGTTCGAGAGCCCGTATTGCGAAGCCATTGTTTTCCATCTTGTTTTCTGGGGTAATGGACTTTGAAAGCCTTACGACACGGAAAGTGTTTGATGGATTTCGGCATGCGCGCGCGACGACGCGCGCGTGTGCACTTCGTCAGATTCTCTGCAGGCAGGAATTTCGAAAACTGCTGGTTGTTGATAAACGAGTGCGCGCGCACAGTATTTTGTTGCAGAGAATGGCGCGGGGGGGCGATACAGGCTCGGCTAGGATGATACGAGCTCAATGTTAGGATGGGCGATGGGGCAGAAACGAATATACATTGCAATGCGAAAAAAGGGGGTCGATAATCCCGGGGGGTGGGGTAGACTCTATTTGCTTAGGAACGAAAGTCTATGCGACGGCGACGGCGGCGACGGGCGGCACCGCTTGCGAAAACCGCCGCTCGCCCCGAGCGGCGGCGACGGCGACGGCGGCGACAGGCGGAACCGCCCGCGCAATAGCCGCCACTCGCCCCGAGCGGCGGCGACGGCGACGGCGACGGCGACGACGGCGACGGACGGCACCGCCCGCAAAAGCCGCCATTCACCCCGAGATGGTTCAGCCAAGTAAGGACTCCTATGTGCAAGCACTGTTTGGGAAATAGAGGCATGTTAACCACCTGCACCTTGGTATCGAACTTACAAGTGATTGAACGTTGTTATGCATAGTTGAGAGCGGTTGCTAGTGAACAACAACTTCAAGTTGTTGTATAAAGAAACGTGTGTGTGTTGTAACCATATATGACTCGCTAAAACAAGACAAACCCAATGTTAATAAACATAAGCATTCCCAAATGGCGCCGGCGCGAATCATGACAAGACGGCCCCCCCCCCCAGCCTCCCCTCTGGGTCACGTCCAAGAGGTAAACGCTTAGCTCCCAAATCAATGCGGAAGGTTTTTGCTCTTGTCGACGTCGAGGGGGCCCCACCGGGCCCCAGGTCAGTCAGGAAACAACTCGGGACCGTGCGGGGCGTCACCGCGCGACGCGGCCGGCAAGCCCACCCGTGCGGTGATGTCCGCCAGCTACTCAGGACGATCACAGTGTTGTGATTAGACTCGACCCGTACAAGAAGGACGCACAATAAGGATGCAAGGGCCTGGGAAGGCCGTTTCGAAGCTTGTCGAGCGGGGCGCGGCCAACGAAAGCGGCCAAGGATGGGCCGAAGGTCGAAGCGACGAGGATGCGAGGGTGCCCTTGCATCACCTGCCCGTCCTTACTATGCGGGCTGACTGTGCTCATGGCTCGGCTCCTACTTCGTAAGAGCGGGCCCCGGGGAAAGGGGTCGGGGCCTCCGGGGGCCCAGATGGTGCAAACAAGCCCCGGCGTTGGGGGTTTGGGTCTGGCGTGCGTGCTGCCGAGATTGCTGCGTGCGGCGCGGCCGGGTGGCCCCGAGCGCTCCCAGATCTCCGAAGAGGTATTTTTGCTTTCGATCCCGACGCCTTTCCTCGGCCTCGGACTCCGTGGGGCCCGTGATCGAGCCCCTAGTTGGGCCTTCACCACAGGGGGCCTGGTGGAGGGGGTCGGGACCTCCTGGGGCCGCGCATGGAAGCAGTCGCCTCGCTGGACGTCTTGGCTTGGCCCCGACCCCCCCCGCCATGCACACCCCGAAGGCCCCGCGTCGGGGACGCAGTGGCCCGGCTCAGCGTAAACTCGGGTCGGGGCCAAGTCGCTACAGTCGGGGCGTTGACCTCAGGAGCCCTAAATAAGGCACGAGGCCCCTTTTTTTCCACAAGTGAAACTTCGATTTCCCATCGAAAACATAAGGAAAACCTGAGGCAAGCTGTGAAACAATCAAGGAACACCGAGCCCCTCCCCAACGAAAAGGGTTCCTTCTCCAGGGCCCCGGCTGTACAGGCCGGACTCGAAGCAGCTCCCAAGCACACGGGTCACTGGAAGGCGGGGGGTGTAGCGGGGACGGCCACGGGTGGCTCGCACGCCCGGGTCGGCCAGAGGCCCTCGGAGGCGATGGGCCGACCCTGCTCCCCGACATCCGACGTGGCGTGGCCAGAAACTCACGCCCAGAGCCCTGGACTCCCTCTCTCCCCGCCGCTGTCCGAGCCGGATCGGTGTGCGAGTGTCCCCTGGCCAAGACACTATGGGGCGAAACCGCCCGTTGCAAAGAAATGGGCTCTCAGGGTTGGCGCTGGTCCAGGCACCCGATGTCGTGACTTTGTCAACGCGGGGTCCCCGGAAGCCTCAACCAATTCCACAGGACCGGTTTTCCATCCTGAGTCGTTTTTTGGCGGTCCCGATGCCCAGCGACGGCCCCTGGATGCCGAAAATTGCGAAACACCTCCGTCTTGATTGTTTCAATATGCTGGATCTCTTGGGACCCCCATCGCGTGAGCCCCAGACGGCGCACCAGACATGCCACTCTGGCGGCCACTCCGACGAGAAGGGGAAGCTCCTGCGCGTGGCCGAAGGCCGGGTGTTGCTAGAAGCGCCCCTGGCCAAAGGTGCCCCCAGGATGCTCAGGAGGGCCTCCACCGCCGTCGGAGCACCCCTCACGAGGCCCCAGGAGCTCCAAGAATGAACGCAAAGCTGGGGGGCACCGTGGACCAGGGGCACCCTCTCCCAGACGTGCGACGTCTCGAGTTTTTTCAAGGCGCGCTTCGAGGGAGTCCCCGCCCCTTCCCCAGGACGGGCCTCTCCCCGCGAAGCGCTTCCTGGCCATCGCTCGGACGTCCACTCCCTGTGCTTTTTTCGGTCTCGTGCGTGGCTTCTCTCGCCAGATATGGCCCTCGCCGAAGGAAAAATTTGCACACGCCCGAGCGATGCCCGGGAGGACGCGGCTCCTCTCCCCGCGAGGCGCCTCTCCTGCCGGCCCCCGCGCTTCCCGGTGTGAGGGCCCCCCGGGGAGGCCGAGCGCGGCGAGCCGCCGCCCGTCCTGATCTCGGCATTCGCTCGGGCACGTCCCCCTCTACAAAGGGGATTTTGGACGCCAAGTAAGAAATAGGCCAAAAACAAACTGCAAGATAGGCGAAAAAGATGTAACACGATTCCCCGATGCATATTTGTTTGGCTCTTCTTGAATCTCCCCCCTGTAGAGGGACAGGCCCGACTTCAGCCGAGCGCGGTGGAGCACCGCGCGTCCGGATCGGCACCCCGCGCCGCGCGCACGTCTGGGCTCCAGCAAGCCCCCGGAGAAGAAAGGGGGGGGGCGGGGAGCTGGTCGCGCCGAACGGGGCTGCGCCCTGCGCTGGAGTGAAGGGGGCAACGACCGGGGGGGGACTGGCACCGGGGGGGGGGGGGACGCCTCGATGAAAGGGCCCTGGGACACAGAAAGAAATAGACACAGATGGCAGGATGTCCCATATTTTCTGGGTTGTTGTCTTCCCCCCCCCTTCCCGCATGTCCCCATGCCTTCTGCGAAGATCGACGACGCATTGTGTCTGCGTGGTTCTGTCCTTCCTGAATCGACCTGGCCTCGGCGGTACATGGCCGATGGATCGGCGATGGGCCTCCGACGGCGAAGCCGCACCTTCCTGGGCAGATGCTGGGGCTCTCGGGCCCCCTTGTCGGCGATCGGTGGGCGATCGGGGGTCGATGCGTTCCCCCCTGTGCTCAAGTCGACCCTGTCCCTCTACAGGAGGAGCACCCAACAAGAATCACAACAGTATGGGGACGATGAACTATGTTTGACCACGTTGGATGATCTTTGAGGTACCTTTTATTCTTCGTCCAAAGTCCGCCTGTAGGGGGACATGCCCGACCTAACCCTATGCCTATCCCCCCCCTGCCGCTGCCCCCGATGGAGGGCCCGCGGCAGCCTGGGCCGCCGGTGGCTGCGGGCGAGCCCCGCGCCCGCGGCGCGAGGCGGCCGCCTCGCGCGGCCGCGCGGCGCCTGCCTCGCTGGGAGGCTGGCCACTGGGCGCAGGTCGGGCTTGGAAGGAGGAGGGGGAGACGAGCGTAGGGGGGAAGGAGGAGGGGGAGGAGGAGGAGGAGGAGGACAAGGAGTGATAGCACCCTGGGAACAGGAGAAGGACAAGGAGAGGGATGATGAGGACAAGGAGAGGGAAGAGGAGGAGGAAGCCTGCCGGCGCGCGCGAGGGGGGGGAGGGACTCCCTCGGACGCAGGGCACGTCCTGAGGGAGAGAGGTCCTGATGGGACGCAGAAGGACATTCTAGTACTGCACGTCCTCCTTGGAGGCGTGCGTCCGACTCGAACATCGAGTACAACCATCTTGTGGTATATCGTTTCCCGCGCGGCGTGGCCAGAAAGCGCCCGCCACGACGCATGTGCGATAAGATGTCTCGGCGCGCGCGCCGCCCCTGGGGGGCGACTCACACTTATTATTGGTACACGTCGTTCATTTCTAATTGTGCTCATTTCTATTTGTGCTTCTTTCTACTTGTTCCCGGCCCCCTAGTTGCCAGAAAGAGGCCCAGGATAGAACAATTAGGAATGAAAGGACCTTGGCCCCCAAAAAAATCAAAGAACCTTCGAAGGATTAGAAGTGAATAGTGGAAGTGAATAGTGTGTATGCTGGGGTGGCGCCGACCTGCGGCTTTGCGCCGCTGAGCGCTTCTTGGGGCCCTCCACCGGGCCCCGAGCGTGTCAGAACACGGCGCGGGAGGAGGATCTCGTCCCCAGGGGTGACCCCCAGGGCCTGGGGCCCGTTTCCTTAAGGGCCCGCTTCCCCCAAAGCTCGGCCGGGTCGCGAAGGGCCTGACTTAGGTCGGGCCTGTGCCCCTACAGAAGGATTTTGGGCGAATCCTTCAGAATAGTCAAACATTAAGACTACTCAAAAAGATTTTGGGCGAAAAATTAAGAATACTCAAGCTTAAGAATACTCAAGATGATTTTTGACGAAAAATGAAGAATATTCAAAACATTCTCCCGAAATGCTCCAAACTATGAAAAAATCGTCATCACATTAATGTCTGACTATTTTTGGATACTCCCCCTGTAGAGGGACAGGCCCGACTTAAGGCTTGACGACTTCTGCCATCCCTCGGCTCGTCGCTGCACCGACCTTGCACAGCTGCAGCGGATTCTTGCGTGGATTTCTGCCAACGCGAAACCCCGAAGCGGCGAGTGAAAAACGAAGTGAATCTCGCGCGCGAGAAATCCCACCAGCCCTTTAGGGCGTAGGTGGTCTAGGGAGTTTCCTCTGCCAACCCCCTTCTTCCCCTTCGGGGAGGGGTTTACCCCTCCCCTTACCCCTCCCCACTGACCTGGACGGGGCCGGTCGCGAGGTGTCAGAGCGTCCAAGATGGCCCAAGACAGCTCCAAGAGCGAACAGGCGAGAAAACACAAAACATTGATTTTACCTAGGTTTTGGAAGGATTTTGGCATCTTGGGGGGGCCCAAGAGGCGACTCGAGGCACTCTGGAGGGGCGGGGCTAATAAGGAAACCCCCCTTCTTTGATAGATCTCCTCCAAGATGGCCCAAAGA
The DNA here is from genome assembly GCA_963575745.1 of Prorocentrum cordatum. Lineage (NCBI taxonomy): Eukaryota > Dinophyceae > Prorocentrales > Prorocentraceae > Prorocentrum > Prorocentrum cordatum. The sequence goes on along the minus strand of CAUYUJ010014444.1, from coordinate 23,709 downwards.
GCGCCCCGAAGGCTCCCAAGAGCGCCCCAAGAGCGCCTCAAGAGGGCCCCAAGAGACCCCAAGAGGCCCCCAAGAAGCCTCCAAGACGTTGCCAAGAGACCCCCAAGAGGCCCCAAGAGAGTCCAAGATGACCCAAGACGGCTCCAAGAGCGAAAAGGCGAGAAAACACAAAACATTGATTTTACCTAGGTTTTGGAAAGATTTTGGCCTCTTGGGGGGGTCGAAGGGGCGACTCGAGGCACTCTGGAGGGCCGGGGCTAATAAGCACCCCCCCCCTTCTTTGATAGATCTCCTCCAAGATGGCCCAAAGAGCGCCCCGAAGGCTCCCAAGAGCGCCCCAAGAGCGCCTCAAGAGGGCCCCAAGAGACCCCAAGAGGCCCCCAAGAAGCCTCCAAGACGTTGCCAAGAGACCCCCAAGAGGCCCCAAGAGAGTCCAAGATGACCCAAGACGGCTCCAAGAGCGAAAAGGCGAGAAAGCAACAAACATTGATTTTACCTAGGTTTTGGAAGGATTTTGGCCTCTTGGGGCGCCCAAGAGGCGACTCGAGGCACTCTAGAGGGGCAGCGCTAATTGGGGAACCCCCCTTCTTTGATAGATCTCCTCCAAGATGGCCCCAAGAGCGCTTCGAAGGCTCCCAAGAGCGCCCCAAGAGCGCCCCAAGAGAGCCCCAAGAGGCCCCAAAAGGCCCCCATGAGGCCTCCAAGAGGCCCCCAAGAGACCCCCAAGAGGCCACAAGAGGCCCCCCGAGATACGCAAGAGGCCCCCGGGACCGCCAAGAGGCCCCAAAGACGGCCCAAGAGGCCCCCAAGCTCGCCATTGTCCTCCTCCTCCTCCTCTTTTTCTTCCTCCTCCCTCCTCCCCCTCCCCCTCCTCCTCCTCCTCCTCCTCCTCCTCCTCCTCCTTCTCCTTTTCCTCCTTCTCGTCCTCCTCGTCCTCGCAGTCCTCCATCTCCTCCTCCTTCTATTCCTCCTCCTCCTCCTCCTGCTCCTCCTCCTGCTCCTCCTCTTCCTCCTCCTACTCCGACGACGACGGCTCCTCCTACATCCTCCCCCTCTTGGGGTATATGGCGGCTCACCCCGCCCTTTGTTCTTCTGCATGCTCCCCCGCTTCCCTCATAACCTCCACTCCCCTGGGACTCATTTCTGGACGGGCTGGTGGGGATACGCGAAGCGTCTAGAATTAAGACATGAGCCAATGAGAACAAATCCTGGCAAAAAATAATCCGCACGAAATTCACCTCGAAATCCAGAACGAAATTCTCCAGGACACCCCGGGCCCATCCCGCCGTTTTCCGCACGCAATCCGCTCTGCGACGTTGGCGCCATGAGACTCTTGCCAGAGCGGCCACGCCTTACTCCAAGGTCCCCTTGCTCGACTCGCCTGGACTTGCCTGGATCTGCCTCGGCCTCTCTGTCGCCCCGAAGTCTCCGGCCTGGTGCCCCACAGGGCAAGCGGCGAAGAGTCTTCGAGCCCTTCCGGGGCTGGGTGGCTCCCCAGACCTCCGACAAGATGGTTTGTTCGATTCTGGCGCCTTTCCCCGAGGTGGAGGAGGAGGAGGAGGAGGAGGAGGAGGAGGAGGAGGAGGAGGAGGAGGAGGAGGAGGAGGGGAGGAGGAGGAGGAGGAGGAGGAGGAGGAGGAGGGGAGGAGGAGGAGGAGGAGGAGGAGGAGGGAGGAGGAGGAGGGAGGAGGAGAGGAGGAGGAGGAGGAGCGCACGTAGCGTAAATCCACGCTGACTCAGCTACCGCCAGGGCCCCAGCATCGCACCGCGACGAGGGCTGCGGCCGCGCGTGGCCTGCCCGCAAGGTCAGCATTCGGCTTGTGGTCGCTATGGAAGCTCAGCGCTCCGATATGGTGGCAGCGCTGGCGGGGATACTCGAGTTCGTTATCGGGTGCTGGGCCAAGCCCCAGACGTGTGAGAGGACAGGTGGGGAGGAAACCACGAGGGAAAGCGAGAAGGTGGAGGAGACGAGGACAAGCACGGTGAATTGAAAGGAGTCTCGGGCTTGGCATCCAAACAAACACTGACACTCCGTAGCGCGCGGAATTCGTGCGGACGTGGTCCATCCGCCGGACAATGTCTTGATGTGTGCCCAAACCCACGAAGGAGGAGACCGAGTTAGGATGGATCGGAGCGCCTCCCAGCTCCGCCCGAGCTTCGCTACGGGGATCTGGGGGTCACGGGGGAGCCACGCATGAATCCTTCGGGCAAGGAGGGAGGGGAAAGAGTCGGGGAAGAGCGAGGAAGTGAGAGAGCGAGTTAGGATCCGCTGGGGGCGAGGACGTCTCGCCTCCAGCCGGGCGCTGTGGATCTCGATCCGTGCAGCACGGGTCGCCGTGTCCCACGCCTCACGGGCAATGCCTGGCGGGGCCCAGGACTCCGCGAGCAAATGTTCAAAGTATTCGCCTATGGATGACGGGCTTTCCCAACATGCCGGGCTCAAATTCCCACGCGAGAAGCGAGTGAAACCTCCGTGCATTTCCGCCTGCTGCCTGAGAGGAGGAGGAGGAGGAGGAAGAGGAGTTCGGGCTCCTGGGTCACATTCTCAAGCCCCAAGGCCACCACAAACGGATCCAGGACGGGAAACTGCCCTCGGGGAAACGGGTACCCGAAGGATAATCCTCCGTCTCAGGACACGAGACTGCTCTAGGACAGGGGGGAGGAGGAGGAGGAGGAGGAGGAGGAGGAGGAGGAGGAGGAGGAGGAGGAGGAGGAGGAGGAGGAGTGACAGCACCCTGGGAACAGGAGAAGGACAAGGAGAGAGATGATGAGGGGAAGGAGAGGGAAGAGGAGGAGGATGCGCGTGCGCGCGCGAGGGGGGGGACTCCCTCGGATGCAGGGCGCAAAGTCGACGCACATGTGGAAGTCGGTCAACTCGTCGGTCAAGAGGAGCTTGCTGCTCTGAATTCTCGCGGGGAGGCCACGCCTGGAACCGCGCGTATTATGGGCGGAAGGTGTTGTCTCTCTCTCTCTCTCTCTGTCGCTCTTTCTTTCTCTCTCTCTCTCTCTCACTCCTCTCCTCTCTCTTTCTCCTCCTTCTCTTGCACACGCAGAGGCGAGAACGACGAGCCGAGCTCCGAACGCCCCTCGGAACTTACACATGACCAGTACCATGCTTGTGAACACGCGGCGCTGTACTACGGCTTGTGTCCATCGGGCGAAATCGCTTCATGATTCTTCCGAAGCGGTGATGAGGCCCCGCTCACCGCATCGACGCGTGCGCCTAAGTCGCGCGTGTAAGTGCAACGGCGGGATTATGCACATGATCTGTAAATGTACAGATATGGCGACATGAAAGCTAATGCGCGGGGCGCAGGGGGGCGCGCCGACACTTGGATCACATTGTAACAGAAGCACGGGGCAGGGTGCAGGAAGACGAGCCCCGATATTGGAGAGCAATGACTGGAGATGCGATGGAGAGAGTAGAGCGCGGAAGCTAGAGGGCGCAGATAAAGCGTAGGGGGATGGCGCAAAGTGACGTGTATATATATATATATAAACGCAGATGCATCTATATATATATATATATATACACACACACATACGTAGCACCCCGCAATTGCGGATAAGAGTGAGGGGGCGGGCGCGGGCGACGCGGGCGTCGACGGACCTCGTGGCCCTCACCTTCCCTGTCGATGGCGCCCTCCTCCTCCTCCTGCTCCTCCTCCTCCTCCTCCTCTTCCTCGTCCGCGTCATCGTCCTCATCGTCGTCGTCGTCGTCGTCGTCCGACTCCTCCTCCACCTCCTCCTCCTCCTTTTCCTCCTCCTCCTCCTCCTCCTCCCCGATCCCGATCCTCCCCCCTCCTCCTTTTCGTTGTCGTCGTCTTCCTCCTCCTCCCCTCCGTCCTCCCCTCCTTTTCCTCCTCGCCCTCGTCGTCGGCCTCCTCTTCGTCCTCGTACTCGTCGTCGTCGTGGTCGTCGTCGTCGTCGTCTTCCTCCTCCTGCTCCTCGTCCTGCTTCCCTCCCCTCCTCCGCGGAGCGCGCGCGCGCGCCGGGGGGGTGGGTCGCGGGCTTGTTCAGTGAACGTAGTTTGGGTCGTGGGTGGGTCGCGGGCTCCCCACCTCCACCTGGAAGGAATTCAGAAACAGCCCGCCGCAGGCGCCGAAAATCTTGATTTGTACACTGAATGCGGTTTGGGTCGCGGGTGGGTCGCAGGTTCTCCACTTGGAACGAATGCAAAAGAAGCCCGCCGCAGGCGCCGAAAATATTGGGTGGGTCGCGGGGTGCGTCGCGGGTGGGTCGCGGGTGGGTCGCGGTGGGTCGCGGGTGGGTCGCGGACGCGGTTTGGGTCGCTGGTGTGTCGCAGGTTCTCCACCTGGAACGAATGCAAAAGAAACCTGCCGCAGGCGCCGAAAATTTTGGGTGGGTCGCGGGGTGAGTGTCAGGTGGGTCGCGGGTGGGTCGCGGTGGTTCGCGGGTGGGTCGCGGGTGGGTCGCGGAGGGTCGCGGGGTGGGTCGCGGGTGGGTCACGGGTGGGTCGCGAGTGGGTCGTGGTTGGGCCGAGGCTGGGTCGCGGCTGGGTCGCGGGTGGATCGCGGGTGGGTCGCGGGTGGGTCGCGGGGTGGGTCGCGGGTGGGTCGCGTGGTGGGTCGCGGCTGGGTCGCGGGGGGGTCGAGGGCCAGGTCGCGGGTGGGTCGCGGGGCGGATCGCGGGTGGGACGACGACAACAACAAACAACAAACAACAAACAACAAACAACAAACAACAAACGACAACAACAACAACAACAACAACAATTACTAGCACGTGGGGACACACCGTTCTCACCAGTGCCAGGGTTTTCATAGGAGGCGGGCAATACCCCCACTTTGTGGGGGGGCCGGTTTAAGCTCTACCAAATTTCCAAACGACTCTTCGCCACCACCCACACCCAGCTTCCCGCCCTATGACGTTCGGGCACTTCACTTCGTGGCATGCGGACGACCGTGGCTACTATTCAGGGCCCCGCGGCCGACGACGACGGCGTGCGCGCGCGAAGAAAAAACGAATGTGCCCGCATGGTATTATTTGACAGGGATGATGGCCCTGGCAGGTGCGCAACCGTTGTTGCAGAAGTTCGAAAAAGTTGCTCGCAAAAGCCCGTTTGACAGAAATGTTTAAAAAGTGTTGGGTTTCCTACGAATCCGCAAGAGCGCGCGGGATGAGATTTTGACATTTTTTGTTGAAAAACCATTGGTTTTTTGATGTTTTTATGTTAAAATCGCTCCGAACACTAAGCTTTTGGAAGGATTTCGTCTTGCGCGCGCGAATGTCCACTTTACCTTATTTTTTGCAAGGGATTCTTGAAATTTGATTATATTAGAACAAGAAATGTCATTTTATAGTGTTTTTTGCAAGGGAAAACGGATTACAACAAAACAACCGGATCTTGATGACATCGTTTACCTGAGGCTTCCTCACGAAAATGATGAAAATGTAGCTGCGGCCTAGGCGGCGCAGGGGGGGCCGTGCACCAGGGGGCCCAACAATAATTATTCTTTAGAATTAATAATGTTCAACAACAACAACAACAACAACAACAATCATTAAGACTGGGGACACTCCGTTCTCACCAGTGCCAGGGTTTTCATAGGAGGCGGGCAATACCCCCACTTTGTGGGGGGGCCGGTTCAAGCTCTACCAAATTTCCAAACGACTCTTCGCCACCACCCACACCCAGCTTCCCGCCCTATGACGTTCGGACACTTCACTTCGTGGCATGCGGACGACCGTGGCTACTATTCAGGGCCCCGCGGCCGACGACGACGGCGTGCGCGCGCGAAGAAAAAACGAATGTGTCCAATATGGTATTATTTGACAGGGATGATGGCCCTGGCATGCGCGCAACCGTTGTTGCAGAAGTTCGAAGCACGTGAAAAAGTTGCTCGCAAGAGCCCGTTTGACAGAAATGTTGAAAAAATATTGGGTTTCCTCAGAAATCCGCAAGAGCGCGCAAGATGAATTTTTGAAACTTTTTTTTTGAAAAACCATTGGGTTTTTCATGTTTTTATGTTAAATTCGCTACGAAAACTAAGGTTTTGGAAGGATTTCATCTTGCGCGCGCGAGTGTGCACTTCGTATCATTTTTTGAAAAGGATTCTTGAAGTTTGGTTATGTTAGAACAAGAAATTTCATTTTATAGTGTTTTTTGCAAGGGAAAGCGGGCGTCAACAAAACAACCGGATCTGGTATACCCCGTTTTGCCTGAGACTTCCTCACGAAAATGATGAAAATGTGGCTGCGGCCTAGGCGCGGCGGGGGGGCGTGCACCAGGGGTCCCAACAATAATTATTCTTTAGAAGAAATAATGTTCAATTACTAGCACGTGGGGACACTCCGTTCTCACCAGTGCCAGGGTTTTCATAGGAGGCGGGCAATACCCCCACTTTGTGGGGGGGCCGGTTCAAGCTCTACCAAATTTCCAAACGACTCTTCGCCACCACCCACACCCAGCTTCCCGCCCTATGACGTTCGGACACTTCACTTCGTGGCATGCGGACGACCGTGGCTACTATTCAGGGCCCCGCGGCCGACGACGACGGCGTGCGCGCGCGAAGAAAAAACGAATGTGTCCCGCATGGTATTATTTGACAGGGATGATGGCCCTGGCAGGTGCGCAACCGTTGTCGCAGAAGTTCGAAAAAGTTGCTCGCAAAAGCCCGTTTGACAGAAATGTTTAAAAAGTGTTGGGTTTCCTACGAATCCGCAAGAGCGCGCGGGATGAGATTTTGACAATTTTTTGTTGAAAAACCATTGGTTTTTTGATGTTTTTATGTTAAAATCGCTGCGAACACTAAGGTTTTGGAAGGATTTCGTCTTGCGCGCGCGAATGTCCACTTTACCTTATTTTTTGCAAGGGATTCTTGAAATTTGATTATATTAGAACAAGAAATGTCATTTTCTATTGTTTTTTGCAAGGGAAAGCGGATTACAACAAAACAACCGGATCCTGTACACACCCTCTTTTCTGAGGCTTCCTCACGAAAATGATGAAAATGCAGCTGCGGCCTAGGCGGCGCAGGGGGGGCGCGCACCAGGGGGCCCAACAATAATTATTCTTTAGAATAAATAATGTTCAACAACAATAATTTTAAGACTGTTCGCCCTTGTATGCTCGAGTGTCCAATAACGCGTATTTCCCAAACCCTCGATACCCGCCCTCTTCGTCTTCGATCGAACCCCTTTTGGGGGGTATACCTTTCTTCCCTGCAGGCCGGGCCCCGGCAAGCGGCGGGGCGGCCGCGGACCGTCGGCCTGGCCAGCGGCAGCGCTGATCGGCGGGGCGGCCGCGGACCGTCGACCCGACCCCAAGAGGGACGGACAGGGGACCGACCACGACGACGACGACGACGACGACGACGACGACGACGGCGACGACGACGACGACGACGACGGCGACGACGAGCGAAAGCGAGAGCGAGAGAGAACGACAGCAGGGCCACGAAGGGCACGAAGTAGGCCACGAAGGGCGACAGCGGGGACACGAAGGGAATGCGTATGGGGCCACGAAGAGCGCGAACGAGCGGGGGCCACGAAGTGCAGATAATGCGGGGCCACAGAAGGCAACTATGGGGCCACTGAGGGTAGCAACTGGGCCACGTAGGACAGTGAGGGGGACACAAATGGCGACAGCGGGGCCACGAAGGCCATGCACATGGGGCCACAACGGGCGCGACTCCTGGGTGCCTGGGTGTCGGGAGCGCGGCGCTTGGGCAAATTACCAATAATTTCAACGCAAGGCTATTCTTCAGTAAATTGCAAGCAAGTCTCCAGCGAGGGCGCGACTCCAGAGCGCCGGGAGAGCGATTCCTTAACAAATTGTCAGGATGTCCCAAGCGAGAGTGCGATTCCTGAATAAAATGCGAAGAAATCTCGGGCGGGAGCGGGGGTCCTGGTTAAACTGTAAGGAAGTCTCAAGCGGGAGCCGTTGTTGTTGTAACCCGGGGGCCAGGGGCCCAGTTTGAGCAGGAAGATTTTCCCTGTCAAAAAACAGGGTGCGAGCGTCGAGGGGCACACTTTGATTGAGAAAAACAGTATGCACCGGTGGGGGGATCAACAATAATTATTCGTCAGAAATGAGAATTCAACAACAACAACAACAACAACAACAACAACAACAACAACAACAACAACAACAACAACAACAATCACTTAGACTGGGGACACTCCGTTCTCACCAGTGCCAGGGTTTTCATAGGAGGCGGGCAATACCCCCACTTTGTGGGGGGGCCGGTTCAAGCTCTACCAAATTTCCAAACGACTCTTCGCCACCACCCACACCCAGCTTCCCGCCCTATGACGTTCGGACACTTCACTTCGTGGCATGCGGACGACCGTGGCTACTATTCAGGGCCCCGCGGCCGACGACGACGGCGTGCGCGCGCGAAGAAAAAACGAATGTGTCCCGCATGGTATTATTTGACAGGGATGATGGCCCTGGCAGGTGCGCAACCGTTGTCGCAGAAGTTCGAAAAAGTTGCTCGCAAAAGCCCGTTTGACAGAAATGTTTAAAAAGTGTTGGGTTTCCTACGAATCCGCAAGAGCGCGCGGGATGAGATTTTGACAATTTTTTATTTAAAAAACCATTGGGTTTTTGATGTTTTTATGTTGAAATCGTTCCGAAACCTAAGGTTTTGGAAGGATTTCGTCTTGCACGCGCGAATGTCCACTTTAGCTTATTTTTTGCAAGGGATTCTTGAAATTGGATTACATTTGAACAAGAAATTTCATTTTATAGTGTTTTTTGCAAGGGAAAACGGGGGGGAACAAAACAACCGGATCCGGTACTAATCCACTTTTCTGAAGCTTTCGCGAAAAAATGATGAAAATGTAGCTGCGGCCTAGGTTTTGGAGGGGGGTCGTGTACCAGGGGTCCCAACAATAATTATTCTTTAGAAGTAATAATGTTCAACAACAACAACAACAACAACAGCAACAACAACAACAGCAGCAGCAGCAGCAGCAACAGCAACAGCAACAACAACAGCAACAAGAATCCGCATCGCGGAATTCCACTTCAGCCACGCACCCAGGGACAGTGAATGACCGTTCGGTTCAGCCCCCTCACTCTGATATATATATACATATACTACTATATATAGATACACATATACATATATAAATATATGTGTGCATCAAAGAACAGGAGGGCCGAACGGTCATTCACTGTCCCAGAGTGCGTGGCCGAAGTGGGGTTCCGCGGCGCGGATTGTTGCTGCGTTGTTGTTGTTGTTGTTGTTGTTGTTGTTGTTGTTGGTTGTTGCTGTTTGTTGTCACTGTTGCTGGTGTTGCTAAGGTTGATGTTGCCACCGTCCCATCCGCGACCTGGCCCTCGACCCACCCGCGACCCGGCCCGCGACACACCCGTGACACGGCCCGCGACCCAGCCGCGACCCAGCCTCGGCTCAACCACGACCCACTCGCGACCCACCCGCGACCCACCCACGACCCACCCGCGACCCAACCGCGACCCACCCCGCGAACCACCCGCGAACCACCCGCGACGCACCCCGCGACCCACCCGCAACACACCCCGCGGCCGCCCCCCCACTCTCATCCGCAACTGCGGGGTGCTGCATATACACATAAAACAAAAGGGAACGCGAAACGAAAATCCGAGCTTTCTGTTCTAAGGCCCGCCCCGCCGGCGCCCCCAAGAAAGAGGCTTCAAGACGCCCCAAGGATACCCCAAGAGGCCACAAAATTGCTCCCAAGATGGAGGGCAGAAAATCTATCCCCAGAATGATCACCCCGACACGCGAAACCGTTTAGCCAACGCACCCACAGAAGGAATCGAACAGGGGAGGTTTGTATAGTAAACGCCCAGGGCCGTTTGAGAAACACCAACTGTCGGGTCCAGGTGATTTCCTCCCTTGACAGGCCCCCGAGAGCGCTCCTAAGAGACCCGAAGAAACATCCCTGAGAACTCTGACCTACAATCCATGCTCGGTGGCGGGATGGGCGAGGGCCACTTGATAGCTGTATATGTTCACGCATCGATGGCACGAGATGTGTTCACCAAAGCCTGAGACGCGCGCACGCGCCTCTGGCCCGCATTGTGTTTTTTTCGGTTGGACTCTTAAATTGCATAAAACAACAACCGCATAGCATTACCAATGTATGAGACATCTGGGCCGGATACGGCTTTACACGCCGAATGATGCGAGTTCGCATTTATGATTGCCACTCGACAAAAAAGAAACTATGGCAACATAGACTGCCTGGGCCAGATCCAGCCGTGTCAGGTCCGCGAGGGATGGAGGCATTCTCATGTGACCAACCAGCTGCACCGAGAGAAGAATAGTAGAAAACAACCGAGATAACGACACTCGCCATCCGCGGCTCTCGCCCGCTACCACCCGCCCCCTGTCTCTACATGTTACACTGGAGTCATCGCTTAGTGTCTTCTCTGGTGCACCTTTTCGCGACCCCCGAAATTCGAGTAGAAGATCGACTACAGGATGGATCTACCCCAAAAGCCCTCTTCTCGCCGGGTGTACCAGACATGCGCATCGTTCTCGCAGGTCTACGGAAACTGTACGCGTCCCATGTGGAGTCGACGAATCGTTCTGAAATCGATCCCCTACTCGAGAACTGTGAACCAGGGAACCGCACTCTGTGCGCCGCCGCTTTTTCCGGCCCTGCACTGAAATCTGCACTGCACAGCGGACCCCGGTGCATAATTACGGGACGTGTATACACACTTTCCGTTGCCTCCCCAAGAACACGGGAAAACGGGTATACACCACACCACCCCGACGTCGTCCCCCGACCCTCGAAAAATCCGGGGATTCAAGAACCACCCGCCACTGGCCATGTACACGCTCCTCGCCATCGCTCGGACGCCCGTTCCCAGTGTTCTGGTTCGGTTTCGTGCGTGGCTTTTTTGCAGGATGATCCAGGATGCTCCTTACTTATATCCCCGCCGAGAAAAAAAGTGCACCCGTCCGAACGACACCGAGGCCCCGGCTTCCGCTGCACCTCGCCCCCTCGGCCCTCGGGCTCCCGCTCGGCCCCCCCCGGGGGGGCCGCCTCGGGGCGCTCCCGGCGGCCCCGAGGAGGCCCCCCCGACGAGGCGCGCCGAGCACACCCTCGGCGGCTGCACAGAGGCCCCCTGGGCGCAGGGGAGCCACGACGGCGACGGCTCTGAAGGGGGCCCTGGGGCACGCAAACGAATACACACAAAGAAAGGGGTCCCCCAGATTTTCCCGTCTTTTTTCTGGGCTTGGGTCTTCCCCCACACTTCCCATATTTTCCAATGTTTTCTGGGGAACCGACGATTCATTGTGTCTGTGTGTGTTTTGTTCCCTCCTGACTGAACAGAAATCACGACGGGAGGGTTTTCGCTATCATCGGCCTCTGTGGGCACTCGCCGTGCCGCGGGGCCGCCAAAAGACGACGCCGGACGAAAGACCAGTCCCGAGGAATGGGTCGAGACCCCTGTGGGTCGACGTCATGAAAAAAAACATGACGTCGGGGGTCTGGGTCGTTGCCGTCGGGCTGGAATCTCGACCCCTTGGGACCAGCTTTCATTCCGAATAGTTTTCGCGATGGGTCCAAACGCGCGGCAAATGCCCCAGGAGGCCAGAGAAAGTGCCCACACTACTCTGGCGCTTGGCTGCCCCGTATACGGAGCGTATTGATACGGAACTCAACACGTAGGCTGCAAGCGCAAGTCTGACGCGATACGTTCGCAAAAACGTGGCCCAATCCGTTGAGCCAACACGCAACTTACTGACACGGCCGGTTTGAGCACGGCACGTGTTGCGTATCAGAACGGGCCCATCGAGGCAGCTGAGCTCGCAATGCTGCATCATCGGAGGGCCTCGCCTGCCCCGTCGGCACTCCATATCCGCGTCGCATCAATGTCGAATCTGCGTCGGCCTCGTCGCATCCGCTTTTCGCGTCCGCGTCGAACCCACGCCAGGCCCACGTCGAGTCCGCATCGGGACCGCGTGCGGCGCTAGAGAAGGCACCACTTGAGCGGCGAAAAGGACAAGGGGGGTCTTGCGCGAAATGGCATGACGACCTGACGCGGCGGCTCACGCGGGCCGCCGGCACTGCACGCTGGATTGGGAGCGAGGGCGCTCACGCGCGACCTTACGCGGGCAGCTCGCGCGCCAGTGTCGATGAAGACCTTTCCGTGTTTCCCCCGTCGCTCACGCTGGCCTCTGCAGCACGGGCTCCGCGGCCCGGCCGCCGGAGGCCACCGACGAGCCCCCCCGACGGTCGCCCGAGCCGCCAGGGGCGGCCTCTGCAAGACGGCCGCCACGGCCCAGCGCAGCGGCATCAGCCACTTGGCGCGCTTCGCCCACGGCACCCCCGCGACGTGGACCACGAGCACGCCGTGGTACAGCGCGCCCCTGCGAGGAGCCCGGGGTCTTCGCCGTCGTCGGCGGCGGGGACGCCGACGTCGGCGTCGTTGCCCCCTCTTCCTCCTCCTCCCCTCCCCTCGCCCTTTCCCTCCTCCACAATTACTCAATATGAATACTACTCTCCCTCTTCCCCTGATGACGTGCTGGGAGAGTTCGCCCCCCCCCCCCGCGTCCTGCTTCTTTACACACAGGATTCCTGGGAGTTGGGTTTTCGCCTGCATTTGTTTGTCAAAATGCTGCTCTCGCTGAGGCGCCGGCCTCATTTTCGGGCCCCGCTCGTTCCGAATCGTGCTCCCGCTGCAGCGTGGGTCTCATTTTCGGATCGGTCTTTTGCCTCCGTCGTTCAGGATGGCGTTCTCGCCCCAGCGCGGGCCTCTTTCTCGCGCGCCCATCCGCCCGCCACCACCGCACCGCGCCCCGCCCCGCCCACCGCCACTTCCACCCACCAACGCACGCACGCACGCACGCACGCGCACCGCCACCACCACCCCACTACCCCACCCACCACCACCACGCTACACCGCGTCACACCACATCACACGCGCGCGCACACAGACACACACGCACGCACGCACACACACACATACACACATACACACGCACACACACATACACACATACACACGCACACACACACACACACCACCACCACCACCACCAGCCACCACCACCACCGCCATCACGCACGCACGCACCTGGCCCACCATCAAACCACCAAGACGCCACACCACGTCACACCACAGCACACGCGCACACACGCACACACACACACCAGCACCACCACCACCACCACCACCACCACCACAAACACCACCACCACAACCACAACCACACACGCACGCACGCACGCACGCGCACCACCACCCACTACGCACGCGCGCGCGGAACCACAGGTCCGCTACGACACGCGTCCGCGGATAGAGAAAATCAGCGCCATGGTAAGGGATGGGAGGGAGGGGTAGGACGTCAGATATGACGCGAGCGCACATAACTTGTCCCCTCCCCCTCTCCTTCCTCCTACTCCCCCTCCTCCTCCTCCTCCTCCGCCTCCTCCTCCTCCTCCTCCTCCCAAATTGGCATGACAAGAACACGGGTCCCCAGGGAAACGGGTCCTGGACCCAGGGCCCAGCTCCGCATTCGTCGGTCGGTCGTGGTAGTGGTGGTGGTCGTCTTCGGTCGTCGTTGGTCGTTGGTCGTGGTCCCAGTCGTCGATTTTGGGCAGCGGTGGTGGTGGCGGTCGTCGTCGTCGTGGTTGTCGCGGGTCCTCGTCGGCGGAGGCAGTCGTCGTCGTTGTCCGCTGTCGTTGGTCGCCGTCTTCGGTTATCGTCGTCGGTTCGTCTTCGTTGCCGTTGTCGTCGGTCGTTGTCGCCGTCGTTGGTCGTCGTTGGGTGTCGTCTGTCGTCATCGTCGGCCATCGTCGTCGGTCCTGGGTAGTCGTCGTCATTCGTCGTCGTCGTCGCCAATCGCCGTCGTCGTCGGTCGTCGGTGCCGTTGTCGCGTCACTGGTCGTGGCCGTCGTCGTCGGTCGCGGTTGCCTTTGTTGTTGCTCCTCGCCGTCGGTTGTGGCGGCGATGGTCGTCATTGGTCGTCGTCGTGGTCCGTGGTCGCAGCCGCTGTCGTTGGTCGTCGTCGTCGGTTGAGGTCGTCCGTCGTCGTCACCGTCGTCGTCGTCATTTGTTGTGGTCGTCGCCGTCGTCGTCGTCGGCGGCGGCGGCGGCGGCAACCTTCGTCGTCGTCGCGCGGGCCGCCGCTCAGGGGTGGCCGCGTACTGTACTCCTTCCTACTCCTTTCTGTCGTCTTTCTGTCCCTCGCCGCCCGTTTCAATTATTTCGGTACTGCCTCGTGCAAGTCCCGCGGGGCGTCCCGCGCACAAGCATTCTGTGTACCTTTCACGCGGGAACGTGTGCCATTCAATATTGTCGCTCGTTGCAAATTGTTTCTGCGAACGGACTGGGCACGTCGCATGCCCGAAGAACTTGTTAAGAACCCCCATTCGCCAAGCAAAAGGATAGCACTTCCGTCACCCTGGAGGCGTTGCCTCGGCAGCCTGATGGAGGGGAAATGGCAAGACCGACAAGACCACCGTTGGTTCTACTAACACCACTAGTACTACCACTGCCGCTGCTGCTGCTACACGTAGTACTACTCATCAGAGTGAGGGGACTGAACCGAACGGTCATTCACTGTCCCTGGGTGCGTGGCTGAAGTGGAATTCCGCGATGCGGATTATTGGTGTTGTTGTTGTTGTTGTTGTTGTTGTTGTTGTTGTTGTTGTTGTTGTTGTTATTTGTTGTTGCTGCTGTTGTTGGTGTTCTTGCTGTTGTTGCTGTTGCTGTTGCTGTTGCTGTTGCTGTTCTTCTTGTTGTTGATGGTTGTTGTTGTTGTTGTTGTTGAACATTATTAATTCTAGAGAATAATGATTGTTGGGGCCCCTGGTGCGCGCCCCCCCCGCCGCGCCTAGGCCGCAGCCTCATTTTCATAATTTTCGTGAGGAAGCCTCAGGCAAAACGATGTGGTCCAGATCCGGTTGTGTTGTTACGATCGGTTTTCCCTTGCAAAAAATAGGGCAAAGTGGACATTTCTTGTTCTAACATGACCAAACTTCAAGAATCCCTTGCAAAAAATGGCACGAAGTGCACATTTGCGCGCGCAAGACGAAATCCTTCCAAAACCTTAGTCTTCGTAGCGATTTTCATATAAAAACATGAAAAACCCAATGGTTTTTCAAAAAAAGGGTTTCAACAATTCACCCCGCGCGCTCTTGCGGATTTCTTAGGAAACCCAATACTTTTTCAACATTTCTGTCAAACGGGCTCTTGCGAGCAACTTTTTCACGTGCTTCGAACTTCTGCAACAAAGGTTGCGCGCCTGCCAGGGCCATCATCCCTGTCAAATAATACCATGTGGGACACATTCGTTTTTTCTTCGCGCGCGCACGCCGTCGTCGTCGGCCGCGGGGCCCTGAATAGTAGCCACGGTCGTCCGCATGCCACGAAGTGAAGTGTCCGAACGTCATAGGGCGGGAAGCTGGGTGTGGGTGGTGGCGAAGAGTCGTTTGGAAATTTGGTAGAGCTTGAACCGGCCCCCCCACAAAGTGGGGGTATTGCCCGCCTCCTATGAAAACCCTGGCACTGGTGAGAACGGAGTGTCCCCACGTGCTAGTAATTGTTGTTGTTGTTGTTGTTGTTGTTGTTGTTGTTGTTGTTGTTGTTGTTGTTGTTGTTGTTGTTAGTTGTTAGTTGTTAGTTGTTTGATGCTGTCGTCGTCCCACCCGCGACCCGCCCCGCGACCCACCCGCGACCCACCCGCGACCCACCCGCGACCCACCCGCGACCCACCCCGCGACCAACCCGCGACCCGGCCCGCGACCCCCCCGGCGACCCCCCCCGCGACCCACCCGCGACCCACCCCGCGACCCACCCGCTACCCACCCCGAGACCCCCCCGGCGACCCACCCCCGACCCACCCGCAACCCACCCGCGACCCACCGGCGACCCACCCCTTGACCCACCGCAACCCACCCGCGACCCACCCGCGACCCACCCGCGAACCACCCCGCGACCCACCCAAAATTGTCGGCGCCTGCGGCGGGTTTGTTTTGCATTTGTTCCAGGTGGGGAACTTGCGACCCACCCGCGACCCAAACCGCGTTCAGTGTACAAATCAAAATCTTCGGCGCCTGCGGCGGGCTGTTTTGGAATTCCTTCCAGGTGGACATGGAGAGCCCGCGACCCACCCGCGACCCAAACTACGTTCACTGAACAAGCCCGCGACCCACCCCCCGGCGCGCGCGCGCTCCGCGGAGGAGGGGAGGAGGAGCAGGGCGAGGAGCAGGAGGAGGAAGACGACGACGACGACGACGACGAGTACGAGGACGAAGAGGAGGCCGACGACGAGGGCGAGGAAGAAAAGGAGGGGGGGACGGAGGGGGACGACGAGAAAGGAGGGAGGAGGAGGGGGAGGAGGAGGAGGACGACGACAACGGAAAGGAGGAGGGGGGAGGATCGGGATGGGGGAGGAAGAGGAGGAGGAGTAGGAGGACGACGAGGCGGAAAAGGAGGAAGAGGAGGAGGAGGAGGAGGAGGAGGAGGAGGCGGACGAAGACGACGACGACGACGATGAGGACGATGACGCGGACGAGGAAGAGGAGGAGGAGCAGGAGGAGGAGGAGGAGGGCGCCATCGACAGGGAAGGTGAGGGCCACGAGGTCCGCCGGCTCAACGCCCGCGTCGCCCGCGCCCGCCCCCTCACTCTTATCTGCAACTGCGGGGTGCTACGTATTACTACTACCACCACTACTACTAGTACTACTTCTTCTTCTTCTTCTACTACTACTACTACTACTACCGCTACTACTACTACTACTACTACTACTACTACTACTACTACTACTACTACTACTACTACTGCTACTACTACTACTACTACTACTACTACTACTACTACTACTACTACTACTACTACTACTACTAGTACTGCTAATACTACGACTACTTCTACTACAACGACTACAGCTACAACTACTGTTCCTACGGGTACAACTGTTACTATTACGACTACTACTACGACGACGACGACGAGCACTACTACTACGACTACGATACTCTTACTACAACCAAACATATACAACCAGTACAAGAACTACTACTACTCCTACTACTGCTACTACTACTACTACTACTACTACTACTACTACTACTACTACCACTCCTACGACTACGACTACGACTACTACTACTACTACTACTACTACTACTGCTACTACTACTACTACTACTACTACTACTACTACTACGACGACAACTACTGCTAAGCAATGGTGGTAATTAGAAAGGTACTACTCGTAATAGCCGTAGCAGTCGCATTAGCGATCGTGCTAGTGATGCGAGTGTTTGTGTAGTAGTAGTAGTAGTAGTAGTAGTAGTAGTAGTAGTAGTAGTAGTAGTAGTAGTAGTAGTAGTAGTAGTAGTAGTAATCGTAGTAGTGGTAGTGGTTAAGAGTTTCCACAACTATAATAGTTGTATCAATGATGCAAATACTAAGCTAGTAAGTGTAAGTGCTAGTGGTAGTAGTAGTCGTAGTATTAGTAGTAGTAGTATAGTAAGATTAATCAGTAGCAGTAGTACGTAGTAGTGGAGTAGTCGTCTAGTAAGTAGTAGTGGTATTAATAGATAGTCGTAGTAATCGTAGTAGTGGTAGTGGTAGTGGTCGTGGTAGTAGTAGTAGTGTATAAGTAGTAGTATTGCTAGAGGTATAGTAGTCCCCCGTAGTAGTAGTAGTAGTAGTAGTAGTCGTGTCTAGTAAATAGTGTGTACTAAGTGAGTGTAATAGTAGTATAAGTAGTAAAGGTAGTAGGGTACGTGTACAGTCGTAAGTCGTATTTTAAGTAGCATAGTAGTAGTTAGTTGTCGTCGTCGACGGTCGATGCCGTAGTAATGATCATAGTCGTAGTAGTCTTGTAGTAGTAGTAGTGAGTAGTAAGTCGTAGTACAGTAGTAGTAGTGGTATATTAGTCAACTGTAGTCGTAGTAGTAGTAGTAGTAGTAGGTAGTAGTAGTAGTAGTTGTAGTAGTAGTGTGAATACTAGGTGGGTAGTATAGTAGTGTGAGTAGTCTAGTTAGTAGTATAGTAGTATAGTGGTAGTGGTAGTATAGTATAGTAGTAGTAAGTAGACGTTAATACTAAAATAGTCGGGTAGCCGTGCCATAGTTAGTAGTAGTAGTAGTAGTAGTAGTAGTAGTAGTAGTAGTAGAGTAGTAGTAGTAGTAGTATTAGTAGGAGTAGGTCGTAGTAGTAGTAGTAGTAGTAGTAGTAGTAGTAGTAGTAGTAGTAGTAGTAGTAGTAGTAGACGTAGTAGTAGCAGTAGTAGTAGTAGTAGCAGTGGTAGTAGTAGTAATAATAGTAGTAATCGTAGCGGTGGTAGTCTTAGCCGACGGAGTCGTAGTAGCAGTCGTAGTCGTAGTTGTAGTAGGAGTAGTAGTATTTGTAAAAGTCGTATTCGTAGTGGTAGTAGTAGCAATAGTAGTAGTAGTAGTAGTAGTAGTAGTAGTAGTAGTAGTCGTAGTAGTAGTAGTTGTAGTTGTAGTTGTAGTAGTAGTAGTACTCGTAATAGTGACCGTAGTGGTAAAGGTAGCAGTCGCAGTAAGAGTAGCAGTAGTAGTAGTCGTAGTAGCAACAATAATCGTAAAAATACCCGTAATCGCAGTCGTAAGTTTAGTAATCGTAGTCGTTGTCGTCGTTGTAGTAGTGGTGGTAGTAGTAGTAGTAGTAGTAGTAGTAGTAGTAGTAGTAGTAGTAGTAGTAGTCGTAGTCGTAGTCGTAGTAGTAGTAGTAGTAGTAGTTAAAGTTAGTATAGTAGTAGTAGTAGTAGTAGTAGTAGTAGTAGTAGTAGTAGTAGTAGTGAGTAGTAGTAGTAGTAGTAGTAGTAGTAGTAGTGTAATTAGTAGTAGTGATTAAGAAGTTAGTAGGGCTAACCGGGGGATGGTGGCCGGGGCGGCGGGGGGGGGGGGGGCGCCGGGGGGCGCGCGGGGGCCGGGGGGCGCGCGGGCGCGCGGGGGCGCGCGGAGCGCGCGGGGCGCGCGGGACGCGCGGGACGCGCGGGGCGCGCGCCGCGCGCGGGACTCGCGGGGCGCGCGGGGCGCGCGCGGCGCGCGGGGCGCGCGTTTTCTTGGGCCTCCTGGGAAGCCTTTTGGGCATCCTGGGAGGCCTCTTGGGCCTCCTGGGAGGCCTCTGGTGCTTCCTGGGGGCCTATTGGGCCTCCTGTGAGGCCTATTGGGCCTCCCAGGAAGCCTCTTTGGCTTCCTGAAGCCTCTTTGGGCCTTCTGGGGAACCCCTTGGGCCTCCTGAGGGGCTTCTGGGGCCTCCTCAGAGGCCTCTTAGGCCTCCTGAGAGGCCTCTTGGGGTTCCTGGGGGGCCTGCTGGGAGCCCTCTTGGGCCTCCTGGAAGGCCTTTTGGGCCTTGTGGAAGGCCTCTTGGGCCCCCTGAGAAACCTATTCGGCCTCCTGAGACGCCTCTTGGGCCTCCTGAGAGGCCTCTTGGGCTTCCTGAAAAAGCTTCTTCGGCCTCCTGGGAGCCCTCTTGGGCCTCCTGAAAGGCTCTTTGGGCCTCCTGAGAGGCCTCTTGGGCCTCCAGAGAAGCCTCTTGGGCCTCCTGAGGGGCCTCTGGGGCCTCCTGAAAAGGCCCTTGGGCCTCCTGAGAGGCCTCTTGGGGCTCCTGCGAGGTCTCTTGAGCCTCCCGACAAGTCCCTTGGGCATCCTGAAAGGCCTCTTTGGCCTCCTGAGAGGCCTCTTGGGCCTCCTGAGAGGCCTCTGGGGCCTCCTGGGAGACCTCTTAGGCCTCCTGACAGGCCTCTAGGGCCTCCTGGGAAGCCTCCTGGGAGGCCGGAAGACGAGGGCGTGATGTTTGTGATTGAGGCTGTCGAACGGGACGAGGGCGTGATGATGATGCTGATGATGCTGATGCTGCTGCGGATGATGATGATGATGATGACGATGATGCCTACAATGGTGACGACGTTGAGGATGGCGACGGCAATGAAGATTATGCTGCTGAGTAGTAGCGGTAGTAGTAATAGTAGTCGTCGTAGTAGTAGTAGTAATAGTAGTAATAGTAGTAGTGGTAGTAGTAGTAGTAGTAGTAGTATTCATCCAGCATGGCACATACATCATACAACATCACACACCATACAACATGCGACACACATCATCGATCAGCATGCATCATACAACGTGGTACATACACCATACAACACCATTCCTCATACAACATTATACATGCACCATGCGTCATCATGCGCCATACAACGTTATACATAAACCGTACCATCATGCACCATACAACATTATACATATTCCATACATCACCATGCATCATACAACATTGTACATACACCATACATGATCAACCACCATACATTACCAAACATCCTAGACCATCAAACATCATACGTCATCTACCATCATACATCATCGAACATCATACATCATACAACATCACACATCATCAAACATCATACATCATAATCATAATACACCATCAAACACCATACATCATAATACATCATCATACATCTCCGTGCGCCATACATCATACATCAAAATACACCTTCAAACACAATACCTAATAATGCATCATCAAAACCCATACCTCATACTAGATCACCAAACGCCGTACACCATACACCATCATACACCATCAAACACCATGCATCGTAATAGATCGCACATCATCAAACATCATACAACAAACAGCAAACATCATACATCATCACGCATCATACATAAAACAGCAAACATCATACATCATCAAACATCAAACATCATCAATCATCAGACAATCAACATCATACATCATCAAACATAGTACATCACAAAACGTCAAACATCATTCATCGCACATCATCAATCACCAAACATCATCACACATCGAGCATGCAACACCAAACATCATACACCATCAAGCATCAAACATCAATCATCGCACACCAGATACCAAACATCATTAAACATATAACATCAAACATCATCCGATATCAACAAGCATCAATGATCGAACATCAAACATCATCATACATACATCATACACCATCAACAATCAAACATCATACATCAAGCACCAAGCATCATCAAACATACATCAAGCACCACACAACAACAAACATCGTTCAACATCAAGCATCAAACATCAAACATCAAACTTCATTCAACATCAAACATTCAACACCAAGCATTCTTCAACATCAAACATCAAACATCAAACATCATACACCACTAAGCACCATACATCTTGCATAAACAAGCACCAGGCATCAGTCACCATACATCATCATACATCGTTATACATCATCCCAAATCATCATACATCATAATACATCATCTTACATCATCGTACATCATCATGCATCATCATACATCATCATACATCACCAAGCAACATCATACACCATCAAGCACCACCATACGTCATCATACACCATCATACATCATCGTACATCATCATACAGCATCATACATCATCGTACAACATCATACATCATCGTACAACACCATCCATCATTATACGTCATCACACATCATCGCGCATCATCATACATCATCGTGCAGCATTAAAAATCACCGTACACCACATTTGATCATCATACATCATCATACATCATCATACACCATTTTACATCATACATAACACCAACACCCACACCCACACCCAAACACTCACCCATAACCTCTCGTTTTGTTGTAAAAGCCATTGGAAACGCGAAACCTCCATCACCACCCTTAAGTCGTCTCACGGACGAACTGCCCGGCCACCATCCCCCGGTCAGCGCAGTAGTAAAAATGAGGAGTGAAGGGGGTAGTCGTAGCAGTGCTAGTAGTAGTAGTAGTAGTAGTAGTAGTAGTAGTAGTAGTAGTAGTAGTAGTAGTAGTAGTAGTAGTCGTAGTAGTAGTAGTAGTAGTAGTAGTAGTAGTAGTAGTAGTGGTAGTAGGAATAGTTGTAGTACCAATAGTTGTAGTAATAGTCATCAACGTAGTAAATATGATAGCCGCTGCTACCCGTAATCGTAGTCGTGGTAGTAGTAGTAGTACTAGTAGTAGTAGTAGCAGTAGTAGTAGGAGAACAATAAATAGAAGTAGTAGTACTAGTAGCACTAGTAGTAGTAGTAGTAGTAGTAGTAGTAGTAGTAGTAGTAGTAGTAGTAGTAGTCGTAGTCGTAGTCGTAGTCGTAGTCGTAGCCGTAGTAGGAGTAGCAATAGAAATAGCAGTGGTGGTGTAGGCAGTAGTGGTAGTCGTAGTCGTAGTCGGACTAGGCGGAATAGTAGCAGTAGTGGTGGTAGTAGTAGTAGTAGTAGTAGTAGTAGTAGTAGTCGTAGTCGTGTCGCAGTAGTAGTAGTAGTAGTAGGCGGAATAGTAGTAGCGGTAGTAGTAGCAGTAGTAGTAGCAGTAGTAGTAGTAGTAGTAGTAGTAGTAAGAGTAGTGGTAGCAGTCGTAGTAGTAGTAGTAGTAGTAGTAGTAGTAGTAGTAGTAGTAGTAGTGGTAGTAGTAGTGGTAGTAGTAGTAGTAGTAGTTGTAGCAGTAGTAGTAGTAGTAGTAGTAGTAGTAGTAGTAGTAGTAGCAGTAGTAGTAGTAGTAGTAGTAGTAGTAGTAGTAGTAGTAGTAGTAGTAGTAGTAGTAGTGGAAGTAGAAGTAGTAGTAGTGGTCGTACTAAGAGTGGCAGTAGCAATTGTAATGATTACCCTGGCGACGTACCCAACCAATAGTTTAGGACACTTTATAAGGGGGGCAATGACGGAGCGAGGGTTACATATGTCTGCAGACGGAATTCGGGAGACTCGCAGGACACTGGCTTCAGGACAAGGACTAGATAAAGCTGATTAGTTGCAATCCCTGAGCAACCCTGGCCACTTCGAAAGCGGGGATCTCAGATCGCAGCCCCCCAGGGATGGCGAGGTCTAATTTGGGTCCGCGCGTGGCGTCACTGTGCTGGGCCCCCCAGCAGGCCTCGAAAGTGGCGACAGTTTCACAGATCGCAGCCCCCCAGGGATGGCGAGGTCTAATTTGGATCCGCGCGTGGCGTCACTGTGCTGGGCCCCCCAGCAGGCCTCGAAAGTGGCGACAGTTTTACAGATCGCAGCCCACCAGGGATGGCGAGGTCTAATTTGAATCCGCCCGTGGCGTCACTGTGCTGGGCCCCCCAGCAGGCCTCGAAAGTGGCGACAGTTTCACAGATCGCAGCCCCCCAGGGATGGCGAGGTCTAATTTGGGTCCGCGCGTGGCGTCACTGTGCTGGGCCCCCCAGCTGGCCTCGAAAGTGGCGACAGTTTCACAGATCGCAGCCCCCAAGGGATGGCGAGGTCTAATTTGGGTCCGCGCGTGGCGTCACTGTGCTGGGCCCCCCAGCAGGCCTCGAAAGTGGCGACAGTTTCACAGATCGCAGCCCCCCGCAGGGATGGCGAGGTCTAATTTGAATCTGCGCGGGGCCCTCACTGTGCTGAGCCCCCCAGCAGGCCTCGAAAATGACGACAGTTTCACAGATCGCAGCCCCCCCAGGGATGGCAGGTCTAATTTGAATCTGCGCGTCGCCCTCACTGAGCTGGGCCCCCCAGCAGGCCTCGAAAATGGCGACAGTTTAACAGATCGCAGCCCCCCAGGGATGGCGAGGTCTAATTTGAATCTGCGCGTCGCCCTCACTGTGCTGGGCCCCCAGCAGGCCTCGAACATGGCGACAGTTTAACAGATCGCAGCCCCCCCCCCCCTCCAGGGATGGCGAGGTTTAATTTGAATCTGCGCGTCGCCCTCACTGTGCTGGGCCCCCCCAGCAGGCATCGAAAATGGCGACAGTTTCACAGATCGCACCCCCCCC
>CAUYUJ010014443.1:378718-404588 GCA_963575745.1 Prorocentrum cordatum | reverse complement strand
GTAGTAGTAGTGGTAGTGGTGGTAGTAGTAGTAGCTGTTGTTGTAGTAGTAGCAGGAATCGCAATCGAAATAGTAGTAGTCGGAGTAGTAGTAGTAGTAGTAGTAGTAGTAGGAGTAACAGTAGTAGTAGTAGTAGTAGTAGTAGTAGTAGTAGTAGTAGTAGTAGTAGTGGTGGTGGTAGTAGTAGTAGTGGTAGTAGTAGTAGTGGTAGTAGTAGTAGTAGTAGTAGTAGTAGTAGTAGTAACAATCGTCGTCGTTGTCGTAGTAGTAGTAGGAGTAGTAGTAGTAGCAGTGGTAGTAGCAGTAGCAGTAGTAGTACTCGTAGTAGTAGAAGTAATAGAAATCTGCCGGCCCCCGTGTGGGGCCACCAGGCTGTAGGCGCGTGATTCGCAGTTTCCTGTACCAGTTGTAGCTTGTAGTTTCCAGTGTTACAGTTCTGCTTCTTGCTGGTTACTGTAACTAGTTGACTTCTTGCTGGTTACTGTAACTAGTTGATTGACCGCGCGAGGGGGGGGGAGGCCCAAACAAGATTTTCCAGCGTCCCCTGGGCGCGTTGTCTGAATTACTGGGGGGGTTCGAAATCGACACCCATCACGCAGATCCGCGGGGTCAGGGTCCAAAAACACATGGGATTTGCCACATTTCTGAAATTCGGTGCCACCCCTCACGCAGATCCGCGGGGTCAGGGTCCAAAAACACATGGGATTTGCCACATTTCTGAAATTCGGTGCCACCCCTCACGCAGATCCGCGGGGTCAGGGTCCAAAAACACATGGGATTTGCCACATTTCTGAAATTCGGTGCCACCCCTCA
The DNA here is from genome assembly GCA_963575745.1 of Prorocentrum cordatum. NCBI lineage: Eukaryota > Dinophyceae > Prorocentrales > Prorocentraceae > Prorocentrum > Prorocentrum cordatum. The sequence continues at coordinate 403,775 of CAUYUJ010014443.1, read as the reverse complement.
CGCAGATCCGCGGGGTCAGGGTCCAAAAACACATGGGATTTGCCACCTTTCTGAAATTCGGTGCCACCCCTCACGCAGATCCGCGGGGTCAGGGTCCAAAAACACAAGGGATTTGCCACATTTCTGAAATTCGGTGCCACTCCTCACGCAGATCCGCGGGGTCAGGGTCCAAAAACACAAGGGATTTGCCACATTTCTGAAATTCGGTGCCACCCCTCACGCAGATCCGCGGGGTCAGGGTCCAAAAACACATGGGATTTGCCACAGTTCTGAAATTCGGTGCCACCCCTCACGCAGATCCGCGGGGTCAGGGTCCAAAAACACAGGGGATTTGCCACATTTCTGAAATTCGGTGCCACCCCTCACGCAGATCCGCGGGGTCTGGGTAAAAAAAACACAGGGGATTTGGCCACATTTCTGAAATTCGAACCCATCACGCACATCCATCGCAAGGCGTGGTAACCCAAACTGCGAGAACTCCCTCGGCCCTTTTATCGCAAGGTGTGGTAACCAAGCCCTTAAACCATACACGTCTTACCAATCGCCAGGTGTGGTAACCCCTCTTGTGATCAGTTGGTTTTGCTGATTGCGACTCGGCTTCGCATGAAGTTTCGATACTGCTTCACGACAGCGCCAAGGCCTCATGACTTAGCTCTTCCATGGCCCATTCTCCGAGAGAGGGGGCCGGCGGCAGGGGGCTAAGCCCGTACGGATAAAAATAGCTATAATACTAGAAGTCGTAGCAATAAAATTGGTAGTCCTAGCAGTAGCATGATAGTAGTAGTAGTAGTGGTAGTAGTAGTAGTAGTAGTAGTAGTAGTAGTAGTAGTAGTAGTAGTAGTAGTAGTAGTAGTGGTGGTGGTGGTAGTAGTAGTAGTAGTATTTATAGTAGTAGTAGTAGTAGTAGTAGTAGTAGTAGTAGTGGTAGTAGTAGTAGTAGTAGTAGTAGTAGTACTAGCAGTAGTAGCAGTGGAAGTAGCAGTAGCAATAGTAGTAGTAGTCGCAGTAGTAGTAGTGGTGGTAGTAGCAGTGGTAGTAGTAGTAGTAGTCGTGGTAGTAGTTGTAGTAATAATAGTAGTAGTAGTCGTAGTAGTCGTAGTAGTAGTAGTAGTAGTAGTAGTAGTAGTAGTAGTAGTAGTAGTAGTAGTAGTAGTAGTAGTGGTAGTAGTAGTAGTAGTAGTAGTAGTAGTAGTCGTCGTAGAAGTAGAAGTAGTAGTAGTGGTAGTGGTTGTAGTTGTATAGTAGTTGTAGTAGTTAGTTGTTCGTTGTCGTAGTCGTTGTCGTAGTAGTAGTAGTCGTAGGGTAGTTAAGTAGTAGTAGTAGTAGTAGTAGTTATTTGTAGTAGTAGTAGTAGTAGTAGAGTAGTCGTTGAGTAGTTAGTAGTTAGTTTAGTAGTAGTAGTAGTGTAGTAGTAGTATAGTAGTAGTTAGTAGTAGTAGTACAAAGTAGTCGTAGTTAGTAGTTGTAGTAAGAATTATAGTGAGTAGTAGTAGTAGTAGTAGTTAGTAGTAGTAGTAGTTAGTTGTAGTTAGTAGTAGTAGTATAGTAGTCGTAGTTACTACTTTCTTTCTCTATACTACATCTACTACTACTACTACTACTACTACTATACTACTACTAGTAGTTTGTGGTGTGGTGGTGGTGGTAGTAGTAGTAGTAGTAGTAGTAGTAGTAGTAGTAGTAGTAGTAGTAGTAGTAGTAGTAGTAGTAGTAGTAGTAGTAGTAGTAGTAGTAGTAGTAGTAGTAGTAGTGATTGGAATCATCGTAGTAGTAGTTGTACGTGGAAGAAGGAGGAGCAGAAGGACCACTGCAAACCCACCCAAGACTCATCAACGATGTTGGAATACAGCCTCCATCTAAAATCTGTTTGCAAAGGCCCCTACAAAAATCAATTTCCATTGAGGAAAGTGCCTCTTTGGGGGACACTTGCGTGAACATCTTGAAGCGCCCCAGAACACAATTTCCAGGGCATCGACGCCACGAAGCAAACTTACTGCTGCACCTTGACGATCCGGAATCGTGGCCAGAACGCTCTTCCCGGGATTTTGACAACACGAATCAACGTAACTATTGTGCCCCGACAATCCCGAATCGATTGAAAACAACATATTTGTTTCATCAAGCCACGAGGATCAATCAATGATACCTCTGCGAACGTTCAGAAAACATATGCGCGGCACTAGGGCGATAACCGCATTTTTGAAAATGCCTTCAATGCGTGAAGCTCCTGCAACAATTTGAAACGAATGTGCGCGGCGGAAAAGCGATAATCACATTTTGAAAACGAGCCGCCCTGAATCCCTGAAGCTCTTTCAACTGCTTGGAACGAATGCGCACGGCGCTAAGGCGAGAACGCAGCTTGAAAACGAGCCGCCCTCAACCCGTGAAGCTCTTGCAAATGTTTGAAACGAATATGCACGGCGCTGGGGCGAGAGCCACATGTTGGAAGCGCCCACCCTCCATCTGCGAAACTGTTGCCAGTCTATTAAGGACTGAGATTCATAAGTGGTGAAGACGTCTCAAGCGACGCGCCTGGCCCGCCCGTTCGCCTGGCCTCGGGGTGCGACAGGGAGGAGTTATTCATATGGAATGAAGCAGTAGAAGGAGGAGGAGGACGAGGAGGAGGAGGAGGCAGGAGGAAAAGGAGAACGAGGAGGAGGATGAGGAGCAGAGGGAAAGGAGATGCAGGAGCAGGAGAAGGACTAGGAAGGGGGAGGGTCTCCTAAAGCGAGTTATAAGTCGACGCCCCGCCACGACTGGTTATCCAACCACTGGGTACCATGGCTAATGTTAGGGTCGAAAAGCCGAACGGACACATCCCGGACAGAAGTGCTCGAAGGCACGGGTCCGAAGAATGAACAGTAAGACGATTCAGCTTGCACGCGCACACATAGGAGGAACGCAGAGGAGAGGGAAAACGAGAAGAGGGAGGACGCACGCAACACAGAAGGACACGAAGGGCAGAGGGAACAGGAAGGCGGAGGCAGGCGGAGAAACAAATAAGTGATTAAAAAAGAGAGGCCCAGACACTTTGGTCAAACCTTAACCTTGGTCTGGCTTGTGAACGGCGACAACAAAAAACGATTCGGGGCATACATGTGTTACACTCCTCCGCTGCCTGCAGTTGTCACTGCTAGAACCTTGCTGGCAACACGAGCGTAGGCTGGCACGCTCATCGGGCAAGGGCTTCACACTCAGGCTATGGAGTCATTATTTCCCGCAGCGAATCATCCTTATCCATGTCAGTAGTCTCGTTGTCTCGCGCGTCGCCGCCCAGATTGTCGCTGATAGAGTGCACGCTAAGGATTTGGGCGATGCGGACAACGGCGGAATTGAAGATCTTTTCGGCGTCTGCTTCAGCCCTGATCCTCGCCCCGTCCAGCGCAATAATATGGCAACGGCACTCTGCCCTGGCATGTCAAGACGTATCAACCTGCTGATCTCCTGGAAGTTTACCTGCAACTGGGACCATTGTTCTGGGTTCAAAAGCAGCATCGAAGCAGCTTGTTGTACAAACGCAGCTCGTTCGGGTGTAGCTGGTCGCCCTGTTTCTGCACAAAGATCGGTGACCCGCCCCCGAAGAGTAGTTGACCAGCTAATGGCGCAGAGAACTTGAGCCTTACGAAGTTGTTCAAACGTCGTTGGAACATACCAGGCCATCCAATCCATGCGTGCGGGGCGTCGTCCCCATACTTGAACACTGGCATCCTGCGTCGCAGCCCATGGGATGTGGCTAGAGACCAGTCGCTGTCTGGCCTCTTCCACTTCTTTTGGGGCGGATCCACGTGGCATCTGTATCTGTTGCAAAGAGCCGCCCGGCGGTAGATTACCTCCGCGCCTTCCTGGGACGACGACGAAGAGCCCCTTTCAGGGGAAGCAAAGCCCACCGTGAGGAAGATGTCATTGACCCAGCAGCATTGCAGGTGGACCGAGAAACACAGGGGTACCGTGATACGACGATTCCGAAATGGGCAGCGCCCCTGATGTCCCTGCCCACGCCCCTGGAACGCGCCTCAGGCCAGGCGGAAAATACGCCTGGCAGGTCTTGATGCCCAACTCGGCCTTTGGAACAAATCTAATCCATCCCAGCAAGCATCTGCGCCACCGTCTTCGTACCTGTGGCCATTTATCGAGCTACGCTCGGCCGAGCGGGAAAATGTGCAACCAACAGCAGAAGGTGGGGGCGGCCTGATCGTAGCTCAACTGCACCAGATCGCCGTTGTAGCGCGGGTGGCGAATACATCTGGACAGTAGGTCGAAGTCGAAAGGGTCGCTTACGACATCTAATCGGAACACCTGTGTGCAACGAAACGAGCGGTTCTGTGCCGCATCCCCAATCCAAGATATGCACATGCAAAATAGAGTTGGTCGTACAAGCACCATATGTGAACACTGCGGGGCCAAAACGTAGGACTGCACGATTACTCAAGTCAAGAACTCCCTGCTCACGAATCATGGCCTCCGCTTGCTGCTTCGGCTGCTCGTCCCATTCGTCCTGGTCCAAGTACCTAAGTAGCTTCGTCCACTCGGAATACCTTCGTCGAGCGTTGCGGCTGCATGTGAAGGCGCGCCGACCACTGCAGCTGTGCCCACGTTGTCATGACCTTCCCGAGCTGCTCGCTCAGCCACCAGCGGTTGGAATACAGCCTTTGCCAGGAGGTGAGCAACGTGCGGCACGCAATAGCGACGCCAATGCAACGCATCAGCCTAATCGTTCAGAGCAGGAGGGTCTTCCATCCAATGACCTGTGTATCCGCGCAGTGTGGGTTCCAGACCACGGTTGCGCCCCAGTGCTCGCTGCCGCTCTGGGCCCGCCTGGGCTCGAGAGCCACGAAATTTCACCAGGCGCGGAGAGAGGAAATACGCCTGATTCTCCCCCTGCATCACCAAACTCATGCTACACTGCACCAAGGGCAACGCGCAGCACATCGAGAGAGAAAGCACATAAACATGTGCGGGCCGCGCGCTGTGGCAGACGGGTGCCTGACTGGAGGGGGGAGAGAAGGCTGGGTAGGGAGGTGCACACCCGTGGCCGACCAAGATGTGTGAAGGGGCGTGGAGGGAGGGGCAATGGGCAGAGGGAGGGGAGGGAGGATGGCAGGAGAGAGATCGAGTTTGTGAGTGAGCGAATGAGAGAGCAAGAGAGAGAGAAAGAGAGAGAGAGAGACCGAAAGAAAGAGAGACAGGAAGAGGAACATTCAAACATACGGGGAAACACAAACATATATATATATATATAGAGAGAGAGGGAGAGGCAAGAGAGGGAAACTGATCGATGCGAGGCCTTTTTTGGGAGTCGACGCGGCACGGCGCCCAAAAGAGACAGAAGCTGTACACTCACAGATGACGTGTGCCCCGAGCCGAAGACTCGGACGCCAGCCAGAGGACGGCGTCACACCGTTCTGGGTCAGGGGACGGAGGAGGAGTAGGAGGAGGGGGAGGAGGAGGAGGAGGAGGAGGAGGAGGAGGAGAAGGAGGAAGAGGGCGAGGAGGAGGAGGAGAAGGAATACGAAGAAGAAGAAGAAGAAGGAGCGATGATGGCGATGATGGTGATGGTGATGGTGATGGTGATGGTGATGGTGATGGTGATGATGATGCTGCTGCTGGTGATGATGATGTTGATGATTCTGATGATGATGATGCTGATGATGATGCTGCTGCTGATGATGATGCTGATGCTGGTGGTGATGGTGATGATGATGGTGATCACGCAACGCCCGAGGCGGCCAGAGGGGGCCACGAGAAGTGGACTCGAGCCAGAGGGGCCACGGAAAGGCCAAACGCAAACTATTCGGCATGTGATGCGGGGCCGCTGCAGGGACCGAGGGCGCTTCCTTTTCGAAGCCGAGGTCGCCCCGCACCGCTTCGCCCCGAGCTACTTCGCCGAGGGCTCGGGGGGATGCAGGCCAAGAGGGGAGGGGGGGGAGGGAGGAGGAGGGAGAGATGGAAGGGAGGAGGAGGAGGAGGAGGAGGAGGAGGAGGAGGAGGAGGAGGAGGAGGAGGAGGAGGAGGAGGAGGAGGGGGAGGAAGAGCAAGAGGAGGGAGAAGAGGAGGATGAGGAGGTTGAGAAGGAACAGGCGAAGGAGGAGTATGAGGAGAAGAAGGAAGGGAAGGATAATACTCTTTCGGTGAAGCTGGGGGCAATGACAGGACGGACGCCTTTCCAGCAATCGCGACGCAATTACATTTCAAATCTCACGGGGCCATGACCACCGCCAGGACTGAGCCTGTCCATGGTCTACCACCGTCCTCTTCCTCACCCTCATGCCTCTTCCTCTCCGCCTGCTCTTCCTCATCCCTCGTCCCTTGTCGTCGTCCTCCTGCTCCTCCCCACCTCCTCCTCCTCCTCCTCATCCTCCTCGCCCTCCTACTCTCCCCTCCTCATCCTCCGTCGTCGTCGTCGTCCTCCTCCACCTCACCCTTCGTCTTGCATCGTCCCCTTCGTCCTCCGTCCCAGCCGCCTTCCGCCGCCGCCGCCTCCGTCCTCGTCGTCGCCGCCGTCGCCGCCGCCTCCGCTGTCGTCGTCGTCGTCGTCGTCGTCGTCGTCGTCGTCGTCGTCGTCGTCGTCGTCGTCGTCGTCGTCGTCGTCGTCGTCGTCGTCGTCGTCGTGGTCGTCGCCGCCGAGGGGGCGGCGGCGGCCTCAGCCGCCCGGCCTCGTCCGGCCCGAAGAACAGCGCCGCGCACGCCGTGGAGCCCGCCGTGGCCCACGCGTGGGCCGCGCCGCCTCTCGGCCGCGCAGGCCGAGCAGTGCTCGGTGCGCACGGCTGGCGACGACGTCGACGGCGGAGGCGGCGACGACGACGACGGCGCCGACGACGACGGCGGCGACGACGTCGACGACGGCGGCGACGACGACGACGGCGCCGACGACGGCGGAGGCGGCGACGGCGACGTCGACGGCGGAGGCGGCGGCGGCGGCGGCGAGGCCTCCGACGCCCTGCGCGGTGTCGTGTGCTTTTTGGGAGGAGCTGTGGTGTTTTTTGTTTGCGTGTTGGTAGACCTTGGAGGGTTTTCGGGAGGTGAGAGTTTTGAAAGGTTTCGGGCGGATCCGGAAGGTTTCGGAAGGTTTCGGGAGGTTGCGGGAGGTCCTGGGAGTTTGCGGCAGGCTTCGGACGGTTTGGGGAGGTGTTGGGAGGTTGTGGGAGGTTCTGGGGGGATTCGGGGAACTTCTGGGTGGTTCGGAAGGTTCCGGGAGGTCTCCGGAGTTCTCAAAAGAAGTGTTGGCCAGCTCTGGGAAGTTTTCAAAAGGTTTCGGGGGGTCTTGGAGGGCTTTGGGTGCTCCAGTTGGGAGGAGGAGGAGGAGGAGGAGGAGGAGGAGGAGGAGGAGGAGGAGGAGGAGGAGGAGGAGGAGGAGGAGGAGGAGGGGGGGGGGTCGGGGGAATTTGGGAGGCCTCTCGGGCGCTTCGGGGGTGTTCGTGGAGCGTCCTCGTGGAGTGCGGCACGCTCGCGCGGTCGGAGCGTGCTCAGACCGCCTGTGGCCTCGCCCTCCTCGCCCTCGTTTGCCAGAAGCAAAACTTCGATGCCCCACAGAGAAACCAAGGAGCACCTACAGTGGAGGTCCGTTCACAAGAAGCCTCCCACAAGAAACCCAGCCCTGAGACCCCAGGTCGTCCCCTGATCTTGGTGTGGGAACGTCGCGCTCTCCATCGCGAAACCGTCGAAGCCCAAGAAACCCAGGGCACCCTGGAGGCAAGCAGGGTGTTTCTTGGCATGGGCCCCCACTGTCTCGGGCCGGGCGAAAGGGGAGGATAGGAAAGGGGGGGGGGTGAGAATCAGCTCACGTAGCTGATTCTCCCGGCGCCTCCAAGCACCGGGAGGCGCCCACGCATCGAGGGATGGGCCCGGCGGCGGGACCGAAACCAGCTGCATGCAGCAGATTTCGTAACCCCCCTTTCCCTACAGTCCGGGCGTTGACCTAAGGAACCCTAAATAAGGAACGAGGCCCCTCTTTCCCATAAGTTAAGCTTCGACTTCCGATCGAAAACACAAGGAAAACCTGAGGCAAGCTGTGAAGCACGTCAGGAACGCGGAGCCCCTCCCCAACCGAGAGGGTTCCTTCTTCAGGGCCCCGGCTGTATCCCCCCCTTCCGTGCGGCCCGACTGTCGGGCAGGCTGGGACACGGAGCCCCTCCCCCCCGCGAGAGAGGCTCCTTCCGCAGCGGCCCGCCCGCAGGCACCGTGGCCTCCCCCGCGGCCCCTCGCCGCGGCCTGGAGCCGAGCCGCCGACGACGCGAGGAGCGGAGTGCTCGTGGGATGGTCGCGGGGCGTGCTCGTGGAGTGCGGAATGTTCGTGGGATGTTCGTGGAACATTTCTGCTGTAGTCGTCGTCGTCGTCGTCGTCGTCGTCGTCGTCGTCGTCGTCGCCGTCGTCGTCGTCGTCGTCGTCGTCGTCGTCGTCGTCGTCGTCGTCGTCGTCGTCGTCGTCGTCGTCGTCGTCGTCGTCGTCGTCGTCGTCGGCGGCACTCCTGGAATGGTCGGGGACGTCGCTGGGCGCGCCGGGGGGCGCCGGCGGCGTCGCCGCCAGACGCCGCTTGCGCGGGCGACGCCTGCGCCGACGACGCCGCCGGGGGGGGGGGGGCCCGGCTTCAGAGGGGGGGGGGGCCGACGGAGAGGGCGGGGAAGTGTCGGCGGAGAGTGCTCGCAGTCTTTCGACAAGGTTCCGCGGTGGCCGGGGGAGCTCTCCAGCCCCAGGGGCGCGGGGCGCGGAGAGGAGCACGGCGCCGCGCGCGGGGCGCGGAGAGGAGCACGGCGCCGCTCGCGACCGCGGGCGCGTGGCGCAAGCGCTCGGACGTTCGAAGTTCGAGGCTCTCGGGCGATTGAATGTTCCGAGGCCTCCGGGCGTTTTTGGACGTTCGAAGATCGAGATTTTCCGGCGCTTTCGGACGTTCGAAAGGCTCTCGGACGTTCGAAATTCAAGCCTGTCGAATTTCCAGGCGTTCGAGCGCTTTCGGGCGTTCGAAATTCAAGGCTTTCGGGTGCTTTCGGACGTTCAAAGGTCGAGGGCTTCGGGCGAAGGCCATGTAGGCCGATGTCAGATCGGCGTTGTCGTCGTGCGGTTTTTGATCGGGCTGTCACTCGCCCCCAAAATGGTCGAACATGTTCTGCAGATTTCGGCAGATTTTCGACCGCTTACGAAACCCAGACGATTTTCAGAAGCTGCGCCACGTCGAGACCGTTCGGGGGGTGCCGCGAGCGGCTGGAACGGCCGTAATGACGCCCGCCTAATCTTGAAAGCCACCTGGCGCCGTGGCTGGCGTCACGGCTCGGCGTTGTGGCTGGCGTCGTCGTGGTCGTGGTCGTGGTCGTGGTCGTGGTCGTGGTCGTGGTCGTGGTCGTGGTCGTGGTCGTGGTCGTGGTGGTGGTGGTGGTCGTCGTCGTCGTCGTCGTCGTCATCGCCGCGGCCGCCGCCGCCGCCGTCGGGTCCGTCGTCGCCGCCGCCGCCACCGCCGCCAACATCGTCGACGTCGTCACCGTCAAAATCGTCGTGGGCGTCGTCGTCGTCGTCGTCGTCGTCGTCGTCGTCGTCGTCGTCGTCGTCGTGGTCGTCGTCGTCGTCGTCGTCGTCGTCGTCACCGCGGCCGCCGCCGCCGCGGCCGTCGCCGCCGCCACCACCGCCATCGTCGTCGTCGTCGTCGTGCTCGTGGTCGTCGTCGTGGTCGTCGTCGTCGTCGTCGTCGTCGTGGTCGGGCGTCGTCGTCGTCGTCTTCGTCGCCGCGGCCGCCGCCGCCGCGGTCGCCACCACCGCCGCGGCCGCCGCCGCCGCCACACCGCCATCGTCGTCGTCGTCGTCGTCGTCGTCGTCGTCGTCGTCGTCGCCGCGCCGCCCCGCCGCGGCCAGCCGCGGCCGCCGCCGCAGCCGCCGCCACGCCGCAATCGTCGTCGTCCGTCGTCGTCGTCGCGGCCGCCACCGCCGCCGCGGTCGCACCACGCCGCGGCCGCCGCCGCCGCCACACCCGCCATCGTCGTCGTCGTCGTCGTCGTCGTCGTCGTCGTCGTCGTCGTCTTCGTCGTCGTCGCCGCGGCCGCCGCCGCGGCCGCCGCGGCCGCCGCCGCAGCCGCCGCCACCGCCGCAATCGTTGTCGTCGTCGTCGTCGTCGTCCTCGTGACAGTGGTCGTCAACAAAGTCGTCGTCGTCGGCGTCGTCGTCGTGGTCGTCGTCGTCGTGGTCGTCGTCGTCGTCGTCGTCAGAGTCGTCGTCGTCGTCGGCGTCGGCGTCGTCGTCGCCGCGGCCGCCGCCAACACAGCTACGGCCGCCGCCGCCGCCGACACCGCCGCCATCATCGTCGTCGTCCTGGTCGTCGTCGTCGTCGCCGCAGCGCCCGCCGCGGCCGCCGCGGCCGCCGCGGCCGCCGACACCGCCGCCATCATCGTCGTCGTCAAAGTTGTCGTCGTCAAAGTCGTCGTCGCCGACGTCGTGGTCGTCGTGGTTCGTTGTCGTCGTCGTCGTCGCCCTCGTCGCCGCGGTCGCCGCCGCCGCCATCGTCGTCGCTGTCGTCGTGGTCGTGGTCGTCGTCGTCGCGGCCGCCGCCGCGGCCACCGCCGCCGTTGCCACCGCCACCGCCGCTATCGTCGTCGTCGTCGTCGTCGTCGTCGTCGTCGTCGTCGTCGTCGTCGTCGTCGTCGTCGTCGTGGTCGTCGTCGTCGTCGTGAACGTCGTCGTTGTCGTCGCAGCGGCCGCCGCCGCCGCCACCACCACCGCCATCGCCTGTCGTTGTCGTTTTCGTCGTCGTCGCCGTCGTCGCCGTCGTCGTCGTCGTCGTCGTCGTCGTGGTCGTCGTCGTCGCGGGTCGTCGTCGTCGTTCGCCGCGCCGCCCACCGCCGCCACCGTCGTCGTCGTCGTCCTCGCGGCGTCGACGCCGTCGTCGTCAAATATCGTTGTCGTCGTCTTAGTCCATCGTCGTCGTCGTAGTCGTCATCGTCGTCGTCGTGGCGCCGCGGGGCGCACGGCGCGGCGGCGGCCGGCCCACCCCCCACCCCCCCTCGCCCCCAGCCCGCGGTTGCGCTTCTACCCTTGGTTGTGGCCGCTCCTCCTTCTCCTCTCGTCCTCCTCGTCCTCCTCCCCGTCCTCCCTCCTCCTCCTCTCCTCCTCCTCCCTCCTCCTCGTCGTCGTCCCTCCTCCTCCTCCTCCTCCTCCTCCTCCACCTTCCTCCTCCTTCTCCTCTTCCTCCTCCTGCTCCTCCTCCTTCTCCTCCTCCTCCTCCTGCTCCTCCTCCTCCTCCTCCTCTTTCTCCCCCTCCTTCCCCGCCTCTACCCCTGGGTGTGGCCGCGATGCCGCCCCGCGCCCACTGCCAGGGTGGTGGAGCCCTGGCTGGCCGCCCTGGCCGCTCCAAGGTGAGGCACCTCGCCCTGTGCTTGCCCTCCGCTCCCGCTTCTTCTTTTTCTTCTTCTTCTTCTTCGTCTTATTATTATTATTCGTCTTCTTCTTCTTCTTCCTCGGTTTTCTTCCCGAGGCCGCCCACCTGTTCTCGCGCTCCCCTCCTCTTGCCGCCGGACAGTCAGCGCTTGCCTCCTCCGGGCCCGCTCGAGCGCGCGTGCGGACGGTTTCTGCCGCGCTGCGGCGTCAAAAAGTTGATGCGTGGTGCTCGTTCTTCCGTGACCCCCGTGGGGTTACCCGGCGCCTTCCAGCTTGTTCAAGTACTGGAAGAAGTTGTGCTCCGTCATGCGGAAGGCGGAGAGCAGCGCCGACCGCACCGACAGCTCGCAGCTGACCTCCCGCTTGCTCTGGTGCCGCAGGCAGTCGAAAACGCTGCGGTCGAGGCAGGTGGCCTGGGGGAGCAGGGCACGTACGCAACCATTCGGAGGTCCACGCAGACGTCCAGAGCAGACGACACGAGTCGGAACTGTCTGAGGTCCCCTCGGCCCATCCTTTCGCGCCCCCCCTCCTAAGTCAAGCCAGGAGGGCGTGTATGCCGCACTTGGGCTCAGGGTTGGCCTGGACAGGACCGATGTCAGTGCACTAGTAGGATCCCCAGCGCCGGCCCCGAAAAAAGAGGACGCACGATAAGGATGCAAGGGCCTTGGAAGGCCATGTCGACGCTTTGCGAGCGGGGCGCGGCCAGCGAAAGCGACCAAGGATGGGCCGAAGGGGAAGAATGCAAGGGTAACCTTGGAAAGTCGCTCATCCACACAATGCCGGTTGACAGTTTCCGAAATCATGTGCTTACGACGTGTATTGAAATTCCTCTGCAGCCCTGTCCACTTGCACCAATCCTGGCTAGGCCCACCCCGAGGTCAGGACCAGCCCCCTGGCTTTGCTGGGAAGGCCACGCCAGGATCTGTGCTGGCAGGCACGCGCGATGAGAGACCCAGACATCCGGCGTCTCGAAAAAATCGAGACGACAATTTGTCACAATTGTCGGCCTCTCGGGGCCTTCGCTGGGCCTCGGGGCCGTCAAAAACCGACTCGGGATGACAAACCAGTCCCGATGAAGTGGTCGGGAGGTCGAGAAAATCGAAAAGGCAGATGTCTGGGATCTCGAGGAAACCAAAGGGTACCGATATCGCTGCTCCCCGGACCTCCCCCAGGGTGCATACCGGCCAGAATGTCGACGCGAATCCAGCAGTGGCGACGAGGCCTCCCAGGAGGCCTCCCAACGGCGAAAACAAGGGAAGGGTAGCGGCGGGTAGCGACATCCTCCTCCTCCTCCTCCTCTCCCTCTCCCTCCTCCTCCTCCTCCTCCTCCTCATCCTCCTCCCTCCTCCTCCTCCTCCTCCTCTCCTCCTCCCCCCTCCTCATACCTCCCTCTCCTCCTCCTCCTCCCTCCCCCCCTCCTCCTCCTCTCCTCCTTCCCCTCCTCCTCCTCCTCCTCCTCCTCCTCCTCCTCCTCCTCCTCCTCCTCCTTACCCACCCCAGGTCTTTTCCTCCTCTGAGGTCTTGCCAGGAGAAACCCCAGGGGCGCATCCCTCGTCGACTCCGAGCTGCGCCGTGTGCTCCAGGGCTCTGCAGGCCCATAGGGAGTCCGTCGGTTCTCGTGGGGCACCCGTTGGGTAGGCCGACTTTTCGTCTGTAAGGCGAGGCCAGAATTAGGTCGGGCCTGTCCCCCTACAGGGGGATTTTGAAGGAAACATGAAAAAAAAACCCAAAAAATACGACCCAACTGCTAAAAAATAGTCAAAAAATAGTCCCCAGGCTATTTTTGTTCACTATTTTCGAATTTTCCTCCTGTAGAGGGACAGGCCCGACTTAAGGCCAGGACGAGGATAAATTCAGGCGAGGATGAATCGAAGACCTCTGAGATCAGGCGCCTCTGGCTTGCCACCGCTCGGACGTCCATTCCCCGTGCCTGTTTCGATGCCGTGCGCGCCTTGCTTCGCAAGATGACCCCAAATACTCCTCGATGCCAAGCTGGAGAATGTATCGGGCGCCGCGGCCTTCTCAGAGCGATCTGGAACGCTCTGGAACGGATTTCTCCTTGACCTCGCCCCGCCCGAATCTAGTGTGTCCACTGCATGGTTGGCGCCCCCAGATGGCCACGAACTCGCTGCAAGAGGCGCCGGAGTGACCGTCGAACACCCCGAAGAGGCCGCAGACGACCCCGCGGCAGCCGCCCACGGCGTCTGCGGGCACGCCCGGCCGCGTGACGAGGCGGTCCTCCATCGCGGCCTTGCCCTGGCCCTTAACCTGGTGGGTCCTCAAGGGGAGGCGCAGTTCGCGGGATCGGCTCGAGCAGCTGATTTCTCCAGCGCCCTCCGGCGCCAGGGGCGCCAAGGTCTCGAGGAGCGCGCCCGGCGGGGGGAGCCGACGCCAGCTTCGTGCAGCAGATTTCGTGCCCCCCCCCTCTCGTCCGACCCGATCCTCAAGGGGCAGCTGAGCTCGCGCTTTCGTGCTCTTGCGCTCCGCGAAGCGCGAAGAACTTCGCGCTCTCGCGCCGCCTCCCCCGAGGGGGAGGAGAGGAGGAGGATGAGGAGCGGCGAGCCGCGAGGCCGCGAATCACTTCGCGCCCTCGCGGCGGGCAGGTGCCCACGCCCACCACCTGGGGAGCCAGGGCCCCGACGAGGAGGAGGAGGAGGAGGAGGAGGAGGAGGAGGAGGAGGAGGAGGAGGAGGAGGAGGAGGAGGAGGAGGAGGAGGAGGAGGAGGACCCCCGGGAGGCGGTGGACGTGGACGTGCGTGGGCCCCCCTGGGCCCGGGAAGCTCGATCCCCCAGGCGGAGGCTCTGGATACACCCCCCGCTTCCGGAAGCACGCGCGGGCACGGCTGCGGCGTCGGACCTGGAGGAGGAGGAGGAGGAGGAGGAGGAGGAGGAGGAGGAGGAGGAGGGGAGGAGGGAGGAGGAGGAAGGGAGGAGAAGGAAAGGAGGAGGAGGGAAAGGAGGAGGAGGGAGGAGGAGGAGGAGGAGGAGGAGGAGGAGGGGAGGAGGAGGAGGAGGAAAGGGAGGAGGGGGAGGAGGGAGGAGGAGGAGGAGGAGGAGGAGGAGGAGGAGGAGGAGGAGGAGGAGGAGGTAAGGAAGGGAGGAGGAGGAGGAGGAGGAGGAGGAGGAGGAAGAGGAGTAGGAGGGGGAGGAGGAAGAGGAGGAGTAGGAGGGGGAGGAGGACAAGCTAGGTGCGCTCGCGCCATATCCGACGTCCTAACCCTTCCTCCCATCCCTTACCATGGCGTAGATCTCTTCTCCAGTCGCACAATCTGATGTCGTAGCATGGCATAGCATTGCATGACATAGCATGGTGTTGACGATCAACGCGTAGCATGACATAGCATGGCGTGACGACGCCCCTAAGTGGGGTGGCCTTCTGCGGCCCAACAAAAATCAATGAATCGGCACCGAATGTGTAATCACTTCCGATGGTTTCTTCGGGAGGCCATTTTCTAGACTTTGGAGCCTATTTGGAAGGACCGAAATCATGCCGTGGCATGGCATTGGAAATAATGACGCGACCGCTGCAGCGGGAGCACGCTTCGGAACGAGCGGAAGCGCATAAATGAGGCCAGCGCTGTAGCGGGAGCACGATTCGGGACGAGCGGTGGCCCGAAAATGGAGACAGCGCCTCAGCGGGACCAGCATTTTGAAAAAAAACCCAACCAAAACCTGTTTCCCGGTAATCCTGTGGAAAAAGCCAGTGTGCGGAGGGGGGCCTGCCTTTTCCCGGAAGCCACCAGGGGAGAGAGGAGAGTAGTATTCTCATATTGTGATATTGTGGAGGAGGACGAGGAGGAGGAGGAGGAGGAGG
Organism: Prorocentrum cordatum; assembly: GCA_963575745.1. Taxonomy (NCBI): domain Eukaryota; class Dinophyceae; order Prorocentrales; family Prorocentraceae; genus Prorocentrum; species Prorocentrum cordatum. The sequence goes on along the minus strand of CAUYUJ010014443.1, from coordinate 388,608 downwards.
AGGAGGAGGAAGGAGGAGGAGGGGAGGAGGAGGAGGGGGAGGAGGAGGAGGAGGAGGGAGGAGGAGGAGGAGGAGGAGGAGGAGGAGGAAAGGGAGGGGAAAAGGGAGGAGGGGAGGAGGAGGTGGACGAGGAGGAGAAAAGGGAGGAGGAGGAGGAAGAGGGAGGAGGAGGCCGCACGGATCGCGGGGATGGCTCGACCTCGAGCGGATCGCGGCCCGTCCCCGCAGCGCAGGTCGCTCGACATCGGCCCCGCGCGGGCCACTGCCCGCCGCGTCGGCGCGGCGCGACCGCGGGCGCCACGAGGCCGCTCTTACCGGGGCCTCGCTCCCCCGGGGCGCCCTCGGCCCCGGGGGAACCTCCGAGGCCGGGAGGCCCACGTTCTTCTCCTGCCCCACCCTCCTCCGCCTCTCTGCTCGCCTGCTCCTGCTCCTCCTCCTCCTCCTCCTCCTCCTCCTCCTCCTTCCCCTGCTCCTCCTGCCTCCTCCTCGTTCTCCTCCTTCCCCTGCTCCTGCTCCTGCTCTGTTTCTCCTCTCCTCCTCCTCCCTCCTCGCCCTCCCTCCTCCTCCTCCCCTCCTCCTTTCCTCCTCCTCCTCCTCCTCCTCCTCCTCCTCCTCCTCCTCCTCCTCCTCCTCCTCCTCCTCCTCCTCCTCATCTACTCTGAATCCGCGGCCCCGCGGCAGCGAGGTCCCCCCCCAAAAGAGGCCCGTGCAAGACAAAAGCCGAGGGAACCCTGAGATCCTGGCGTTGCCACTTTTCCGAGGGGTATCCTCGCAGATGGATCTGGTTCGAGGCTCGACACATGATACAGAAAGCTGGGGTGTAGGGTTCCGGTCGTGACTTTTCGCGAGGTTGCATTTTTTCGAGACGTCGGATCTCAGGGAAGGGCATCGGTGAATCGGCTCGGCATGCATCACACGGGTCCTGACGGACACGGGTCCTGGACCTTTTGGGGTCTTCAGGGCCAGCTCTTCGTCCCGAGTAACTCTGTCAAGGTCCCGAGGGCCCGTGGAGGGGCCCGAGAACCCGAAACCGGCGGAAAGCTCGTGGATCCATGGGCTCGATGGCGATCCGCGCGCGCCCGTCCCTCCGGGGGTCCCGCACTGCATCCCGGACGAGAGCAGGTGGCGGATGAGCTCCGACCTCTGCGCCACGGTCTCGGGGTCCGGGGCGCTGGGCCCCGCCACGCCCTCCGTCAGCGACGGGGCCGTCGGTCGCCGCCACCGTCGCCATCGCCGCCGTCGCCGGCAGCATCGCCACCGCCGCCGCCGCTGCCGCCAGCGTCGCCGCCGCCGGCCGCAGCCGCCGCCGCCTCCACCCGCACGAGCGCCGCGCACGGCTGCCCGTCGGTGTGCGTGGTCAGGTCGTAGGAGACGACGGCCCCCTCGCAGATGGCCTGCGCGTGGGGGCCCTCGGGGCCGCCGTCGAGCCGGTTGCGGTGCACGAAGACCTCCTGGCGGAGGGCATCCAGCATGCGACACGAATCGAAACTTGCGGAAGTCCTCTCGGCCTGGCCCCCCGGAGGCTCCAATGGTACCCGAGATGGCTCGAGGTAGCTCCGAAATGGCCCATAGGAGTCCCAAGAGGGCCCCATAATACTGGCTTCAAGACGGCCGCATGAGCGCCCAAGAGCGCTCCAAGAGCGCCCGCACCTTAACACTACTTTCCGGGCCTAAGAGAAACAACGGCGCTGGTCTCGCTTCCGACTTGTTTGATCGATGTCCTCCAAGAGGCCCCCCCTGACCCCTGAGGCCGCAAGAGGGCCTGGGCACATTCGGCATTCAACGGTGACAAAGGCAGTCTGGCTTACTGCCCCTTCCTTGCCGCGCCCCCCTCCTCCTCGGCCACACCATGAGGGCGCAGATGCCGATCCTGTGCCCCGGGTGGGCCTGGCAAGAATCGGCGCAGGTGCCTTGGGCCTCTGGAGAAGCACGAGCCACGGCATGCGCAAAGACTTTCCGAGGTCCGCCCAAACTTCCTGGGTCGGCACTGGAAACCCCCTTCCCCGCACCCCTGACGGCTTTGCGAGAAGGGAGAGGACGAGGAATGATAAAATGGAGCGGAGTGGCATGGAATGGACAGGGATGGGATGGAGTAGACCTTTCGACATGCGAAGTAACATGCCCTAACGAACCACCACCTAAGCCGCGCGCTTGGATTTAATTCGGCGAACCCACTGATCAAAGTAGCCGATCCAGAAGACGTAGAACAGGCAGATACCTGGAGCTCGCGAAAATCGACCAAGAAACCATACAGCACGCGCAGCGTGGAATTGTCCGAGGCCCGCTTAAACCTTGGATGAATCGACTACACGCACGAGTGACCCTGGGTAAGAGTGACCTTTGGTGCGCGGCTTTGGGGGGTCCGCGGGGGGGGCAAGCACAAGCGCGCAAGACGCCACTGCCGCCTCGCGTTCGGCGATCGGGGGGCCCAACTGGGCCCGCACCAAAGGTCACTCCGGCGAAAGGTCACTCTTACGTCTAGTCGAATGACGAAGTACAAACGAGGTCAACTCAATGCGGCCCATTACAATGATGGAACACCACTGGCCATCGGGCAACCCCTAATTTCCGAATCGGTATACCAGCGTCGCGCGGCTCCCAAATAAGATATTCTCTCCCACGAACTGCCTCGCCAACCACCAACTAATGAATAACGTCTTTCGTCCATACTTGCCTGAAGCGGCTGAAGCCTACGGAACACATGGGTGCCGAAGATGAGTGCCTCCAACGCGCCACACTGCACGATGAACTGAACATAGCCATGTTCCGTCACTCCTGCAGCCCAGAAATATCCGTCCATCTCGCCAAATAAAGCGTATGGCCCACACCGAATCTAGGTGACAAGCAGCCACACCAGCTGCGCAGTCATGCAGAACACAACACGTTGAATAGCGAAGCGCGTTTAATACCCTCTGCTAGGGGAAAGCCATTTGTCCAAACACAACCACCGATTGAAGTACACCCAGGCGGGAGGCGTTGGGTCAGTGCACGCAGGCTCTCATTGTCCTTGCCGACTTGGTTGGATGCCGAAGAGATCGAAGAGGAAGGTACGAGCCAGAAAAAGATGCGCAGCAGGCTGAAAGACACCACTGCGCAGCAGCTCCCATGAGAAAAACCAGCTGTTGGTACGCAGCCTTGCCCCAGCAATCCCATACTGCTTGAAGACCGCGCGCGCGCAAACTGGTACACCCAAGTGGGAGGCGCTGGATCGGTGCACAAAGGTTCCTGAGGTCCCTGCCGCCTAAGATGGATGCCGAAGAATAGGCGCAGGAAAGCGACCCATAAGAATACGCACAGCAAAACAACATCTACTACTGTGCGACAGTTCCCAGGAAGAAATATACAATACATCGATCGACATTCGCTCCGCTTAGCCACCGGGACCGCTGTCGAGAGGATGCCACTGGGTGCCCCTCAAGCGCCGACGTGGAGGCGCGGAGCTAGGAGTCCCATGGCACGTGTGAGCCCACACGGGTGCGACATGCGCCTCGGGCCCTCTGTGCTCGAGGGAGGAGGAGGAAGGAGGAGGGAGGAGGGAGGAGGGAGAAGGGAGGAGGAAGGAGGAAGGAGGAGGAGGAGGAGGAGGGAGGAGGGAGAAGGGAAGAGGGAGAAGGAGCGGAGGGAGGAGGGAGGGGAGGAGCAGGAGAGGAGGAGAGGGAGGAGGGAGGAGGAGGAGGAGGAGGAGGAGGAGGAGGAGGAGGAGGGAGGAGGAGGAGGAGGAGGAGGAGGAGGAGGAGGAGGAGGAGGGAGGGAGGAGGGAGGAGGAGGAGGAGGGAGGAGCAGGAGGAGGAGGGAGGAGGAGGAGGAGGAGGGAGGAGGAGGAGGAGGAGGAGGAGGAGGAGGGAGGAGGAGGAGGGGAGGAGGAGAGGAGGAGGAGGAGGGGAGGAGGATGGAGAGGAGGAGGAGGAGGAGGAGGAGGAGGAGGAGGAGGAGGAGGGGAGGAGGAGGAGGAGGGAGGAGGAGGAGGAGGAGGAGGAGGAGGAGGAGGAGGAGCAGGAGGGAGGAGGAGGAGAATGGAGGATGGAGGATACGAGGATGGAAGAGGGAAGGCAGAGAAGAGAGGTGACGTTGACACTGCGGACGCCGGGCGCCGCTCCCAGCGCGATTCGCGCGTTGGGAAAATCTGCGCGGACCTTCGAGAGATTATGCCCACGCACTGCTGGGCCTCGCTTCAGGGGGGGGGCCGATGCATGGGAGGGGGGAGGGGAGGTGCACCGCTCGGGCCCTACAAGCCCCCTCCGGGGCCCCAGAAGGCCCCATTTCTGAAGCGTTCCCTGCCCCCCCAGTTATCGCCCCCACGTTGCGCGACGCCCAACGTTTTGGACGCCCGAAATGGGTACGGAAAGAATGGGTACAATGCCCAACAGCAGTTCCTGTTCATTCTGAACAGGACTCGCTGTCGGTGTCGCCGCGGCCTGTGTCCATTTGAGCCAGAAGGCCGCCTGCCCAACAGCGGCCGCTGTTGGTTTGGGAGAGACAACATTTGTTGTTGGGCATTGTGCCCATTCTTTCCGTACCCATTTCGGGCGTCCAAAAACGCTGCCTCTGCTCTCCGCATCCCGGCCGAGGTCGACCCCTCCTGAGGCCAGTCCTGGCCCCAGGCGGCCTGCGGCGCAGGAGACGACGAGGAGTGCAGAGGTCCTCGAGCGCTCTCGATCCTTGACCTCGGATCCTCCTCGATCCTCCTCCTCGATCCTCCTCATCGATCCTCCTCCTCCTCGATCCTCCTCCTCGATCCTCCTCCTCGGATCCTCCTCCTCCTCGATCCTCCTCGATCCTCCTCCTCCTCCTCCTCGGATCCTCCTCGATCCTCCTCGATTCTCCTCCTCGGTGCTCCCCGATCCTCGATCTGCGCACGAATTTGCTCTGCCCCCCACCGGTCCTCTGGCGCGGGGCGGCCCGGCGCCGCGAAGGGCACGATCTTGCCGAAGCCCTTCTCGCGGCTGTACCTGCCATTGGAAGCCTTGCAGAGGGCGTCCGAGTGCCGTCGGGATCCTGTGCCCGGCGACACGCTGTGCCCTGCGAGCGGACAGCACTTCGCTCCGCGCCGCGGGGCGGGAGGCTCTGGAAAGCTCGGGACGTTGGCCCCTCGGGGCCGGGAAATGGATGGCGGGTCGCACCGAGGCGCGGGGGGCCGGAACTGGCGGAGCGACACGCTATCCAATTCATCGCCGATGCGCTGGTGACGTCGGCGTGGAGAAAATCGGGCTGCACATCGAGCCGCTTTGCCGATGCATCAGCACTGCGGCGCGATCCTCCGACACCATCTACTCGGACCCCATCTGGGAGGGCAAAGACAATGGCGCCACGAGGGATCAGTGCACACACGGCTGCTTGTGAGCTGGCTCGGTGCCTTCGGTGATGGGTGTCGGCAGGGGGGGGAACTGGCTCAGGTCGGTGGTTCAGGGATGGGGTCCTGAGGGATGGGGTCCTAAGGATAGGAATGGATCGAGAGATGGATTTACATTGTGTGCGGCACCTCGTCCTGCGGATAGCATGCCTCAGGACCCCATCTTTGGGGTGGGGGTGGGGGGCGCAACGACCTGCAATCGGCAATGCACCGCCGACAACTCGGCGGTGCAGGCCCCAGGTGGCAAAAGACAGGGCGCTCCTCGGCGGGGTTGGGGTCCGAGGCCCGGGTTGGCGACGGAAGGGCGATCGGAGGTCGATGCGGCCGACCCCCTCCTTCCGTGTCGTTGCCCTTTTCTGTCGTCCTCCCTCCTCCCTCCCCTCCCCTCCCCTCTCCTCCTCCTCGCACTCCCTGTCCTCCCCTTTCCTTTGCCTGGCCCGCTTCACACGTGTCGGCTCGTCCCCCAGTGCGAACACGAGCCCGCGCGGGCCAGTGCAGAGGCCGAGGTTTCCGTCGGTTCCCGTCGGCTTCCCTGCCGTTGCCCCTGGTCCAGGGGAGCTGACGGCGCATGACACAGCAACCACCAGCCTCGAACCAATGTTTGGACATGCCTTACGGCTGGTGGCAAAGTGCACGCCGCCACCCTCCCACGAGGCCCGGGAGCCAATCCGCCGCACACGCCCGATGCCTCGACTCTTCCACAGAGCGGACGGACAAAGGTCTCGACCCCTTCCCCGGGACTGGTGTTCCACCCCAGGCCTCTTGTTGTCCGGAGCCCAGAGCCGGCCTCCAGAGTTCCAGATGCATGAACCATCTGTCGCTTGGTTTTTCCCAACCATCCTGTGGTGTTGGGTCCTCGTTTTGAAGAGACGGTGCCCCGCGTCTCCTCCTCTCCTCCTCCGCCTCCTCTCCTCTCCTCTCCTCGTTTCGTGGCCCCATAGGGAGCTCCACCGAAGGCCCCAGTGGCTGCGCTCCCATGCGCCCACCGCACCCATTTCGGCACACCCCTAACACTTTCCGTGGCCCCATAGGGAGCTCCAGCGAAGGCCCCAGTGGCTGCGCTCCCATGCGCCCACCGCACAGATTTCGGCACACCCCTCATACGTTTCGTGGCCCCATAGGGAGCTCCAACGAAGGCCCCAGTGGCTGCGCTCCCATGCGCCCGCCGCACAGATTTCGGCACACCCCTCACACGTTTCGTGGCCCCATAGGGAGCTCCACCGAAGGCCCCATGGCTGCCGTCCGCATGCGTCCCGCACACCCATTTCGGCACACCCCTCACACGTTTCGTGGCCCCATAGGGAGCTCCACCGAAGGCCCCAGTGGCTGCGCTCCCATGCGTCACCGCACCCATTTCGGCCACACCCCTCACACGTTTCGTGGCCCATAGGGAGCTCCAGCGAAGCCCAGTGCTGCGCGTCTCCCATGCGCCCGCCGCACCCATTTCGGCACACCCCTCACACGTTTCGTGGCCCCATAGGGAGCTCCACCGAAGGCCCCAGTGCTGCGCTCCCATGCGCCCACCGCACCCATTTCGGCACACCCCTCACACGTTTCGTGGCCCCATAGGGAGCTCCAGCGAAGGCCCCAGTGGCTGCGCTCCCATGCGCCCGCCGCACCCATTTCGGCACACCCCTCACACGTTTCGTGGCCACATAGGGAGCTCCAGCGAAGGCCCCAGTGGCTGCGCTCCCATGCGCCCACCGCACCCATTTCGGCACACCCCTCACACGTTTCGTGGCCCCATAGGGAGCTCCAGGAAGGCCCCAGTGGCTGCGCCCCCATGCGCCCACCGCACAGATTTCGGCACACCCCTCACACGTTTCGTGGCCCCATAGGGAGCTCCAGCGAAGGCCCCAGTGGCTGCGCTCCCATGCGCCCCCGCACAGATTTCTGCACACCCCTCACACGTTTCGTGGCCCCATAGGGAGCTCCAGCGAAGGCCCAGTGGCTGCGCTCCCATGCGCCCACCGCACCCATTTCGGCACACCCATCGTGGTCCCATGGGGAGCTCCAGCGAAGGCCCCAGTGGCTGCGCTCCCATGCGCCCACCGCACCCATTTCGGCACACCCCTCACACGTTTCGTGGCCCCATAGGGAGCTCCAGCGAAGGCCCCAGTGGCTGCGCTCCCATGCGCCCACCGCACCCATTTCGGCACACCCCTCATACGGTTCGTGGCCCCATAGGGAGCGCCATCGAAGAAGATACTCACAATTGCGGTACTCGCAACTGCATATGGTTGGGTCCTTCGTCAGGATAATGTTTGCCAAAGCGTTTGACCACGGGAGGCGAGGCTGGCGCCGCTGTATTACCAGAGAAGCTGGAAACACACGTGGCTGATTCAGACGTGAAGCATCTGAAGACCACGCACTGGATCCGCACGCTTGAGGCGTGCTGGAATGCGAAGTGCTGCCTGGCAGGGATGATCGAATCTTCCAGGGACCAGCGCTGGTCCGCGCGCACCGCCCCCCCTCCCCGCGGCGCCCAGACACGTCCCTGGCGCTCTCTAAGGAGTTGAAGACGACCAAGATGGTTCCAAGATGGCCTAGGTAGGCCACCAAGACAGCCGAGGTGGCCCAAAATGTCCCCAAGACGACCCAAGATGGCCCAAGATGGCTTTAAGACTGCCCGAAGGCTTTCAAGACGGCTCCAAGAGAATTCTTAGCAGGGCCCCGAAGATTCATTTGTTGTTTCGCATTCTCGATGTTTCGGCCTTTCGCTGGCTCAAGATGGCCCAAGAGGCCTCCAAGAGAGGCTTACGACGACCCAAGACGGCCTCAAGAGAGCTCAAGAGGCCTTGGAGACGGCCTCAACACTGCCCGAGAGGACCCTGGAAGGCCCAGGACAAACCCAAGAACCTCAAGGTAGCCCAAGAGGGCCCCTGCCTAAGAGATTACGCCTGGACGGCGCAAGACGACCTCATGACGACCCCAGGAGACCCCACACACGGCCACGAGGGACCCAAGAGAGCCCCAGGACGGCCACAAAGAAACCCAAGACAGCCCAAGAGGCCCAAAGGGACCCACAAGACTGCCCAACAGCAGCCCAGGACAGCCCCAAGACAGCTTGAATAGAATTCACGAGAGCTCGCCGCGAAGTGAAAACGAAAGGTGTCACATGTGACGGTTTCCTCCATCTCCTAATCCTATTTCTCCTAGTCCTCATCATCATCAAAGTCCATATCATCCCCACCACCGTCCTCGTCCCCGTCACCATTTTCACCATCATCGTCATCAGTGTCACCACCGCCACCGTCATCATCATCACCACTTCCATCAGCATCACCACCATAGTAGCAATTAGTTGTCTTAGCATCAGCATTATTTAGTGCAAGTGTTAGTGTTAGTGGTAGTCTTAGTGTTGGTGGTAGCGTAAGTATTAGTGTTAGTGTTGGTGTTAGTGCCAGTCTAAGCGTTAGTGATAGGGTTAGTGCTAGTGTTAGTGTTAGTAGCAGTAGTAGTGGTAGTGGCATTAGTAGTTGTAGTAGTAGTAGTAGTAGTACGAGTAGTAATAATAGTCGTCGTAGTAGTGTAGTAGTAGTAGTAGTAGTAGTAGTAGTGGTAGTAGTAGTAGTAGTAGTAGTAGTCATAGTCGTAGTAGTAGTAGTAGTAGTACTACTACTACTACTACTACTACTACTACTACTACTACTACTACTACTGCTAATACGAATACGACTACTACTATTTGTCGTGCTACTACTAGTAATAGTGGTAGTAGCGGTAGCAGTCGTAGTCGTAGCAGTAGTAGTCGCGATAGTAGCAGTAGTAGCAGTAGTCGTAGTACTAGCAGTAGTCGTAGTAGTAATAGTAGTACTAGTAGTAGTAGTAGTAGTTGCAGTAGTAGTCGTTAGTAGTAGTAGTGGTTGGGAGTAGTAGTAGTTGTAGTAGTAGTAGTAGTAGGTAGTAGTAGTAGTAGTAGTAGTAGGAGTCGTATTCGTAGTCGCAGTAGTAGTAGTAGTAGTAGTAGTAGTAGTAGTAGTAGTAGTAGTAGTAGTAGTAGTAGTAGTAGTAGTAGTAGTAGTAATAGTACACGAGCTACTACGAGTAGCAATGGTGAGAATAATCGTCGTAGTCGTAGTCTTAGTCGTAGTCGTAGTCGTAGCCGACGTCGTAGCAGTAGTAGTCATAGTAGTAGGAGTAGTAATAGTAGTATGAGTAGTAGTAAAAGTAGTAGTAGTAGTCGTAGTAGTGGTAGTAGCAGTAGCAGTAGTAGTACTAGTGGAACTAATGGGCGTAGTAGTAGTAGTAGTAGCAGTAGTACTAGTAGGAATCGTCGTCGTAGTCGTAATCGCAGTAGTGGTGGTAGTAGTAGTAGTAGTAGTAGTAGTAGTAGTAGTAGTAGTAGTAGTAGTAGTAGTAGTAGTAGCCGTAGTAGTAGTCGTAGTAGTTGTGGTAGTAGTAGTATGGGTAGTACTGAACACGATAATAGTAATAGTCGTCGCCGTCGTCGTAGTAGTAGTTGTCGGTCGTGGTAATAGTAACAATAGTATTAGTAGTAGTAGTAGTAGTAGTAGTAGTAGCAGTAGTAGTAGTAGTA
>CAUYUJ010014443.1:360583-378618 GCA_963575745.1 Prorocentrum cordatum | reverse complement strand
GTAGTAGTAGTAGTAGTAGTAGTAGTAGTAGTAGTAGTAGTAGTAGTAGTAGTAGTAGTAGTAGTAATAGTAGTAGTAGTAGTAGTAGTAGTAGTAGTAGTAGTAGTAGTAGTAGTGGTAGTAGTAGTAGTAGTAGTAGTAGTAGTAGTAGTAGTAGTAGTAGTAGTAGAGTAGTAGTCGTAGTCGTGATAGTAGCTTCCAGTTACCGCCCCACCCCCTGCGGGGCCAGGGAGCGTGCGACAGCTGCGCCGAAATGAGCGGTGTAGCCCAGATGCGTCTGCGCTGGCCGAGGCCGCAAGCGAAGCTCCCTAGGGGGGCACGAAGCGGGTGAGGGGGATGCCGACATGGACACGCGGAGGACAGGAGCACAGGAATGATACATAGGAGGGGAAGGGGGCGGCGGGGGTGGGAAGGACACGCTGGACCCAAAACGGGACCCAACACCACAGGATGGTGCGGAACAACACGCAAGGCAAAACACACACATACATATGTTTATATATATATATATAAACATAAACATAAGTAACTATGTGTGTGTGTGCTCCCTGCGTCGGCTAGGCAAGGCATCCATGACTCATGTGGAGGACCAGCGTTCCCAACCAGAATGGGCCGAGCGCTGGAAGTACATCTGGCCATGCCGCCCAGCCTTGTCGACTACACGCAAGAGCGACCCTGCGTAAGCGTGACCTTCGGTGCGCGGCTTTCTTGGGGAGCGCGAGGGGGCCAAAACCAGGCGCGCAGGCCGACGCTGTCGCACCGCACTCGGTGATCGGGGGGGCCCAGTGGGCCCGCGCCGAGGGTCACTCCGGCGAAGGGCCACTCTTGCGTGGGCTCGACCTCCACTCCCCCCCGGAGACGGCCTCTCTTGGAGGACGCAAGCCGCCGGCGTCCGCCTGCCTTCCGCTGGCGGAGCGCCGCGCTCGCTCTGCCTCCGCCGGCGTCCGCCGACACAGGAGAAGGCAACCCCTCGGACCCCTCGCAGGCGAAATCCTGTCTGGAACGCCTCGATGCGTGTCAAACTCCCCCTGGTGTCAATTCCTGCGTGCTCGGCGCCCGAGGTGGGCACGGACATACAAGTGTACGGCGATCAACCGCGAACGTTGTCCAAAAGCGACAGCGGCCGCTGTTGGGCAGGCCATAGGGAAACAGACAATGACATAAACAGAAAAACTCGGATGCCCGCGCGGATCCGAGAAGCCAGTGGAAGGGGGGCCCAGCGCCGATCCGAGAAATCCGCGCGGCGACACCGACGGCGAGTCCCGTTCAAAATGGCCAGGAGCTGCCGTCGGCCGTCTCGGAGGAGGGCCAGTCGAGACCACGGCGGTTCTCCCGCCCGGCCCACATCCGCTCAAAATCCGCCCCTGGAGGCCTCCCCGGGCCCATCCCAACCCGACTTTCGAAGCGGGTCCAACCGCTGAGCATCCTTTAACCGCTCCCTGTCCCCACGGGCGTGGCCTGGGCCCCACTGGCCGGTTCACCCCCCCAGATGGGGATGCAGGCTGCTCCCCTCAAGCTTCGGGGGGCATATCCCCAACTGGGGTGGTGGTGGGGATCTGGACGGGGATGGAGCAGGGGATACGGATCGGTTCCACGATGCCGAGCCGTGGCGAGGCGAAGCCCCGCCGGAGAGGCCCCCCAAAAAGGACACCACCGCTCGGGGAGGGCCGCCCGGTGCCTCGACCGGCCCGCCTCCGGCCGTCGCCCCCGCCCCCCGTGCCCCTCTCGGTCGCCCCGATCCGTGGAGCCTGGGCATGGATGGGCGAACCCAGGGCCCCTCGAGCAATGAAAGATTCATGGCGGGATCCCGCCATGAGTTTTGTGTTGCACAAAAAACAAGACACCTTACAGGAAAACAAGACATCCTACAGAAAAACAAGACATGCACAAGAAAAACAAGACATTACCCAAAAAACAAGGCCAGCGAAAAACACAAGACATACAGGTGGTTTCATAAATCACAAGACCATAAGATGTCAGGGGAGGCTTGTCCATATTTTTGGCCTCGGGAAGGCCTTACCGGGCCTCGGGGCCGTCAAAAGACGACCCAGGATGAGAAACCGGTCCCAGAGAATGGGTCCAGACCTCTGCGGGTCGACGTTGTGGAAACATCATGACGTCGGGGGTCTGGGAACACAGGGATCGACCTAAGCAGTGTCCTTCGTTCTCGTGTTGTTGTCGTTTTCCCTAGTACTGTCTTCCATCCGCCTCGGCTGCAAAACGAGATCAGAACGAAAACGGCCCACGACATCGCCAAAGCACCGTTCATGTCGAGCCCTGGGCAAAAACTTTTTCCGTCGGCAGCGAGGCGGGAGAATCCGCTCCAGAGTGGCAGCGACGCAGGGGCACTACAAAGCCAGCTGGCACCATGGGCAAAAACACCCGACTGCGTGCTTTTCGTCACGACGCGAGGGTCGGGCGCCAACCTGGGCCTACAACGGCCGCTCGAGGGGATCCGGGCAGCTCCGGAACGCCCTCGACTAGGCGCAGCTGCCGGAGAGCATTCCCAGGCTGGACAGCCGCCGAGAACCGCCGGGAGCCGACCATAGGCCTCCTTCTGAGAAGCCTTCCCCCCCCTCCTCCTGCCCCCCCTGTGCGCGCCGCCAAGCATGGCGGACACACCTTCGACGAGGCGCAGCTGCTGCAGGGCACGCCGACGGGGAGAAGCCTCGACCTCCGCGACGCAGCAGAAACCTCTCGCGCATCACCTCCCTCGCGGCCTCAGAGCTCCCGACTGGCCCAGGGGCCCGTCCCCCCCTGGGGCAAGTTTTTTCCTGTCGGGCCTGTTGCTGATGACCAGAGGGGGTGCCCGCAAAGGCCCCACAGGACCGAAACAGAGGATACACCGCGCGGCCTGAACAAGTCCCCTTGCCAGAAATGAGGAGCGAGAAATGAGGAGTGAGGAGGAGGCGGAGCAGGAGGAGGAGGAAGAGGAAGAGGAGGAGGAGGAGGAAGAGGAGGAGTGGTGCGGAGTAAAGAGTGACTGAGGAGTGAGAAATGAGGAGTAATGAGTGAGGAGGAGGAGAAGAAAGATCACGAGGAGGAGGAGGAGGAGGAAGAGGAGGAGGAGGAGGAGGAGGAGGAGGAGCATGAGAGGAGAGGAGGAGGAGGAGGAGGAGGAGAGGAGGAGAGAAGAGGACACGAGGAGGAGGAGAGGAGAGGAGTAGAGGAAGAGGAACGAGGAGGAGGAGGAGGAGAGGAGGAGGAGGGGAAGGAGGAGGAGGAGGATGAGGAGAGGAGGAGGAGGCGCACAAGGACGAGGAGGAGAAGGAGGAGGAGAACCAGGAGGAGGAGGAGGAGGAGGAAGGAGAAGGAGGAGGAAGGAGGAGGAGGAGGAGGAGGAGCGAGGAGGAGGAGGAGGAGGGGGAAGAGGAGCACAAGGACGAGGAGGAGGAGGAGGAGCAGCAGCAGCAGCAGGAGGAAGAGAAGGAGGAGAAGGAGGAGGACCAGTGCAAATCCAAGAGTCACCAACGATGTTGGAACAAACCCTCACTCCAAGCTCCCTCCTCATAGGCCCCTTACAAGGGTTAATTTCCACTGAGGGAACTGCCTCGTTGGAAGACAGCCGCTTGAAGACCCTGAAGCGTGCCAAAACAGAACTCTCGGGACTCGAACGCCACGAATCAACCGAACAATTACATCTTGACGATGCGAGGGCACACTTCCTGGGACTTCAGCACCGCGAATCAACGAAACTGTTGCGCCATTACAATTCTGAGTCCTTCCCAAACACTATTTCTGGTCGTTGGCCATGGGAATCCGTGACACTTTTGCGTATGTTTAAAACGAATGTGCGCGGCGCTAAGGCGAGAACCACACTTTGAAAAGGACCCGCCCTCGATCCGTGAAGTTCTTGCTTTTGTTTAAGACGAATGTGCGCGGAGCTAAGGCGAGAACCACACTTTGAAAAGGACCCGCCCTCGATCCGTGACGTTCTTGCTTTTGTTTGAGACGAATGTGCGCGGAGCTAAGGCGAGAACCACATTTTGAAAAGGATCCGCCCTCGATCCGTGAAGCTCTTGCAATTACTTTAGGCGAATGTGATGAGACGGATGTGCGCGGCGCTAAGGCGAGAGCCAGATTTTGAAAATGGCCCGCCCTCAATCCGTGAAGCTCTTTCAACTGTTTAAGGCAAATGCGCGCAGCGCTAAAGCGAGAACCACATGTTTAAACCAACCGCCCTTCATCCGCGGAACTCGTGCGAATTGGTAAAACGAATGCGCGCGGCGCTAAAACGAGAGTAACATTTTGAAAACCACCCGCCCTCCATAATTATGTGAAACTGTTGCCAACGTCTAAGCTTCAAGGTCCTGAATGGTGAAGATGTCTCAAGCGAAACGCCCGGCCAACCCTTTTCGACCGGCCTCGGAGTGCGACACGGAGGTGTCATTCATAAGGAAAAGCACTGGTGGAGGAGGAGAAGGAGAAGGAGGAGGAGGAGGAGGAGGAGGAGGAGGAGGAGGAGGAGGAGGAGGAGGAGGGGGAGGAGGGGGAAGAAGAGGAGGGAGCGAGGAGGAGGAGGAGCGAAGATGAGGAGGCCGCACCACTTCACGCGCCCCTGCGGGCGCGCTTGGGCCGCGGGCTCCGCGGTCGCCGGCGCCGCGGCGGTGGCGGGCGCCTCGTCGGCGGCGCCGCCCAGCTCGTGGCCACCGGCCCGGGGCTGCTTCGCGCCGCTGGCGCCCTCGTCCTCCGACGGCAGCGGCACGGCCCTGCCCAGACAGCTTGTCTCGAAAAGAAGTCACTGCCCAGGGAGGACGAGCAGGACGAGGAGGCGAGGAGGACGAGCAGGACAAGGGGGGCGAGGAGCACGGAAAAACGAGATCCAGGAGGACGAGGAGGACGAGGACGAGGAGAACGGCGAGGACGAGGAGGACGAGATCTAGGAGGACGAGGAGACGAGAACGATGGACCACATCTGTCCATGCGTTACCCAGCGGCGGGCCAGGTGGGCAACGCTTGCACGGAAGATGTTGAGGGTCCTGCCCGCCTCGCCAAGCATCTGGCTTCGGCCACAGCGTGGCTCCAAGGTCTCCTCGATCGTGCCGCCAGGCCAGGTTGGAGGAGACTGAAGCCTCCAGGGCGGAGGCTAAGCTGTCTCAGAAGGCCAACAGGGCCAAGGGTATGCCTGACAGTTTCGCCAAGAGGGCCCCCGTTCGTGCTGTTGGGCCTCCCGTGGCGGCCGAACGGATGGGTGATGCCCCGCCCCCCTTTGTGTTTCCCCCTGTGGCCGTTGATCCCGCTCCTCCCTGGTCTCCCCCGCCCTTGTCTTTGGTCCCTCCTCCACCCACCGAGCACAGTCTTGCCCTGATCCTGGCCCAGGAAGTTGGCAATGTTTTGGCGGCGTGGTGCAGGCTTGGGCCAAGTCGGGCAGGGACAGTGGCCTGCCCGTGATCCGTGCTGCCTGGGGAGTTGATTCGTGGGAGGTGGAGGCCAAATTCTGAACCTCGGCCACCAAGGGGGCGAAGGTTGCTTCGATCATGTGTGCCCCCCCTTCTCTCCACACCATGTGGCCTCACTGTCTTACGGGTTCCAGAGCGCACTGTCGTTGTCCTACGCAGCCTTGGGGTCAGTGCACCTTGGGGGGAAACATGTGGTCCCGGGCCCAGCGTGACAACGACCCTTTTGGGGGCAATTGCCTCGCCATTCATGTGGCTTGGACTTGTGGGGTTCCTGTTTTGTGGCTTCACCGGCCCCCCAGTCTTGAAGGCCATGTCTCTGGTTGGAATCTCCCCACTCTCCTCCCTGTGGAGCAGCAGTCCTGCATCTCCTCTTTCCTCTCTCCTCCCTCCTCCTCCCTCCTCCTCCTTCTCCATCCCTCCTCCCTGCTCCTCCCTCCTCCTCCCTGCTTCCTGGGTCTTGTGAGGCAGGCTCTGTGAGGCTCAGGCTCTTGGCCGCACGCTTGCCCGACTTTGAGAGCAAGCTCTCAATGGAGTTGGATGCCGACACTGGGAGGGGGGAGAGGAGGAGGGAGGAGCGAGGAGGTGGAGAAGGAGGAGGAGGAGGAGGAGGAAGAGACGGAGGAGGAGGAGGAAGAGGATGAGGATGAGGATGAGGAGGAGGAGGAGGAGGAGGAGTAGGAGGAGGATGAGGAGGAGGAGGAGGAGAGAGAGGGGAGACAGTGAGTGTCAACTTTCCTTGGTTCCCCACACCGCTTGGCTTGCTATTGCCTCTTGTATTTCGGCGTATTCGTCGCCCTCAGGTTTGCGCAACGACAGTGGCTGGTGTGATTGCGCTCCGACTTTGTGACGCACCTGTCATCGCGTTGCCGCTAGCGACCGTTGTCCTAGCCTGGCCAGCTCCCCGCAGGGAGAGGCGGAGTGTGCGGTGCTTCCCATGTAATTCTCTCGCAGGACTGCCCCACCCTTTTCCTCGCCACCATCTTGTTTGGGCTTCAAACTTTCTGCCCTTCGGTTCCGACCGACCGACCGACCGACCGAGGAGGAGGAGGAGGAGGAGGAGGAGGAGGAGGAGGAGGAGTGCACACACACACACACACACACACACACACTCACCGGCTCTGGCCAGGCCCACCCTGAAGCCCAGGAGCCGTGCACACTGTCGGACCCAGCACGAGGAACTTCCGGGGCACTCTCCCCGAACCTACTTCGATCGCATGCCCGGGTGCGGCTGTACGCCACCCCTTGCCACCGCTCGGACGCCCGTTCCCCGCGCAGTCTTCGGTCTCGTGCGTGCCTTTTTTATCGCAGGACGACCCGTGAGGTTCCTCGAGCGCCCTCGCCGAGAGAGAATGTGCACACGCCCGAGCGACGCCAAGCAAGCCTGCCCTGGGCCGGGAGGGCAGGGGCACCGATCCCGGGCACCGGAAGGGGCCTGGCCAAGACGGGTGCACGTGCGCAGCCCTCTTCGACAGCATGCGGGAGCGACTCCGGGTACGGCAGGCTCGTGTCCGACGACGAGGACGACGAGGACGACGAGGACGAGGACGAGGACGAGGACGAGGACGAGGACGAGGACGAGGACGAGGACGAGGACGAGGACGAGGACGAGGACGAGGACGAGGACGACGACGACGACGACGACGACGACGACGACGACGACGACGACGACGACGACGACGACGACGACGACGACGACGACGACGACGACGACGACGACGACGACGACGACGACGACGACACGGGGGCGGAGGGGAGGGCAGACGGGGAGGAGGGCCATTGGCCTCCCGCCAGAGCGCAGGAGCGAGGGGCAGGTATAGAGAGAGAGAGAGGAGAAGAAGAAGAAGAAGAAGAAGAAGAAGAAGAAGAAGAAGAGGACCGCGCGCGCGCGGGGAGGGTTCTGATCGGCGGGGGGGAGCTGCCTCGATGCGGGCGGCCACGGTGGGCGCGTGCCGCGACGACCTCGGCGTTGGTTCCCCGACACCGCGGGGAGTGTTCAGCCTTGAACGATCGGCCGTTCCGAAACGTCAGATCGTTGCACATCGAACGATTCTGGGTCGCCAGCAGCGTTCATGATGGGCCTGTTTTCCACCACCACCATCACCACCACCACCATAAGTTGGAGGTGGAGGGGCTCCTCCTCCACCTCCTCCTCCTCTTCGTCCTCCTCCTCCTCCTCGTCCTCCTCCTTCCCCCCTCCAACTTATGGTGATGGTGGTGGAAAACAGACCCATCAGTTCAACCTTGAACGCCAGCGGCGGGGTCGCCGCTGGTCGACACGGCGCGAACCTACCGTCAGAGTCACCGTTTTGGTGCGCTGCTTTTCGGGGGCCGCGGGGAGGCCAAACACAAGCGCGCAAGGCGCCACTGCCGCCTCGCGTTCGGCGATCGGGGGACCCCAAAGGGCCTCGGGGATCTTCTGACCCGGGTCAATCCAGACCCGGGTCAGCAGGAAACCTAAAAACTGCAAAGCAGGAAAAACAACTGCATCGCAAGTTCTTTTGCAAACCCGGGTCAGCCAATATGCGCGGCCGCCTCGCGGCCACGAGCGGCTCGCTCACCCGGGTCGGCCAGAGGGGGCCTTTGCAGGATCCGGTTGCCCCAGCTGGCCCCCGCTTGCACTGACCCCGTCTCCTGAGCCCCGAGGGCCCGTGCCAAAGGTCACTCCAGCGAAGGGTCAACATTTCATGGAGGATGACGATTAATAAATGACCGGGGGTCGTGTTCACGCGGCGGCGCCCGGGATGACGATTAGAAAAAACCGGCCGCGGGCTGAAAAACTATCTTTTTAAAATCGTTCTCCTCCAGTCAGAAAAATGTGCAGAAATCGCAGAAAACTATTGGTTTTAATCGGTCTCTTCCATTTGTTATTAATCGTCATCCCGCATTACGCGCGGCTGATTAATTCACCCGACGCGGCGCCCCGCCGGCCTCTTGAGGTCGCGGCGCGAGAAGTAGAAGAAGGCGTTGTCCCGCCCGCGGAGTTCCCGCAGCGCCCCGACCTCCACGGGAGGGGAGGAGGGACAGTGGAGGAGGAGGAGGAGGAGGAGGAGGAGGAGGAGGAGGAGGAGAAGAGGAGGAGAAGGAGGAGGAGGAGGAGGGGGAGGAGGAGGAGGAGGAGGAGGAGGAGGAGGAGGAGGAGGAGGAGGGGGAGAAGGAGTAGGAGGAGGAGGAGGAGGAGGAGGAGGAGGCGAGGAGGATTACCCAGGATTGCCACAAGCCGACGACGTCAGGAATGCTACCTCATCTGCCTCAGGGGGATTTCAATTGAGTGGCCGCCCTTCAAGAAAGACGCTGGAGGACCCACTGGCCCATCTGAGTGGGGGGGCTCACCCCTTTCGCACTTACATTCCTTACCCAGGTCACGAATATCGTCATTCCCCTATTTAGCCCCCACGCACATTCGTCTTCAAAGTTTGCAGCAGTTTCGCGGATGGAAGGCGGATCCTTTCCAAAAGGTGGCTCTCGCCTTCGCGTCGCGCACATTCGTCTTAAACAAGTGTAGAAGCTTTACGGGTGGAAGGCGGGTGGTTTCGGACGTGTGGCTCGCCTCAGCGCCCCGCGCAGATTCGTCTTGAGAATTTGCCAGGGCTTCCCGGATGGAGGGCGGATCCTTTTCAAAATGTGGCTCTCCCCGCAGCGCCGTACACACATTGGTTGGCGTCGCAGTAATGGTGTTCCAGCGCGGTTGAAGAGTACCAGGGCGCAACAGTCACGGTGATTCGCGGTGTTGACGGCCCAGGAATGGTGTTCAGGCACGATAAAGAATCGTCAGGACGCAACAGGAAAGCTTATTCGCGCTGTTGAAGTGCAGAGAGTGGTGTCTGGGCACGGTTGAGGATTCTGAAGCGGTTGTCTTACAACGGGGCACTTCCAGCAGCGAAGATCAAGTGTTACAGGGACCTATGAAGGAGGCAACTTGGAGACATGGTTTATTACAACATTGTCGCTGTTCCTTGGGTTTACACTGGTCCTCCTCCTCCCTGATCCTCCTCCTCCTCCTCCTCCTCATCATCATCATCACCACCATCACCATCACCATCACCATCACCATCACCGTCATCATCATCACCACCATCATCATGACAATCATCACCAGCATCACCATCACAGTCGTCATCATCATCTCCACAATCATCAGCATCATCAGTATCAGCATCATCATCACCACCAATTTCATCATCATAACCACCACAATCATAATCATCATCACCACCATCAGCATCACCATTACCATCACCATCATCATTATCAGCATCATCATCAGCATCATCATCACCAGCATCACCATCACCATCATTATCGTCGTCATCATCACCATCATCATCACCAGCATCAGCATCATCACCACCACCATCATCATCAGCATCATCATCATCCTCATCATCATCATCATCATCACCACCATCAGCATCATCAGCATCATCATCAGCAACATCATCCCTGACGCTGCTCATCCTGAACCTCCTCCTCCTCCTCCTCCTCCTTCTCCTCCTCGCAAATCCTCATCCCTCTTCCTCCTCCTCCTCATACTTCTCGTCCTCCTCTTCCTCCTCCCTCTCCTCCTCCTCCTCCTCCTCCTCCTCCTCCTCCTCCTCCCCCTCCTCCTCCCCGTCCTCCTCCTCCTCCTCCTCCTCCTCCTCCTCCTCCTCGTCCTCCTCCTCCTCCTCATCCTTCTAGGAACTGCTGTGGCACACATCGAACCGTGAGTTCCCACCACGCACCCCAGTCCGAGCACCATGGGTGGGAGAGTTAACATGCGAAGTGGTGGGCCTAGGCTGGCCTGCTGCATGCTCGTTTTTTCTCTGATGCCTTCTTGCATCCATGAAGAAGTCACGGTGGTGAAACACAGCCATGAAGGAGAAGGTGGCGAAATTTAGCCAGCTTCACTATACTGTGGCGTCCTAGGCCGATGCTTCCCTCTAGAGGAAGGCGCCCACCCAGGGCGGGGGGGAACCAGTGACCCAAGTCGCCTCGTCCTCGCACTTTCTCATTCGCCCCATTCTCAAAACTTCGGCGTCCAAATGTCTTCCTCTGCGAGTTTCGGCACAGTGCTTAGCCACCCCTTCCGAGAAATGTATCGGAGGATGGGGTCAGCCTGGGGCCGCAGCAGGGACACAGGCTTCTGTGGGCCAGCAGGGCTCCCGCGGGCGCCCCATTTCCTCGCCTTGAGCTGCACCAGCAGCAGCATCTGTGGCGCCTAGAGTGCGTTTTCCGCGAGTGACACTCGAACCGCCTGCCAGGTCGCTCGCTCGCTCGCTCCTCCACCTCCTCCTCATCCAACTCATCCCTCTTCAGCCTCCTCCTCCTCCTCCTCCTCCATTCTCCTCCTCCTCCTCCTCCTCCTCCTCCACCTCCTCCTCCTCCTTCCTCCTCTCCCCTCCTCCCTCCCCCTCCTCCCTCCTCCCTCCTCCTCCCTCCCTCCTCCCTCCTCCCTCCTTCCTCCGTCCTCCTCCCTCCTCCCTCCTCCCTCCTCCCTCCTCCCTCCTCGCCCTCCTCCCTCCTCTCCTTTCCTCCTTCCCCACCCTCCCCCACACTCCCTCCTCCCTCCTCCCTCCTCGCTCCTCCTCGCTCTCCCCCTCCTCCATTCTCCTCCTCCTCCTCCACCTTCCTCCTCCCGCCTCCCATCCTCCGCTCCTCCCTCCTCCCTCCCCCCCTCCTCCCTCCTTCCTCCTTCCTCCTCCCATCCTCCTCCGCCTCCCTCCTCACTCCCCCCCACCTCGCTCTCCCTCCTCGTTTCCACTCCTCCTCCTCTCTCCTCCTCCTCCTCCTCCTCCTCCTCCTCCTCTCCTCCTCCTCCTCCTCCTCCTCCTCCTCCGTCCTTCCTCCTCCTCCTCCTCCTCCCTCCTCCTCTTCCTCCTCCTCCTCTTCTTCCTCCCCCTCCTCTTCCTTCTCATCCCTCCCGGGTCGGATCGACTGCGCCAGGATGCACAACGGCGCCGCGTGCAAGCATCGAGCCGCACTGGGCCGCCGCAAAATCGGAAACGAAAGACCAGGCTGGCCGAAACCAGTGTCGAAAAGCGGCCCGAACTCCAGATCCGATCCGCCCCACTGAGGGCCACGTCGTCGTGAGGGCGGACAAATCCACCCGATTTTTCAAGCTCCTCTGGAACCAATTTCCGCCCTTCTTGTCCGTCGCTGTTTCCGCCATGCGTTTGTTGGTTTCCGCTTTACGTTGTGGCATATTTGCGGATATGTCCAAAGAGATGTGGAATGCTTAGCAAGAGCAAGCGGGGCATTTCGCCTCACTCTGCTGAGGCGAACATACTCTCCCTACCCTGTCGCATCCTTTGGGGTGCATTTCGGGCACGCTTGTGAGTCGAAGAATCAGCGACAGTACAGTCAACCCGCACAGTAAGTTTGAGCGTCTTTCCAAGGCTACCTTTGCATCCTTGTCCCTTCCGCCCATCCATGATCACTTTTGCTGGCCAGCCTAATTTAAACAATGTTCACATGACCCTCCAAGGCCCTTGCATCCTTACCGCGTATCCTTACAGTCGGACCTAGGCCAGAAAAACATCCTTCAAAAACACGAGACCCTCCGTCGGCCAGACACACAGAACATCCAAGGGTGCTCTCCGCAGGACGCGCAAAAACACCCAGCAAGCACGAAGAACATCAGGGCACCCTCCCCGCACCGACCTCGATCTTATACATCGGTCCGGCTGTATAAGACGGGCTGACTGTACAACGGATCTGGAATTAGGGTTAAGTCGGGCCTGTCCCCCTACAGGTGGATTTTCGACGAAAAATTAAAAATACCCCCAAAATAATAAAAAAATAGTCCAAACATAATCTGGGGACTATTTTGGGGGTATTTTTTTGCCTTTTTGGGGTATGTTGGGGGTACTTTTAATTTTTCGTCGAAAATCCATGTCCGCCGGGCGCCGGGCCCTGCCCCGGACCTCCCTCACGGCGTACTTGTCCTCCGTGGGGTACGCGCGGGTGACGGTGCCCGTACGCCGCTCGCCGAAGCCCACGACGTCCCCCTTCTGCAGCGCCGGCTCGCCGAGCGGCCCGGCGTCCATGCCCGCCGCGCGGCCGCCGCGCGCGCAGCCGCCGCGCGCGCAGCCGCCGCGCGCGCAGCCGCCGCACAGCCGCCGCGCGCAGCAGCGCAGCCGCCGCGCAGCGCCGCCTCCGCGGGCCTCTCAGGCGCGCGGGCCGCCGTGTGCCGCCATGTCGCGGGGGGGGGCCGCCGCGCGGCGCGGCCGCCGGGGCCCCGCGCGCGGTCTCGGCCTGGCGGGCGGGGCTGGCAGATCTGGCCGGCGGCGGCAAGGGCGGGGCCGACGGAGGCGACGGCGATGGAGGCCTCGGGCTCGGGATTCGGGCTCGGGCTTGGGGCCTGGGGCTGGGGGCTGGGGCACGGGTCCAGCTCGGGCTTGGGCTCGGGCTCGGGCTCCGCCGACGGCGGCGGCGACGGCGGCGAGGACGAGGCGGACGGGGCTCTCAGCGCAGTCGCGGAGGAGGACGGGTACGAATGAGCCAAAACAAGCGTGAGAAAGAGCAGCAGGATCGGCATTGAGCAGGAGCGGGATGATAGCCATCGTGCCACAAGAAGGCACGTCGCATAAGGCACGCATTGGCCGCGTGCGGCAATGTTTACCCCCCTCCTTCTCCGATTCCCTCCTCCTCCTCCTCCTCCTAACCCTCCTCCTACTCCTCCTCCTCCTTCTCCGCCTCCTCCTCCTCCTCCTCCTGCTCCTCCTCCTCCTCCTCCGCCTCCTCCTGCCTCTCCTCCTCCTCGTCCTCCTACTCCTCCTCCTTCTCCTCCTCCTCCTCCTCCTTCTCCTCCTCCTCCTCCTCCTCCCCCTCCTCCTCCTCCTCCTCCTGTCCTCCTCTCCTCCTCCTCATTCCTCCTCGTCCTCCTCGTCCTCCTCCTCCTCCTCCTCCTCCTCCTCCTCCTCCTCCTCCTCCTCCTCCGCCGCTCCAGACCATCTGGCGGCCCGAAAAACTGCGCGCTTCGAGCGGCGTGTCGGCAGAGGCGCTGCTCGGGAGGATGTCCGGCGAGGCCGCTCCGTGAAAACAATGTCTTCTTCGTCGCGCCTGCGGACTGGCCCATGAGGGAGGAGGGGGAGGAGGAGGAGGAGGAGGAGGAGGAGGAGGAGGAGGAGGAGGAGGAGGAGGAGGAGTAGAGGAGGAGAGGAGAAGAGAGGAGGAGGAAGAGGGGGGGGAGAGGGAGGAGGAGGAGGAGCGGGGAGAGGAGGAGGAGGAGGAGGAGGAGGAGGAGGAGGGAGGAGGAGGAGGAGAAGGAGGAGGAGGAGGAGGAGGGGGGGGGAGAAGGAGGAGGAGGAGGAGGAGGCCGGCGACAACGCGGCTAAGTCCGTCTGGGCTGGGGAAGCCTCGGGCATCCTCCTTCGGCTGGGCGCTAGTGGCATCGTGTGCGCCGCTGGGGTTGAGGCCTGCACGTTCCGCAGGCGAGGTCTGCGATGACGGCCTCCTGCTGCGACGGCTCGTGGAACTGGCGCTACAGTGGGCCCGTATCACAAGGATGCGCGATAAGGATGCAAGGGCCTTGGACGCCCACGTCGGAGCTTCTCGAGCGGGGCGCGGCCAACGGAAGTGGCGAAGGATGGACCCAGGAGGCAAGGATGCAAGGGTACCCTTGGGAAGTTTGCCCATCCTTCCTATGCAGGTTGACTGTACTCGAACTGCTCGGGTCCCTGCGCCGGCGGCGCCTCCGAATGCGGCTGCGGCGCCTCTCCACGGGAAGGCATGCGTGGGCCCCTGTGTCAGCGGCCCTGGGGCGTCTGCAGCGAATATCTTTCTCGAGCCTTCGACCCAGGCTACGAGCTGCAATTCCGGACCTTCATTTCCCTCTCTCCGTGCGAGCCCTGGGACCGCACACCATGCCTAAGCCTGCACAACAGAGACAGGGAAGCCATGGGGGGGGGGGGGGCAAGAACAATCCGACCCCCCGAACTGTGCAATATCGGGTCCACCCGCATCTTGTAGCCCTCTCGCACCTTCAGAATTTAGCCCGATCGCAAGCATAAGTCGGAATAAGTGTGAGAATGGCTTCCCCCAGCCCTGCTCAGAATCAGTGCTCCGGCCGTGGCAGCTCGCTGGCACAGGCTAGGCCCCGAAAGAGGGGAGGGAGGAAGGGGGGGGAAGAGGAGGAGGAAGAGGAGGAGGGGAGGAGAGGAGGAGGAGGAGGAGGAGGAGGAGGGAGGCGAGGCAGGAGGAGGAGGAGGAGGAGCAGGAGGAGGAGGAGGAGGAGGGAGGAGGGAGAGGAGGAGGAGGAGGAGGAGGAGGAGGAGAAGGAGGAGGAGGAGGATGAGGAGGAGGAGGAAGAAGCACAGGCTGTGACGGCGGAGGGCCGGCAGCGGGGCAGGGGCAGCGCGGGCGAATCCCCAAGAGAGAGAGAGAGAGAGAGAGAGCCTCAACAGGAGAGAGGGGCTCTTCGCCCTCCTCCTCCTCCTCCTCCTCCTCCTCCTCCTCCTCCTCCTCATCCTCCTGCTCCTCCTCGTTCGTCCTCGTCCTCGTCCTCGCCCCCTACTCCTCCTCCTCCGAGGACGGGGGGAGGGCGGGGAGGAGGGAGGCAGGCCCTCCACCGCTCTTGCCCACAGAGCTGCCTCGAGGGCGGGGGGAGGGAAGGATCCCGAGGGGGGGCGGGAGGGCGGGGGGAGGGAGCAGGCCCTCCACCACTCTTGCCAGAGGCGGAACGTGCAGAGGGGCGGGGGATCGGGGAGAGGAGCGGGGGAGGAAGGTCGAGGGGGTGGGGGTGAGATTCGATCTCTTTACAACCAGAACAACCACTTTACAACCAGATGGGTTACTTTACAACCAGCATAGGATTGGAGAGTATGATTTTTCATCGAGAACGTCCACTTTGCAACCAGAACGGCCCACTTTACAACCAGAACGGACCACTTTACAACCAGAACGGGCCACTTTACAACCAGAACGGACCACTTTACAACCAGCTCAGAGTGGCCGTGCGTGTTTGGGCGTTCCGCAAAGTGCTCCAGAGCAAGTGGGCGCTCTGAAAAATGCCCCAGAGCAAGTGGGCGCTCTGAAAAATGCCCAGAGCAAGTGGGCGCTCTGAAAAATGCCCCAGCAAGTGGGCCCTTGAGCCCGAGCGCCTGAACTCTCTGCGCAGGCCCCAGCGATGCCTCTGAGCCCGAGCGCCTGAACGCCCTGCGCAGGCCCCAGCGATGCCTCTGAGCCCGAGGACCTGGACGCTCTGCGCAGGCCCCAGCGATGCCTCTGAGCCCGAGGACCTGGACGCTCTGCGCAGGCCCCAGCGATGCCTCTGAGCCCGAGCGCCTGGACGCTCTGAGCAGGCCCCAGCGATGCCTCTGAGCCCGAGCGCCTGGACGCTCTGGCGCTCTGAGCCCAGCAGACTAAGACAGGGCTTGCTAGCAGGGGCCAAGCGGCCTCAACAAGGGCCCCGTGCTCGCACGGGAATAAGGCGACAGCATACGTAGGAAGGCTCAGGGCGACGCGCTGCCCATTTTAGGGATCACTCACAGGAAGCGAGCCCAGTGGCCTCCACAAGGGCCCAGCGCCCCAGGGAACTAGGCCATTGGCACCGCGGGTCTCTTGGGCCACGTTGGCCCCTGAAGCCCCACGGTGTTCTGCAAGGGGCTAAGTGCTCCAGCTCCAGTTGGCCCCCTGCTGCTCCTCTTCTTGGAATATCGAGGTTCAACGTTCCGAATACATGCAACTATTTCGAAGATCGTTCCTTCCAGCGTCAGCCACAGTGCCAGCGCAGCAACGCAGGTATCCTGCTCGGGCAGCAGCCTCAGCCACCGTGCCAGCGCAGCAGCTTGAGCCGCCGTGACAGCGCATCACCGCCACCTTTGTGCCTGCTACCACCACACTTACCGCTGCAGCCCCGCTACCTCCACAATTCCGACTGACCCCCCGCTACCACCGCAAATCCCATTGCAGCCCAGATACCACCACAGTTCCCACCGCTGCCTGGCGACCACCACAGTTGCCACCGCAGCTCCCCAACACCATGCAGTTCCCATTGTAGCCCCCGCTACTACCACATCTCCCACTACAGCTTCCCGCTGCCATGCAGCTCCAGTCTTGGACGGGATCATGGTTTATTCGTATGTCCTGCGCGACTAGCCTTCGTTCGTCAGAAAAAAAGGCAGAGCAAGCAATGGCAGAACTGACCGACAGAGCTTAGAGAGCAGGTCAAAACCCTAATCCGCCCACCAGCACGCAACATACCATAGCGCACCAGGTCGCCGCATCGCCAACGCGTGCGCAGTGCTTCTTCGTGCGCGATGGGCAACTTCACAACCAACATGCCTCAAAGAGCCCAAAGCCACCCTTGCGCTTGCCCACGGAGATTTCAGGGAAAGGCCCGCGTGCATTCAATATGTGTTTTTACGTGCCTGGTTGTAAAGTGCCCTTCCTGGTTGTAAAGTGCCCTTCTCGGATTTTGTGAGCTGGTTGTAAAGTGACCCATCTGGTTGTAAAGTGCGCTTCTGGTTGTAAAGTGACCCACACGCGGGTGGGGGTCGGGGAGGGGGGCGGAGGAGGAGGAGAAGAGGAGGAGGAAGAGGAGGAGAAGAGGAGGAGAAGAGGAGGAGAAGAGGAGGAAGAGGAGGAGAAGAGGAGGAGGAAGAGGCAGACGACGGGACGGTGCAGTGCACAGCGGCGTTTCGAGACAATCGAGCCGCCCAGCGCGTCTGTCCCACCGACCCGGGCGGCCTGTGCGCGCCCTTCGCTGGGCCCCGGCGGCGCGCAAGGAAGTGGCCCTGGGCAAGGGCAACCCCTCCTCCTCCTCCTCCTCCTCCTCCTCCTCCTCCTCCTCCTCCTCCTCCTCCTCCTCCTCCTCCTCGCCCGGGTGCGCGGCAAGCCCATCGCCGCACGCGATGCGACAGCAGCGGCCTGCGCGCTCGGGTTCCCCCACGTCCCCCAGGGGAGCACAGCATCGAATCGACAGGTCGCATAAGCGATCGTCACGAGTCGGATCGGCGGAAAGCGGCAGTCGAGTCGGGAAAAGTCGAATCGGGGGAAGTCTGCAAGCTGGTATGCCTCCTGTGAGAGATCGGAACCCACATCGGAATCCCAGATCGAATCGAATCGGACCGGGAAGCCTTCGAAGTCGAACTGAATCGAATCGCAGGAATCGAAACGAGCTCTGCCTTCCCCCAGTGCCCCCCGAAGTCCGAAATTGAGGGGGGACGGGAAACCAGCTCAGGGGGGAAGCAACGATGTTGACTCCGCGATGCATCGCCGAGAGAACGGGCCGACGTTTTGCCCCCCGGCAGCGTATCCGCAAGCTCCTGGGCGGGGTGTGCCATCAGGCCAACATCGGCGACGATGAGTGGGCGATGGGGGGCCGATGCTTCCCCCATGCGATCCGATCCTTCTCCTCCTTCTCCTCCTTCTCCTCCTCCTCCTCCTGCTCCTGTTGCCCGTTGACTGTTGGCTGGAGTGTCGTGCCGACGCAGCCCTCCCCCTCCCTCGTCCTCCTCCTCCTCCTCCTCCGCCTCCTCCTCGTCCTCCTCCTCCTCCTCGCCCGCCTTCCCTGCTCCTCCCTTCTACTCCCTCCTCCTCCCCCTCCTCCTCCTCCTCCTCCTCCTCCTCCTCCCTACTCCTCCTCCTCCTCCTCCTCCTCCTCCTCCTCCTCCCTAGTCCTCCTCCTCCCTCCTCTCCACCTCCTCTCCTTTATTT
>CAUYUJ010014443.1:343083-355583 GCA_963575745.1 Prorocentrum cordatum | reverse complement strand
CGGGGATGCGGCCGCGTGGTGGCGCCCGCACACTGTCGGGCGAGACGTCCAGCGGCTGCCTCGGCGCCCTGGTCCAGGGCGTGCGCGGCGCAGCGCACCCCGCGGCGGCGGCGACCGCAGAGCATGCCTCGCCGTCCTGCGCTTCCGAAGCGGCGTGGCAGGCATCGACGACGGCGGTGAGGCCAACCGAGGCCGCCTGCGCGTCGCAATCGTTCGTCTGCACCGCTGCCGTGGCCCCCTCGGCGGGCGGGTCGGGCGGCCCCCTGCGCAGAGCACCACCGCGCGTCCACGCGTGGGCAGGCCCCGTGGCGCAGGATGCGAAGGTCACCGCACCGCAAGAGCAGCGACAGCCTGACCCGAGACACAGCACGAACCCGCCAGCGTCCGCGTGCAGCGGGCCTTCCACTGCGGAGGCAGCCTCCGCGACATCGAGCTCGAGGCCGAAGGCAGCTCCCAGTCGGGGCCCGGCTGCAGCCCACCGGAGCTCCACGCCGGTGGCCTGCAGGAAGCCACAGGGCGGGCCGCGAGCCGCGTGCCAGGCCGCGCTGCGGCGGCGCCTCGCACGCCCTGGCACGCGCGCGCCGAGTGCCGCCAGCTGCGGGGCTGGGCGTGCGGCCCGCTCGCGGCCCCGCCATGAGCCTGGCACCGCAGCACCCAGCCTCGCAGGCCTGCTGCGCTCGGCGGCGGGCCGCCCGCCGAGCCTGCGTCGCGCCGAGCTGCTCCGTCTCCTGGGCGCGACGGGGCCGCCACCGCGCAGGGCGGCCCCCCGAAGCCATGCCGTCCTCGACCCAGCCAGCAGCAGCGCCTCCGGACCGGACCATGCGCGATGCGGAAATGGCAAGCAGGGGGCTCGAGACTGGCTTGAGCCAAAATGGCTTGAGCCAAAATGGCTTGAGCCAAAATGGCTACGAAGGAGGAGGAGGAGGAGGAGGAGGAGGAGGAGGAGAAGGACAAGGAGGCTGGGAGGAGGATGGAGGATCGAGGCTCGAGGATTATGTGGAGGAATTTTGGCGTCTGTCATGGGTCAGGTGCTGCACTCCGACGGTCAAGAGGCCCTCCCTTGCAACCGCTGCTAGGAGGACTTCCACGAGGGCCACGCGGCCCGTCTCCATCAGCACCGTCGCCACCGCCGCCATCGCCACCACCGCCGCCATCGCAAGGCCAAGCTCCTCCTCCTCATCCTCCTCCTCCTCCCCCTCCTCCTCCTCCCCCTCCTCCTCCTCCTCCTCCTCCTCCTTCTCCTCCTCCTCCTCTTCCTCCTCCTCCTCCTCCTCCTCCTGCCGCCCGTCCGAGTGGCGGTATCCTCCATTAAGGGAAAGCTGTGTTGCCACCATTCGGTGTCGGTGATCAGTCAAGCCCTAAGCAGCGCGCTGCGCGATCTTCGAGGCCTGCGAGTCCGCATCCATGACCAGCTTCAGCTTAAGCGCCCCTGCATCGCCGCACTGCCAGCCGAGAAGTGGATACGGGCACCCTGAAGGATTTGGTGCCGACTCCATGCCACGCGAAAGCGACGACCAGGGAGCAGGGTAGAGCCGTGGGTGCAGGTGCACCGAGACAAGCCCGCGGGACAAGCAAGTGCTTGAGCCAAGAGGCGTGTGACGATGACGGTGATGATGAGGATGGCGATGACGATAGTGATGGTGATGGTGATTGATGCTGATGATGGCAGTGATGACGATGGGAGGACTAGGAGAAATGATAATCAAGAGCCCGTCGAGAGGAGCGCCGGGTCTGCTGGCAAAGGAGGAGGAGGCGAAACAAGAGGATGAAGAGGTCGAGGAGTGGAGACAGCACCGAAGAGGAGGAAAAGGGGGAGGAGGCGGAGGAGGAGGAGAAGGATGAGATGAAATAGGAGACGGAAGAGGAGGTGGAGCGTGCCAACACAGTCCTGACGAATCGAAGCTCGAACCACAATAAACACAGCCTGCAAAGCAGGAGAAGTAGACGGCAGAAGCCCCTTGAATGATAACCTCGCCGAGGGGAGACGACACGACGAAGAGGCACAGCGCGTGGGGTCCAACGAGCCTGTCAACTCAGTCAGTGTCGGGCTCCGGTGGGAGAACATGCCGAAGGTCGCTCTCAAGCAGCTCGTCCAGCGCCTGAAAGTAAGCAAGAGTCTCGAACCTGTTCGAGTCGACCGGCCGCGGATATCCAAGGTGGCGACGAAGAGGCAATCAATGCATCTGGCTAAGTTCGGTACGACTTCAACAATCGCTGCCAGGCCGCCTGCGGGGACCAGCGGAGTAGACGACGCCACCTCGCCAGCAGCCGCATCGATCAGCCCCCGACAGGGATGAGAGAACGCACAGTGTAGACGATGACAAGCACAACCAAGTCGGCAAGCGGTGCTGTTCGGTTCTCAGCCCCGAAGCCCAAGGCTATGCAATTGCATCCGAAGCTGCAGCGGCATAGCGTGTTCTAAAGAGGCATCAGCTGCGCCTCGACGGCCCCAGAGGCGATCGCTGAACTTCTGGTACACGTCCTCGACCTCACCGGAACCTGCTCCCACTCCTTGAGGAGATCGCGTGCGCATAGCCGAGCGAACAGCAGAAAACTGAGCTTCCAAATTCTCCAGACGTTCGCCCATGTTCGGCGGTGGACAAGCCTCCCTTTAGTAAACCTCCCTCTAGTGAAAACGGCCTAGGACCGAAACCGACGGACCTGGACCCGCAAAAATGACGGCCGCGACTCCCTCTCGCGAACCGAAGACGACCAATTCGCTAATCGACGTGTCAGGGTAATTAGCAGGCCTGTCAGCCTCCGACATCTCTTCCCGATCCGCATTTCCCATATTTTCCTACATTTTCTGGGTTTTCGTCTTCCCCCCCGGCTTCCCAATTTTTCCTAAATTTTCCTGGGGGTCGACGATTCATTGTGTCTGTGTGTGTTTTTCCCTCCTGGCCAGCGTCGAGCACAATCCAGCAACTGATCAGTCTGCTGGAACGAGCGCGGGCCCGGCCCTCCCACCGAACAGGGATGGCCAACTGGTCAGAGGCGTGTGGCATCGCGGCAAGCGCACCAGCGCAACAAGAGCCCTGACCTTCCAGAGAGCTACTTTTTAGCACTGGAGGCCTAAAAACCTAAAAAACTGAGCGAAACAGCCTAACACCAAGACGTAAAATAGCTTTGGGATAGGTTTTTGAGTCGGGTGCTATTTTTTAGCCATCCTGGAAGGTCAGGGAGACACGGCAGGGCTGAACCTAACCGGTATTTTCAGTTTTCGTTTCGTTGTCGTTGTCCCTCGTTGTGTCTTCGGTCCGCCTCTACAGCGAAACGAGACGGAAACGAAAACGGCCCACGAAATCGCCAAACCACCGTTTAGATCCAGCCCTGAGACACGGTGGTGACTCCAGGGACCATGTCCACGACGGACGATTGAATCAACGACACCCCCTTCCCAGGAGTGGGGATGCGGGCACAAATCTCCTCGAAGCGCTGTTCAGTCACGCGCACTCGTGAGACAAGAGCGGCAGACTGCTCATTATAGATGGCATGGACGGTCTCAATGCGCTCAGCAGGCGGTGTCGCTGCAGAAGCACCCAGAACGTCCTCAAAGGACGAAACCGATGCAGAAGAGACCCGTGAAGAAGATGAAGACGAAGAAACCGACGGGGGCGATGGGGCAGAGTCCGCAGCCTTATGCTTGACGGCTCGGAGGCACGCAGACGAATTCTTTTGATCATTGGTAACATTCTGAGACGCAAGATGCCAAGTGCGAGGCATGCAGCACCAGTGTAGAAGCCAAAAACCTTGAAACAAGTGCATGACGATTGTGTGTGATAATGGTAATGGTGCTGCCTGCGGCAGAAGCACCGGAGCCCGCCTGTCCAAACCGCGTTGGTGGGGTCGCTGGCCAGAGTACCTCAGCGCACAGACCGAAAAGGAGGGCATGCTTCTATCAGCTAAATTTCCATTTTTTACATAAAGACTTCTTCCCAGATGTCCGTGTGGTGACGGAGCACTCGATGTGTAATTGCGGGGTGTTGGTTACGACGCCTCAGCGCATTCGGCAGATTGTGCCGACTTGCGCAGGAGACCAAGTTGAGTCCCAAGTAGTGCCGCCCAGTCGCAGAAGATAAGAGACGTAGTGCTCGACCAGCCAATGATCAGACGTGGCCACACGCTTCGCCCATGGACGCAAAGAAAGAACACACTCGTGTTGCGAGAACAAACAGGGCCACATCAAGCCGTCGCGAAGCTCGCTTGAGCCGTAGGTCAAACAGTCAAAAGGTGCCGTCTTAAGCCCCAATGGCTACGGAGGAGACGGAGGAGGAGGAGGACGAGGAGGAGGGGGAGGAGGAGGCGCAGGAGGAGGCGGACTAGGGAGGAAGAGGAGCTGGAGAAGGAGCTGGAGAAGGAGCCGGAGAAGGAGGAGGAGGAGCAGGAGAAAGAAGGGGAAGGAGGGATGAGGACGGCCGAGGAGGACGAGGAGCATGAGGTGGAAGAGGAGGCCTCGGTTCATAACGACCAGGCCAACGTACGCGCCGATCCGCAGGACGGTGCCCATGAGGATGAGCGCCAGCATGCCGGTGCGCCAGTAGGAGACTTCTCTCTCGCCGCCGGGGAGGTTCCAGTGGCTCTGGGGGAGCGGCGGGGCTGGAGGGGGGATTCTGCTCCCTCCTCCTCCTCCTCCTCCTCCTCCTCCTCCTCCTCCTCCTCCTCCTCCTCCTCCTCCTCCCCTTCCATCCCCTTCCGCTCCTCCTCCTCCCCGCTCCTCTGCCGTTCCTCCTCGGTGTCGGTTTTCGGCAGCCGCTGTCGGGCACCAGTGAACCTGAGACGGATGACGACCCTCGGGGAAGCAGTCGAGGCCTGGGCCCCCAGCCTGCTTCTCCCAATGACCCCTCCTGCCCCGTGCGGCGCTGCTGAAGGATCCTGCAAGATAATGCAGGCTCCTGCGAGATCCTGCACGCTAGCCCGGGGCAGTGCACCCCTGGCTGCGCAGGATCCTGCAAGATCCGGCGCTCTGGCTGACCCCCGATTGACCCGCGCCTCAAGGCTCCCGACGATTGTCTCTGCGATCTCGTCGATCTGAAAGATCCGAGAGGAAAAACATCGAAACAGAACAAGCAACTCCCCAGCATTATGAAGAAGGCGGGTTTTCAAACAAAGGGGCCAGGGATCCATTTGTTCTGTTGGGGTGGATGGTTTAACCCCGGGCCTGTAAAGATATAGGAATAGGAATCGATATGAACGAACTAGCGAACGACCACCGCTGCGGACACCCGTCCGGGCCTAGCTCAGGCCAAGTGGGTGAGGCCGTGGCCTCTAGATTCTGGCGTGTCCAGACACATGCAATGCGAGACACATACAAAGTCAGGAGAGAAGGAGGAGAAAGAGTAGAAGGAGGAGGAAGAGAAGGAGAAGGAGAAGGAGAAGGAGAAGGAGAAGGAGAAGGAGAAGGAGAAGGAGAAGGAGAAGGAGAAGGAGTGAAGAAGAGGAATAAGAATTCATAGCTTCGGTGGCAAGCGCAGTGGGCGAGGGGCCAGGGCTACCGTGCGCCCGGCTGCCACTGCCGAGTCTGCTTCAGGGTTCGACATCCCGCTAGCCCCCCCGGCCCACGTGGTTCAGGCAGTGAGCGGAGGCAAGAATAAGACGAAGAATGCCACCTCGGCCTTCGCCTCCGCCGCCGCGGCCGCGGCCGCCGCCGCCGTCGTCGTCGCCGCCGCCGCCGTCGCCGTCGTCACCGCCGCAGCCGCCGCCGCCGCCGCCGTCGTCGTCGTCGTCGCCGCCGCCGCCGCCGCCGCCGCCGCCGCCGACGTCGTCGTCGTCGTCGTCGTCGTCGTCGTCGTCGTCGTCGTCGTCGTCGTCGTCGTCGTCGTCGTCGTCGTCGTCGTCGTCGTCCCCCTTCAGGGTCGGCGGCACCGGCCGTGAGGCTTTCGCAATAAGAGGAAGGGAGTTGGGAGCACACAGGAGAACAAGACGAGGAGGACGAGGCTGGGCAAACCAGAGCTCCGCCACCGCTACATCAGCACTTGCTTTGGCCCGCTGAATAAACCTGCCGCGCCTGCCGCGTGGGGACCGGGGAAACTCTTCCCACGCCCCAAGACGCATGGGGAGAGGAGCCAAACATGCAATGCTTGCTGGATGGGCGGGCGGATGCAATCTGTGACGGTTTCGCACGGCTCAAATTACAAAATGCCGATCCTTCAGAAACCCATCGGCCAGTTGCCCCAACGTCTTAGCCAAGATCAGAATCTTGAGGGCACCCCAGTCGTCGGACAGAAGATTCTCCAACGCAATGGGAAGGGGTGGGTGAGAGGGGTCAGATGTCAGATGTGGCCCGAGTGCACCTAGCATGATACCACGCTCGCACTGACGATATCAGTATATTCCGAAACGCCAGTCTAGAGCGAGAGCTTTTCCTCAAGGTCGACCGGTCGAATCCTATGCAGCGGGCATTCCTCCTGGTGGGACAGTCACGAAATCGACACGTGGGGACGAGGCGAAGGGCGAGGAGGAGGAGAACAAGGTAGAGGAGGCTCGGAAACCGTACTGGTACGACCACGAGATCCAGGGGGGGCAGAGGGGGTGGAAGCGTGCGGGAAACGCCTTCAGGTATCCAAGGGACTCCCAGCTCATCGTCGGGAAGCCCACGGAGCAGAGCCCTTCCTCCGGAAGATCGGGACCACGAGCCAGTGCCCCCCGGTGCCAGAGCAGCCTTGTCCACGGGAGGGGGGCCCCTGGACCGCTGGAGACGCGCGGCTTCGTGGATCGGCCGAAGTGGTCCAACGAAGTGCCGATCCCCGGAGAGTTCCAGTGCAAGCTCCGTGACCATCTGCCTCAAGCTCTGGCAGCTTTCCAGGCGCACGTCAGACAGCACATCCCAGGCCCATCGAGGGTGGTGGAAGCTGCCGCAGCCGAAGAGAGCGAACTCGAGGAAGGCCATGTCGTGGCGGCTGGGACAGGCAGAGGCTGGAGGCTCGGCGGCGGCGGCAGCAGAGCAGCCAGACGAGAGGGCGGCCAAGGAGTTCGAGACAGCATACCGAGGCAAGGGAGCGCAGGGCAGCAAGGGAGAGGGAGGTGCTGGGCAGGGAGCAGGACCTTCGAGAATCGCTTCACTGTGCAGAAGCTCGTGCTCAGGGTGGCCCAGGAGAACAGAAGGCGGACTACGACTCCTGCCTGGTCCCGACAGAAGCCCCCATGATCCAGGCCGGCGACGGCGCTGGTCAGCAGCACAGCATCGGAAAGAAGAAGCGCGGCAAGGGTCACGGCATGGGCCCCCCATTCCCGCACGTCGCGACCGCCGTGGCGGACGAGGCCATAAGCGTCTTCAGCGACCCGGGAAAAGAGCCAGAAAGCCAGCAAGAACGTCCTGTCGGAGCGGGTGGCCTCGGTGAAGGACGCCAAGCACGGCATCTGGCTGGTCGGCGCCACCTTCAGCCTGTTCAGGCTGAAGACCGCCTACCAGAGGGAGAGCGACATGGAGGAGATGACCAAGGCGATGTTCGGCATCAAGAGCTACGCGGAATACAAGACGGCGCTGCGCGTGAGCGGGGCGGAGACGGAACTGGTGGACAAGGGTAGGCGCTTTGCCCCAGACATCCTCCGCGAGGCCGTGAACCACGCGTGGTTTCTCTCGAAGGGGACGATGCCGATGGGGACGGGGCCCAAGACAAGGCTGGAGCGGGTCATGGAGAGGCGGCTCAGGCAGTTGGTGCGGCAGGGAGTGATCAGGAAGAAATAAGGAGAAGCTGCTCGACCGTAGTAGTAGTGATAGCGCATGACCCTAGACGCCAGACCACACCTGCTAGGATAGCAGCAGCATGGAGTGAGCATGCGCGTGCGCTGCAGGAGCAAGCACGTAATTACCGCAGAGAGAGTTGCAAGCGAGCCTAGTTTATGACCATATTAGATCGGGTGCAGCCTCTTTAAGTCTCAGACGCGCCTCAACCAGGGTAGTCTGCAGGCTCCCGCGTGTTCGAAATCCAGTGTGCTGTGTCTCTTCCCTTGCCGCCGCTGCAGGATAGGAGATACGACCCTTCGTTTCTCACGCCCCCTGGCGACGAAGTGCAGTGGGGCCCACCCTGCTGACGAGGCATGCGCCCTCGTTCGGCGGTGGACAAACCTCCCTCTAGTGAACCTCCCTTTAGCGAAAACGGCCTGGGACCGAAACGACGGACCTGGACCCGCAAAAATGACGGCCTCGACGCCCCCCAGCGAGCCGAAAATGGCCAATTCACAAATCGACGTGTCAGAGTAGGAGGTCTATCAATCTCCGACTCGTCCGTGCGACGCGGCGCTCGCCTCAGGCCTTGGCGGCTTGACTACCCAGGCAGCCTGGCATCCACGCAGGGCAGAGAGGCTAGTGGGAGGCGAGGAGAGGCCTGGTTGCCCCCCACTGGGCACCTACCTACCTACCTCCCTCCCTCCCTCCCTCCCTCCCTCCCTCCCTCCAAGCTGCCGCCCCGGCTCGAGGCTTTGGGAGCAGGTGTCAGACACCTGCGAGCCTCGACCGCCGCCGGGCAGCTGCCATGCGCGCCGGCCGCCTCGCCTCGCCCTGCCCAGGCGAGTGGAGGGCTAGCCGCGCGCGACGAGGCTTCTCCGGCCGGCGCTGCTGCAGCCAGCCGAGGCCGGACCTCCGTGCCCCTGCGCGGAGACTCGGCTACGCGGCCCGCGTCGGCCGCCGCCCGCACATGCAGGACGTCGCCGCGCTGGTCGCCGCGCTGGTTCGCCGTCCCGTTCTGCTTTCACCTGCTGTGCGGCAGCATGACGTGCCGCCAGCGGACGACCATCCACGTGTGCTACTTCGCGACCACGATGCCGGTCCTGTACATGCAGATGGTGATGCTGCGGGTGGCCAGGTGGCCGAGGCCGCATGGTGCTGGCTGCCCGGAGCGCTGCCGCCCCCGGCGCCCAGCGCGCCGATCTGGTGGCCCTCGCCGCCGCCGCCGCGGCTGACGACGCTGAGTGCCGCCGATCTGCCATTGGTCGGGCCGCCGCCGATGTGGTGGCCGACGCTGCCGCCTGTCTGCGCCACGAAGGGCGAAACGCAGGCGGACGGCGAGTTCCCCGACGGCGTCGAGAAGTTGGAGTCCGCGGTCGTCGGCGCAATGCAGGCTTCAGGCACTGATGGCCGTCCTCCTGCGCACCTTCCTGCTGGAGAGGATCCAAGTCCTGCAGGTGGCGACGGTCGGGAGCAGCCGATCGTTCTCGGGTTTGGCGGCTTCCTCGTGCAGCAGGTGACGGCTGAGGCACAGGCCACCGCCGATGTCGTGTCCTTAAATGCCATGTGCCAGGCGACGGCATGCCGGAGTGCGTGGCCCAGACGCCGCGCCGCCGCTGCGCGCGGTGCCGGAGAGGGTCAGCCGCGCGTCGACGCGGCGTTCGACGAGGTGGTCGCCGAGGCCGCCGCGGATGCAGCGACGACGCCCGATGCCACAGAGGCTGTTCCTCCGGCATTCGGGATGAGCCGGCCGCCGCAGCACGCGGCCGACCGCGTGGGCGAGGCCCGCGCCGCGGCTGCTGCTGCCCTTGTGCAGCTTGCTGAGAGCCAAATGGTCGCTGGTGCCCCTGAGGCTGCACCGCCTGCGGTTGCTCTGCCTCGGCCGTCGGCGATGGAGAGGCTGCCGCGGGCGCCGCGGGTGCCGCAAGCCGAGACTCTGCGAGCCGATGCTGCCTCAGAGGCTGTTCCTCCTGAGGCTGCTCCGCCCACGGCTGCTCCGCCTACGGCGATGCAGAGGGTGCAGCGCGTGCAGCCTACCACGGACATCCAGGCGGCGGACGGCGCGGTCCGCCTCCTTAAGCAGCAGCTGTCCAGGGTAGAGACCGTGCTGTACTGGAGGGAGAAGGCGGCCCCATCCACCCCGCAGGTGCAGGACTTCCGGAGTCGGGCGTGCGAGCTGCGGCGCCTGGTGGATGAGGCCGTCGGGCGGCGGGCCGCGCTGGACTCTGGAGGCTTCTCCGGCGCCCCCTCTGTAAAGGCTCGGTCCACTGCTACCGCCGAGAAGGCCCCGGTGCCGCAGACGAGTGCTGTCGCCGCTGTCGGGCCCTGCTCGAACGCCAGCTACCCACCGCCCGCGGCCTTCGCCGTCCCGAGGCAGGCGGCCCGCGAGCCGTTGTGGCAACGGATTGCACCTGCAAAGTTTGCAGCCCCTAGTGGGCCACCGCCGCTGCCGGCAGTTGCGCCTCGACCAGAGGCTCCCGCACCGTCATCGGCTCCTTCGCAGCTAGAGCGTTGCTGAGCTGCGCGTGCATGCAGATATTTGCTCTGTATGACATGTAATTACGACATACTGTTTATGTCAGATCCCCTCCCTCATCGGCTAGCGCGAAGGTAATCGTCTTGTTTGCCTCCGCCGTCGTCGTTCGTCCGTGTCGCGAGGGTGTGAAGATGTCCTTCCCCCGTCCGGGTACGGTGTTCTGGCGGTTATCGACTACTGAGGCATTGCTGTCTCGTAGACGAGGGCCGGCGAGCGAGAGAGGCGAGGGACGATCGCGAGTCTGCGCCTTTGCCCCATGAGTCGCCGTCTCACGGCTCAGTCGTTGACCCGGAGGATGCAAGCCTGCGTCCCAGCCTCATTACTTCGTGCTCTACACTTTCACCATCGAGTGGCCCGCTGGCGGCCCAGCTGCTGGCCTAGGAGAGGAGGAGGTGGAGGAGAGGAGGACGTTCGGAGGGGCTTGCAGGGAGTGCGTATTTCTGTAGGAGACGTGGTCTGTGTCCCAGCCTTTCCTCCTCCCTCTGCTCCCTCACATATCCCTCCCTCCCTCCCGTCCGCCTCCAGCCTTTGCGCCCGGAGGGGCCGATGTCACGACATCACGAGAGCAGGAGAGTTTCGGTATGTGTCCCAGCCTTCTCCCTAGCTCTCTTCCGCGTCACGAGAGCAGGAGGAATTCGGTATGTGTCCCAGCCCTCTTTCTCCCTCTCGTTATTCACATCATATACCCTCCCTCCCACCCCTCACCCCCCCCGATGGACGGGGCTTCTTTGTGCCGCCGCCGCCGCTGCCAGCCTCGCCGAGCATGGAGTGCCCATGGCGCAGAGAGGTTGTGTTCGCCAGCATGGCCGGAGGACATGTGGGAGGATCGGGGTGGGCATGGTGGAGGGCTTTACTGACTGAACTTGCGTTCTTGGTGCCCGTGCAGATGACCCTGTCTAAGAGCCCTCTGCTAGTAGCAGCGCCGCCCTTCTCTGACCGTCGCCAGGCGAATCAGATGTGCAATCCAAAAATCCCTCCTCCCTCCTCTTCCTCCTCCTCCTCCTTGTCCTCCGCCTCCTCCTCCTTGTCCTCCTCCTCCTCCTCCTTTTTCTCTTCCTTCTCCTCCCTCGTCCCTCCTCCCTCGTCCCTCCTCCCTCGTCCCTCCTCCCTCCTCCTTCTCGTCCTTCTCTTCCTCTTCCTCCTCCTCCTCCGCCTCCTGCTCTTCCTTCTCCCCCTCCTTTTCCTTTCCCTCCTCCTCCTCCTCCTCCTCCTCCTCCTCCTCCGACTGGAGCCTGTATAAAGGCCTGGACGGTTTCATCGTTTTTTTTGATAACCACTATTCTCAATTTCTAACACAGATTCCAACGAAATCAATTCAAGCTACCAGAAACATACAAGTTGATAAAAGCTAAAAGCAAGGTTTCGCCTGAGACATCAGTCAAAAAATCATCCCGGCAAAGCAACCTAACAGCGATGTGTAGAAACATATCTGAAAGCATTCCCCTTAAGATTCAGATGAAAATCCAGTTGTCGAATTCTGCTGTTCTCGCAGTCGTAGTCGCATTCGCGATGACAGTCGCAGCGGCAACGGCAGTCGCAGTCACAGCCTCTGCCTCAGCCTGCCTCAGCCTCAGCCTCAGCCTGCCTCAGCCTCAGCCTGCCTCAGCCTCAGCCTCAGCCTGCTTCAGCCTCAGCCTCAGTCTGCCTTCAGCCTCGGCGTCAGCCTCAGGCTGCCTCAGCCTCAGCCTGCATCAGCCTCAGCCTCAGCCTCAGCCTGCCTCAGCATCAGCCTGGCTCAGCCTCAGCCTCAGCCTGCCTCAGCCTCAGCCTCAGCCTGCTTCAGCCTCAGCCTCAGTCTGCCTTCAGCCTCGGCCTCAGCCTCAGCCTGCCTCAGCCTCAGCCTGCCTCGGCCGCAGCATCTGCCTGCCTCAGCATTCAAAATGTGGCCCAGGAATGGAGTTCTAGGGACTAGAAGAACACGAAGTGGCCTACAGTTGGCTCCGGGCATTCAAAATCATGCCCAGGAATTGAGTTCTGGGAACTTGAAGAGCACGAAGTGGCCTACAGTTGGCTCCGGGCATCCAAAATGTGGCCCGGGAATGGAGTTCTGGGAAGTCGAAGAGCACGAAGTGGCCTACAGTTGGCTCCGGGCATCCGAAATGTGGCCCGGGAATGGAGTTCTGGGAAGTCGAAGAGCACGAAGTGGCCTACAGTTGGCTCCGGGCATCCAAAATGTGGCCCGGGAATGGAGTTCGGAGTTCTAGCAGCGCCAAGAGCGATTTTGCGAGGATGTCCCAAGCGATTTGGGCTTCGGCGGCACCGCCCCGGGTCCCGCCCCGACCCCCCTGTGGAGTCATCTGC